>JBBMOC010000001.1:5559745-6030389 GCA_037975185.1 Centropyge bicolor
GGGGGGGGGGGGCAGCAGCTGAATACACAAATTTCCATGCTTAAGTTCTTATGGAAGGTGCTGACATCCTGGTTTAAATTCATGAGGTGAAAGTACTCACCCACAGGCTTGCAGGTCCACTCTCCTTTGCCATTTCCAAGACACACACACTCCAGCATGTAGTCAGCCGTGTCATGAGGCCTCTGCCAAGTGTCCCCGATTTTGTAAGACCTCCCGCCTTCATGGCAACGATCTGTGGAGGACAAAATGAAGAAAAACCACTATAATTTCAATTGAAAATCACTAAAAGAGGTACATTTATAGAACATGTTTAGAGGTGATTTTTGAACTGCTATTCTGGTTACTCACTTGCAATAGTACAGCTGATCTTGCCGCGACCAGAACCGATACAGGTGCAGTCCCACATCATCCCATCCTTGGGTCTCTCATAGGTTTCACCAACCCTGTATGTCCGGTCATTGTACTTATCATAGCAGGACTCCTCCACTGAGAGAGAAACAGAGGAAATACTTAAAGGTTAGGTTACTAAGAGTTGTTATTGTGAACCTGTTGTGGACATTTGTCTGGGTGCTTAAAGACACAGTGATGACTGAACAAGTGGGTGTCTCCATCTGTTCCAAGTTCTTTTTTAAGTAACTCAGGTCTTTAGTATTTAGGATTCTTAGTGATGGTGGGATTGATTTTTTTTTTTTTAATTAATGTACTTTTACTGAGGCAAAATTTCTGTAACAAGTGATAGTGGACCAGAAGGGTGGCAACCATCCAAAAGCAAAGTGAGTTTTCACTTGTTTCCAGATGTGCAAAGTGAGAAGAAGAAATAGCCTGTTAAGACATTTCTCTATCAAACCAGCTGGTCTATGACTGACCTTCAGGCTTAGTTTTACATTTGATGCCTGCTGCTCCATTGCAGGTGCACACCAGTGTACTACCACGGTAGGGTTTCTCCCACTGCTCGTTCTGTCTGAACGATCGACCGTTTTCCTCACAGCCGACTAGAAATCATATAATAAAAATGTTGTTACATCAAGACATTTTGACCCTGAAATGGTCATTAAGGTTTTGGCTGATTTGGCTGATTCCCAATAGAAATATGAGAGCAAATTAATGCAAAATAAAATCATTATGCAAATGAAAAAGTTATTCTAATATCATTGCATTAATTGGCACAAGAAATCACTTTCTAATGCAGAAAAAGGCTGATCCTAAAATGGCCATTGAGGTTTTGGCTGATTTGGCTCATTCCCAAAAGCGCAAATTGAAACAAAAGAAATCATTAGGTAAAAAAATAGCATTAGAATTAATGCATTTATTGGCACAAGATGCATAAATGACTTTTTACAGCAGGAAAGAAAAATCTAAATTACTTAAAATGGCCTTTAGGTTTTTGGCTGATCCCAAAAGAAATAGAGCCAACTAATGCAAAATTATAGGTAAATGAAAAAAGTTATTGTGAAATTACTAAATTTATTGGCACAAGACGCATAACAGATGACTTTTTAATGCAGGAAAAAAAGGAAATCAAGATTGCTCAAAAGTTTGACCTTAAAATGGCCATTAAGGTTTTGGCTGATTTGGCTAATTTCCAGAAGAAATATTAGGAGCAAATTAGTACAAAAATAATTAGTAACTAGGTATATGAAATCGCTGCATTTATTGGCACAAGAAATCACTTTTTAAATGGAGAAAAAAACAGTTTGACCCTAAAATGGCCATTAGGTTTTGGTTTATCTCAAAGGAAACATTAAAGCAAATTAATGCAAAATAAAATTAGCAAGTAGATGAAAAAAAGTTTGACATAAGATGCACAAATCATCTTTACATTTTTTAAAGATGAAGATGACTTTAGAAACAGGGGTCCTGGCGCTTACCTGGAGCGACAGGAGCTGCGTCATGGAGCTCAGGGAACACCTGATACTGGCCGGTCTGTCTCTTGGTCTTTGGCACGGCGCGCACTGCGCTCGTTACGCACAGCGCCACCAGGAACCCTGTGAGCGGGCCACCGGGCATCTTGAGGAAAAAAATTCAAGTGTAAGTAGGAAAAAGACTAGTGAAGAAATGTTTAAAAATAACAGCTTGGAGAGATCTACTGTGTGTCCCTTGTCCGCTCCCCGCTGCAGCCTCGCAGCCGGTGCACCAGGCTGAGCAGAGGGGAGCGCGCAGGTTTTATACCCGGACACCCCGCTGCTGCAGCTTGTTGGAGGGGCGGTGCTTCCACTGGAGCCTGGACGACCCGCCCGAGTGTGAGCAATGCTGACGCTTTCAAAGAGCAGGAAGAAGCCACAGGAGACGACAGGACACCAGGTTGTGAAGATGAATGTGCACCTGAGGGTCTGTGTGTGTCAGAGGTCAGCTCAGGTGAGATGATCCTTCATACCTGTGATCTAGAGATGACATGCAGACACCATTACAATAATAAAGCATCACAGAGGACACTAGAGCTCTAAAAAGTCAAATAATAAATTCAATATAGATCTACGAACTAGTGATGTGTTATCAGGGTTAACCCAAGTTTTTGGAATCTTTGGATTCATTGTAAGTGAATTGGCAGTAATATTTTTTCTCCAAATTTAACTCTCGGACAGTGTCATGTAAGAGAAGAGCAGCACAAGAGAAGAAGCACAATAATACAAACTGATAAAAGTACAAAGTACATAAATATGGGGGGGGGGAAGTATACACAAAAAAGCTGTATACAACTAAGTGGAAATCTAAAGTGACATGTGAGATGTACACAGCAGATTTGTTATCGCGCCATCAATTGCCAAAATATAGTGCAGCACCCTCAAAATGTATCATGATCCAAAATATTTGGTGCTCTGATTTAGAGATCCCAAAATGCATCACATCACATCTATAATTTGTGTGTTTCATGCTCAGATCATTCGGGGGCCCATGGTGGCTGAATGGCCCCTGTGCAGGCGGCTCTATGAATGATAGTATGTGTAGAGTCGCTGCAGCCTAGATGAGTGAAATACTCCAGGGGCTGAACACAGCAGCTTGTTAGTGAATGAGGAAGAGCGTAACTCCAGACTGTCTGTTCTGCTGCTGTTCAGACAGAAGGTTTGTATATTTCCATTATGCACTTCTGTCCATGTTGAGAAATCAAACACCATCGTCATTTTTCTTCAGACTGTCTGTTGAGTCATTGCTTAACATTTCCTCTACTAAAAATTAGTGTACGTTTTTTTTTGTATACCACACTGATTTAAACAATTTCATTTAAACAGTTTTACGTAACACTTCAGCAGCCGGTCTAAGCTCAATCCTTTTCACCTCCCACCACATATACATACGCACTCAAATACGCACAGTCTTTCCTTTTTCCCTTCCACCTGCTCTACATCCATCACAGTGTTTTTTTCTCATCTGTCTGCCTTACTCAAGTGTGTGTGTTACAGAGAAAAGAGACTAAGTGCTTTCTCTTATGTCTATAATTCACATCCAGTCTGCAGGACTAAAAACATTCTTAGAAAAGATATTTCCACTCATAAACTTGACTATAGACAAAGGTATCATGGATAATATTTCAGCCTTTAAAGGCACAATTGTATTTTGAAGAGTTCGTTAATGATCATGAATATACAGTGTTTTGTAATATGTTTAATTTGACCAGTTGAATTCAGATGTTCTCAATGCGTTCATCTAAATCTCTGCTCAAGTGACCTCAATTTAGATATTGGGTTGATCAGATATAAAGGTGCATTTTTTCCTGTGATGCATTTGAAGCTTTTTACTTTTAACTTAAAATTGGCAAAATATTTACATTCAAGATGCTAACTATAAGGCTGCATCTTTGCATTTAATGGATAACTCCAGATGAGTAAAAATGTTATACACTCTACCCTGTAATGAAGCCCAAAAGTTATTATTATTAATTATTAGTTATTTTAGAATAATAATTTTGAAAACTGTGGTTTAACTGTCTATCCATAGCATGGTTGATGGTCTATTGGTCAAACAACCCTGATTCCAAAAAAAGATAGGACCCTGTATAAAACATAAATAAAACAGAATGTGATCATTTGTAATCCCTATACAATATATATTCAATTAAAAACCATACAGAGACAATATAGTTAAGATTTGACCTCATCAGCTTCATTGGTTTTTGTAAATATCTGCTTAGTCTGAATTTGGTGGCAGCAACATGTTTCAAACAAGTTGGGACAGGAGCAACAAAAGACTGTGAAAGTTGTGGACTGATCCAGAAACACCTGTTTGGATCATTCCACAGGTAAACAGGTTCATTGGTAACAGGTGATAGTATCATGATTGAGTATGAAAGGTTCATCCTGAAAAGACTCAGTCATTCACAAGCAAGGATGGAGAGAGCTTCAACACTTTGTCAAACACACGATTGTATAAAAGATGCTACTACATGAGCTCAGGAAAACTTTGTGAACACAGTTTGTTTAAAAAATGATGCATTCTGATTTTATTTACGTTTTACACAGCGTCCCAACATTTTTTTGGAGCTGCGGTTGTAGTTACAGTATGTCCCCACGAAGAGTCTGCGGGGTTCAGTTGTGGTACGATAATTTCTCTACCCAGAAATGAAATGTTTTCAAAAAGGGGAAAAAATTACAAAACTGACCACAGCATGCTGCCTTGCTCATGTCACGGTGCAGGAGCAGCTGGTTCCACTAAACCTACTCATGGTTCTGGTGTGGAGAGCTGCTACTGTGTGTGCGCGAGACTACAATGTAATAATCCTTGTCACGTGGATTAATGAACGAGTCATAGCTGAGGGCTGAAGAATGAAACAGATGGTTTTGGGGAAACAGAGGAAGAAAACAGCAAAAGCACTGTCCTTGTTTTTAAAGTGAGTGAAACTGAGTCACAAATCTCTCCTGTGTGGAAAAAGCCTCCACATACTTTCCACTGGTGAAACAGCGCCAAACTGTGGAGGATCAAAACGCTGGACAGTTTCAAGCTCCAGAATCATAAGTGTTTCTTTAAAAAGTGAAACTTCCATAGTCACTGATGTTATACAACACATTTTTCCTGAGAAGTGCACTTATGCGGTATAGGGGAGGAAGGGGTGTAAAAGAACGTGTAAATATTTGTGAACAAAAGAGACATTCAGTTCCTACTAGAATGGTGTATTTGGGACATAACATTTTTCCTGGGCTGTCAGGTCTTACAATCAGATTTATGAGCTGTCTCTGCCGAAGCCTCCGGAGGCTGCCTGGCTTATATCAAAGTGAACAGCCTCATCTCTCACTGTCTCTGTTCCTCATACATATAACGTCCATATTTCAACAAAGATTTATCTCCATTCTGGTTGTTTTCACAGTGATTTTTTTGTTTACCCTCAGGGTGAGTGATTCATATTGGGCACTGAAACCTGATCTGATAATCCTCCTGGCATTACTGCAGAGGGCTTCTATGATGTACTGTTTCGGTTTTCCCTTTTTTTCTGTTCAGCGTTAAAAATTGCTTGAGTTGGACACTCGATTGCAATTAACACTACATCTGTATTTATTGCTGTCAAAGTTACATTACATTAATATGGGAATGAAGTTGCAAGCTATGTAGATGCATATGAAGTCTGCAGTGCTTTGCCAAGCAAGAATGATATATCTTTGACAAAACTAAAAGCAAAAATTGTGTTTGCTGGCACAGATTACCTAAACACTTTCTGCAAGTTGATTTTCACACAGTACAATAATTCATGGAATCTCTAGAAGACTATGTTATGCACTAAATGGTGAGCTGTGATCAAAGCATTTGCAGTTTTAATTTTAAATGTTTGTGAGGAAATGCACTGATTCACCTCCTGGCCGACTTACCACTATCATGTTTCTGTGTTAATATGAAGCTACAGCCAGCAGCTCAACTTCCCCCCACCACTGAAGTTCACTAATTACAGGAGCACTCCACAGATTTAGCATTACGTTCCTGTAACACTGTTGGACTCATAATGGACAAAAACTACAGATATCAATGCAGCAGAAGCAGAGATATCTTTTTTTTTAAATTCCATACTTTCCTTCCCTGTCAAAACCTGATGCCTCCATTACCCATAATGCAACTCAAGTGAAAATGAATGAGATGAATGAATAAAAATGAAAGTTGAGTTCTCCCATAAAACAATTTCTCTCATTTATTTGTTAAGTACAAAAGCATGAAAAGAGTGAAAACAATAAGTTGGTTTTACAAAGATAACCAGCTACTGGCTTTGGCCTTAAGTTGAACTGAGGAGAGTGTTGTCAATTTTCTCATCTGTCCTCAGCAAAAAAAGCAAATAAGCCAAACTGTCTATTTAAGTAAGTAAGTGAGAAAAAAAGAATAATACTGGTTTGGTCTCTAGGGTTTTTCATCATCATGACTAAAATCTGTGCAGCTCATGTGTTGCCAGTATTTAGCCAATGAGTTTGTGCTTCAGTGACTAAAAGAGATAGAACTGGCAAAAACAGCTGTTTTGTGTGGCGTCTCCAACTATTTCCACATCTATAAAAGCTTTTGCAGTGTGTGCCAAGCTTTAGAGCCTTGGGAAGGCTTGTTTTTAATGTTTGGTTCTCCACCCTGGCTTCACCAAACTGTGGACGACGGGCAGTTTGGAGAGCCCGAGCCAGATGGCCACAGCTGGATGGAATAACCGGGGGAAGGAGGGGAGGATTCTGGGTGAGGAGATAGAGAGGTGGAAAGGGGTTGAAGGGTAAGGCAGCTGGTTTGTGTACTAGAAGGGTGGAGGGAGAGATGAGCAGAGCAGCAGTGGGACCATGACTGTCTGTCTGCCACACCCACGTCTGGCTGCTCTCCTGCTGTTTGCCTCCAGCTCCCGGCCTGCAGCAGTAAAAATGGAAGGATTTTAGAATTTGTAGATGTTCAGTTGAAATATGAACAGAAGAATGCACCAGGCATTCGACAGCAGGACAATAGAAAATATGCAGTTATGCAGAAGTTGTTGAATAGAAAATGGTTGAGTGACATAATTTGAATTTGTCAGCGTTCCCACTGCGCCTCGTCACCGCTCAAGTCTGAATCAGTCTGCATTTTCTGCACAGGATGTGAAGAGCATCTGCCGGTCTGCTGACGACGAATGCCAGAGGTCGCGGGGAGCAGGCGGCCCTGGAGGAGACAAACGCTCTGACGAAGCATTTCCCAAGATTCCACAACACAGTGCTACAATACAGAGTTTCTGTGGAAACCAGATTGGGTGGGACCGCTTGAAGAGTGACAGCGAGGGTTTGACTTGACAAGTGACGGGCACTGATGGCGGTGCTTCATCGACTGAATTATATGTTGAGTCACACAAGACACTCACACACCCTTGAGATGAGGTAACCGCAGTGTCAGGAGGCCAGAAGAGGAGCAAAGGGACCTGACAAAATATTTTATCATTCAGCTCTGGGTTCCTCTTTTTAATCTACAGTGAGTTGTGGAGCTTTTTCTATGTCTTTTGAAGTGAAGTTTCAAGTCTCATTGAATCAAGTTAAGTCATGATCCCTCATCAGCAAATTGCATTCATGATGCAATTAAAATTACACATCACTTCCAAAGTTAATAGTGTTTTTAACATAGTTCAGAGTTAAGATCTCAGTGCACAGGCTCAATAACTCAACGTGTGCAAAGCCTGTCTGTTACTGTCTCATTGTTCTGAGAAGTCAAAAATTGAGAACTTGAATTGCAGAAGTCTCATATCAAGTCTTAATCTGGTGACTAGAAGCTGCAATTACTGGGCGCAGTACAAACAAGCCATGAACACAACTATTTACATTCCAGCACATATGAAACAACAGCTCACTGCTCTGCTAGCTCTGTTTTGGTCTTCACCAACTCATGAGGGAAATTTCTGCCTCTGTAGCTGCTAAATGGTCCATTCGTCTCCCACTGTGGCCAAAAACAACACTGATGAGAGTGGTGAGATGGAACCAGGAGAGAAAAGCTGCAGACGGTAAAATCAAAATAATGTTGCTGGAGGTGGAGCAAAACAACACAGACACTAAAATGAGCCACAGAGCTGAAGGTTACTTAGATAATTCTCTGTGGGTTCGTCACTTAAAGCAACTTTCAGACACAAGTAATCAATCATCAAGACACTTTGTTCACTGAAGGAAAATGAGGAAGTCTCCTAACTCTGTTCTTTTCTTTAGGGTCCTTTCTGATCCAAGAACTCCCACTGCAAAGCTCTCTGAAAGCTGACCGCCGCCCTCCACCTCTGCAGACAGCTGTGTGTCCTCAGTTCATTCACTGTTTATACCTCCACCAGTCAAACCTGACATTAGCTGTGCTGCCATTTCCAGCCCTGCAGTCTTCCGTGACACTTCTCCCTCAATCAGGGATGTGGAAATCTTGTCTGTGTTTTAACACCATGACACCAGGTGTAAATCAACATGATCTTAACAGGGTAACACGTGTCTTTCCATTTCTGCAGTGTGTTTGTGTCAAAGAAGAAGGAGAGAAAGAGACAGAGAAGCAAATGTGGCCTTCTTCTTTAACCTTAACTCAATGTGAGAGAGGAGGAGCTGTGCTTTTCCCGCGGGGGTTAATTTTCCAGACTGTCTCTGTGGTTTTAATAAGGATAATGGGAAAAATAGAGGACACAAGTCTGCATCTTGTTTACCCTCCGAAATGAAAAAGTAGCCACTTTGTTAGTGCTGCGAAATGAGCTTTGCAGACGTGCGCAGAATTTGTGACCCATGTGAAAACGTCTGTCCCTTTTCCTGTTGTCACATCAACTAAGACTGATTGTCTTATAAAACAGAGGCCACAAGTCATCACATTAATGAATTCCTGATTAGGCTGCCGGTGGAAAGGTGATGATATTCACACAGGCAGGGCACATTTCCAAAGGGCTTACAGTAAGCTCCAAAGGCAGCGAGGCGGAGCGTCGTTCTGCCCTGACCTCGGTCAGTGGTGTTACTCACGCCGTTGGTGTGTGTCTGCGACGTGCGTTTGTGCTCGGCCCCCTTCGCAACAACCTGCCTGCCTCGTCATCTCTCGCCGAGGAGGTTGTCTTCAAAAACTCCGGGAGGAAGGGGACAAAGAGGGGCTTTGAGTGGGCCGAACTTTCGCTGGCCTTCACGAGGGGTGAAACAGACCAGCGTAGATTCAGGCAAAAGTCAGACAAAACATACAGGGAAACACAAAGATGGCATTGTTGTTGATGAGTAAATATATTAATTCCCGTCTGCAGTTAAAGCTGTTTGTGCCCGAAATGCCGAGCCAATTTGGATCCTCGTCCTCGCTGTTGGTATTTTTCCCACATCTTTTAAAACATTCAGCCTTAATGAGTAAGCATTAAGTTCATTATGTGTTTCACTATGTGTTTTATTACACAATACGTTGCTGTCTCTAGATTACGGTAGGCGGACATGCACACAGCATACAGCACGTCCGAGTAGGGTATATTCCAGTTTTTCTGCCTCCTAAAACTTCCTGACGACATCCGTGACATGAAGCAGGCTTTCACTGTGCCGACCCCTCAGGGAAGCAGAATGAAAGTTTACGAGACTTTAGCAAGTGAAAAAATGTAATTCAGAGTCTCACCCTCTCTCCGCCGTGTGTTTTTCTCATTGTCTGCACTTTCTCTCTCTCTTTCTCTGCAAATGTGTACTTTTATGGCCCAAAGACAAAACTATTTCCCTGCCAAAGCAGCAGTCCTTTGTTGAAACTCACTCACCCACACACACACATGTGATTTAGCTGTGCCTTTCATAGACTATCAGCCCTAAATATTTTCTGCAACTGAGCCCTGATGATGCAGACACACTTTCCAAACCAGTGAGAGGAAATGTCATTAGCTGTGTACCTTGCTGTAAGCATCAGCATTAGTCACTCATTCCCGTCTAGACGACATGAACATGCCAGCTCACCTGGGGCTGTATGGAGAAGGAGGAGGCCCACCTGCCCCATCCCAGGTGAGATCAGCCTGTTTTGGGAAATGCATTGCATGACAAGCACTGCTGTTCCTATTAACATAATACGGTAGAGCTTGCTGGGAATTAATGATCAACAGAAAGAAAACAACTCCTGTCATTTGAGATGTGAGTGTGGGAAACATTCAAGAATTGGTCTGCTTAAATTGAAAAAACTGTACTAACAGAAGTCTGTGTGGAAGTGCAACGAGGGCACTCATGTACAGACCACCACAGCCCCCTCAACACACACACACATAGTCAGACACTTCCACAAATATACACATTCATAGAAATATACAGACACCTCAGCAAACACAGTCTGCAAAGTATGCAGATGTTTGTTCTCAGCCTCCACCACGTTTGTGTCACATGTGGTCACCTCAAGATCTTGTAAATGAAATGAAACTTGAAGAACTACTTCTCCTCACCACAGGGAAATCTTTCTTCCCTGTGTTTGATTTTGCAGACACACCTGTGTTAGGATTCTGTTTTGACACCACTACTTGAAATGATACACAGGCCCCCATGTCGACAGTGCCAACACGAGCACAGCGGGGCTGCAGAGGCTCAGAGGTGGAGATGGTGGAGGAAGGGCAGAGTGGCTGTGGATGAGCAGCCTGAGTGAAGCTTGGGTCACAGTTCACACCCAGACAATGATTCTGGCAGTGGCTAACGGGAGGGATATAATAGCATTTTTCAGCGTTGGTAGGGTGGTGACTGTAAAGTGTGATCTGTTCTGCAAAGACAGACAAGTACTCATGTTACAAATCTGTCACCAGATTATGTCCAGTGTGACATTTTTTTTACACTCACTTCCAACATTTTTAAAATTCTTTCTTGAAAAATTTGTACTATTTCATGGTAACTACAGTATGGTTTATGGGAAAAGATTGTGGTTGCAGTTAATGAAAAAGTGACATCACAGGACTCAAACTCCAGTCTCCTGCATTCAACACCCAGCCAGCACCCCAACGTCCACCTCCTTACTTTCTGCCTGGCTACATAAAGAGTACTCTTCTTATGGCATAGATTGAACTTTGGAAATATATATTTGTTAGCTTCAAAATCGTCCAATATGAACATGACTCCTCGAGATACTGGGCTGTCCAATTGTGGAAAAAAATGGTTCTCAGACCTATTTAATCTTAAGTATTAGATACATTTGTCAATTCAGCACAACTAAACAGACGGGGAAAAGATGCTAAACTCGACACAACCCAGAAGATCTATCTCTTGGAAATACTTTGTCTTATTTGCTCAATTATGCATCTGAGTGGTGATATGTTGTGGAGTTCCCCATGGTTCAATCCTCGGGCCTCTTTTATTTAACATTTACATGCTTCCAATTAGCCAAATAATGCAAATAAACTCTTGAATCTAAAACGCTTTAGTTAACTTGCATGCACCAGCAAAACAGTTTCCCTAACACTACCCAATATTACTGCATTACCATGTAAATGTTATATAAAATTACATGGTAAACTGACTATCTCAGACACATTACAAGTATCTGCAAGTTGATTCTCATATTATATCTGGAGATGCAAAGTCAAAGAAGACTGGATTTACTGTACTGATGCGAAAAGCAGTTCCCACACACATAAACCTTTATGGGTAGTTCACACGTTGATGTCATATTATCCTGACACCTGACTGAGAGTCTTTATATACATACTTATTTTTATATCTGTCATTACTGAAACAAACTGAACTCACTGGTTACCTGAATGCTAGAAAGGTACGCTGAAAAATTATAGTGGGATTTGAGAAAAGGTCAGCAGTAAAATAGAATAATTGTGATTTGTAGTTAAATGGCTAAAACAAACAAAACTGCTGGAATGGTCTTTCATTGCTAAGATATAGATTCAAATAGCACTCAGGCAGAGGGAAAGTGAAGGCAGTTACATTACAGGAGCATCATCAAAGAATAATTTCACGTGGGTGAGGATATCATTCCACCTGTATTATCCTTTCTTTCTTTCCCACTTCACCATCCCCCGCACTCCCTCTTTCCTCTCCACTACCTTTTTTGGTCTCAGTCCGAATGCTCTCTCTCTCTCCATTTGGCTCAACATGGGACTGACTGCAGCCGTCCTCAGACCATTTGCCACAGCGCTGTTTTCTGAGGGAAATGCCAGGTTGTTTTACTGACTTTGCCACAGAGAGCCAAACACCATAACCACAACACTTCAAGGCTGCAGTGTGTTTGCTACTTGAATGTGACTGTTGCCGGTTTGCTAAAGGGCATCTATGACCTCTGAGACTGACAGCTGAATAAAGCAAACTCACTGTAATAATAAACCCCAGGGCTCATTTGGCTATGGCTCTGGTAATACTCCAGGTTGGCTGAGACTCACGTGTATGGCAATGCAGTTAAAAAAAAAAAAAAAAAAAAATCATAACCAAGCTGTGAGAGAGTGACTCACAGTCTGTGGATGGGCACACTGACAAACTTGCATTATTTCCCAGAAGAAAACTTTTCTGTATGGAGAAAACATTTAGAATGAACTTAGAGGAGTTTCCCCAAAGCCTTCCCTGTTAAATCGCAAAGTACCATTATAGTTCACCACTGCAAGTGGAGTTACAAGCCTATTAACAACACCCTCACACTCATGGAAACAAAATTACCTTGTAATAAAGCCAGAGCAGTTTGGTGTGAGATTTTCTACTTCATTACTCAGTTGTGCCAGTAACAGAAATTTCGGATCTGAGCTGCACTTACGAGAAAAAGTAACAAGCACAAGGACAATGGAGATGCGAAAATCACGAAGGATCTGACTGTAATTATTTGTCAGACAAACACAAATGGTCAAGTCGGGGGATTATCTGTCTCATCCTGCAGCCGTTAAATAGATAATGACAGAAGTTCCTATAAAACAAGTATGACATCATCCCAGCATGTATGTGCATACATGTGTCTGTTTGTGAGTGTTTATGTGTTTGATGTGCCTCTTCATTTCTAACCTCCCATAATTATACAGTTCATCCTCCCCTGAGGGCATCCAGCAGATGACATCAGACAGACCTCAGACCAGTCACTTATTCAAAAGTGAAAAGTTGGAACATCTTCACACGCTCACACATTATAGAGTCTTATGTGTTCATCTGATTCACTGGAGAATGTGATGCAACAGGAGGTGTGAAGTGCACATGCAGGTAAAGGAGGTGACATATCAGTGATTAACCAAATTCAATATGGAAAACAAACACCCCCCCCTGATATTTATGTAGATACTGTATATCAGTTTGAACTATGGTTGAACTAAACATTGCAGAAATGGATCTCCAGACACGGAAGTATTTGAATCATATACAGTACAATCTAAATAAAATTTCTGCTGTTGGAAATGTGACAATGACATGGAGAGGCATTGTGAAAGTTTGTGTTTGTTGTGGAGATGTTTCGGTCAGTGGTGAGCGTCTTAGAACCCAAAGAGGAAGTGTGGAGGTTTCAGAGATGAGGTCACTGAGGAGAGGTCACATTGGCTAATAATTTAGGAAATTCTGCATAAAATGAGGGGAAAAAAAGGAAGTAAAACCTTTAAAAATTCATAAATTCATTTTATCACTATCAGTTCTGAATTTATAGTTGTGTGCAAAATGTCACGTAGCCAAATATGGTCAGATCTGAACATATGAATTTCTTATCATCTTGAAGTACTTTGCCATGAGGTTTTAATTTTGCCATTTCACTTGTTGTGCCTTCCAAATTTTAGACAATCTTATTCTCTACTATGAGTGTAGCTGCACAACTATGGAGCAAGTTTATTATGCTTACAATAAAAGTTGAAGACAAGAATTAAGCTTTTTTCAGTTTTTACTGGAAGAAGTTGTGAAACTGAAACCAGTATTGGACACTAAGACAAAGTACAGATGAGGCTGACGGGAAGTTTTGCAGACATTTCTTCATAAACCAAAGAAAATATGATCTCATGGCAGCACTAGATGAAAGATCAGGGGATCAAAGTAATCACAGTTTATCCTCTGGGGACCATGAATGTGCCAGATATCACATCAAATCATCCAATAGTTTCAATTAAAAAAAAATGTAAAAACATAAAAACTTGCTAGTGGTGCTACAATAAAAAAAAAAAAAAAGTTGAGGGATCACCAAAGTCAACAGGACTCACAAAAGTGTGGGAAGGAAGAAATAACATATTGTCAATGAATGAGGCCATTTACTCCAGGTCAGTGGTATATTAAAGGTGTGTTGATTGCTTGAAGGACACTGTGTTTATTTTGCTCTATATGATTTACTCTACTTTAGATGTTTGTTTATTTAAATCAAGCATATTGCTCTTTGTGACGTAAAGAAGGTTAATTGAGCAATGTAACCGTTCCTGCAAACGTGCATAATACAAGGTTGTCTTCATATGCTTTCATGCCTCACTCTCAAGACAGAGCCGTTTCAACAGAAAGTTGTTTAAGGGCGTATTCACGTGCAGGATGTTAATGAAATTGAATTGTAAGAGCATTAATGGTATTTTGGAAAAATCGGGAGCTTGTAAAAATAACCCTGCTTTTTTGTTTCTGAAAGAATAAATTCTGACATCACACATGAGTCTGTTTCTGAACATCTGTTTGGTGTTTTATTCACAGCAGTAGGAATGTGTCTCATTAATGTTTATTTCAGAGTTGTTCAGCTTTTTCTAACCTGCAATGTTTCCTCTCTTCCAGGACATCCAAATTTTCCCCTCCTCATCAAACTGCACAGAAATCTTACTTTTATTATAATCACATTTATTAGTCAGTGACTCACACTCCACAACATCGTTATTTAGCAAAAAAAAAAATATTTGGCTAATGAAATCAGTACTGACATTTTAGATTCACTTTGTGTTCCTTTCCAACTGTCTGCTTTACAGGAAAGAGGTGGAGACAAATCAGAAAGGCTGTTTGACTCTACTTCCCACCAATATTTTCCCTAAGAGTTTTAGGCTTCCCCAAAGTTAAATGAAACTGTAAGTAAGTTGTGGAATAAGATACAGCACTCCATGAAGGTAATAGATCATTTTAAAATCTGTTCTGCCATGCTTTTCCCTTTTCCATTTCCCATGTTCAGTCAACTACTCATATCTCATTACAGTCATTCTGAGAGGACCAATGTCTTATATAACCAGAAATTAAAGCTACTTACTGGAGTGTGTGTGTGTGTGTGTGCACGTGTGTGTTCATTATTGACTTAAATAACACCGACCCAGACGGTGAGTCCCTGAAGACCAGACTAATGAAAACAGCACCCCTCTTTTGTGGTTCTCGTCCAACACGACTCTCCTTCCTGTGCAAACGCAGCCGGGTCCGACTGCACGTCACACGCTCACATGCACACACACTCCTCTCTGCAGGCCCTCCGCTGTGGTGGAAACTCTGCGGACAGTGACATCATCATTCCGAGACCACTGAGTAACATTACAAAGAGGAGTGGAAATGAAGTCCCAGGCAACGAGTAACATCACAACACCACCGCACGCTGCAACTGTCATTACTGTACCACAACCTCAGAAGCAAAGCCTCTGGTGCACAACAATCAAGGGAACCCACACAAGGACACACAAAGCACACAAACAAGCAAAAACATCTCTCCTGGGAGACAACGTGAGCTCATTTATTCTCTAAAGCCTCCTCTCTGCTTTCCAAAAAATCTTGCTTCATGATAAAAACATTAAGGAGTGAATAATCGCCGACACTTAAATCACATGTTCTGGACAGCCCTGGAGGGCCTTTGTGTACTTGGTCGCTATCATATCCTTCCCTTCCATCATTTATATATCCAGTATCTCAAGAGCCACCTTTAAACAAACTCTCTGAGGGGGGTGAGCTATTCCCTGATATGTTTATCTGTGCTTTGGAAGATAAGAGGTTCTGGTAAATTCTTGTGCTTATTTGCTCTCGACTCTCTCCTGTGGATTGGAAGCATATGGCTTCATTGCATAACATAGACAAAGAGGGCAAACATGGGCAGAAACGACTTCACATAATTATAAGAAATGGGAGGTTGGTAGACTCCCTGTGTGGCTACAGCTCTGAATTTTGGCCACTGGCCTTCCCTGCAGAACCCGAGCTTCTTTGCACATGCCTGAAAACAAATGGAGTCTTCGTCAGTGTTCCTTTTCCCAGGAATCAGAAAATTACCACAATTTGACACGGCCCAGGGGACAAAGAGTTCCCCAACCACAATTCAGTTTAGATCACTTCAAATGACTTCATTAATCCTTCAAGATCAGCCAGTCTGCAAACAACAGCATAAGAGTCCAGACTGGAAGAAAACAAGGGATTTAAATTGTCTTTAAAAACAACAGCAACATAAAAATAGTAATTGAGTTCATAAAAGATGCAAAATACACATTCAGTGTTAAAATATAAAAAGGCTTCTGGAACCTACATCAGTCTTTGTTTGCTTTTACATACCAGCCCTCCTGAATGCACCAGTACCAAAGACTCAAGGAGAACTTCTGAAATGGCTTTTTTAGAATTTCATTGTGCAAGAAAAAATTTAGTTTTACCAAAAATTGCAGGGCTAAAATTACAACTTGCTGTAAGTTTCTGTCTGATTGACTATAAACCAGAAAAAAACTATGAAAAGGCTCAAATGCCAAATAAATGAATACAAAATTAAAAAGGTATAAGATGTCAATGAGTTTCATTCATGTAACTTCAGCTAAAGGCCACCATAACAAGTACATGCTTCACTCTAACTTACCCAAACATAAAAAATACAACCATGACTCTAATGTAAAAGAAAAAAAAAAAAAAAAAAAGTTGCACCATCACTAAAAGTTAAAGCACCCAAAGTCCCAAACTGATTTACAGTTCAATCTTGACCTTGGAAACATCCATTGACTAATATTAAAAACATCAACCCCAGGTGTGAAGACCATGAAAATGTTGTGATATGATCAAAAGCTCCTGAGCAAGCAAGTAAGTGGACCTTGAGTTTAGAGAAACTAAGTTGACTAATACTTTCTGATGCAGTTTCTAAGATTCTCTGATGCCATTTTCATCTTCGATCTAGAAGCTTACTTCTTGAGTTGTGGGTCTGTACACCTCCAATTTATATGGTTGAAAAAGTGCAGATTGGGTCTTTGAATTATGTCCAACGAAGAATTTCACAATTAAGGAGGCTGTTTGTACTGATTATTAAACATGCTGGTCCTGATTCACTGGTTGAAGTCCAAAATGTGTCCGCAAACGTGACATGGCCACGTTTGAGTCCAGAGAATAGAATACATGTATGAATCATTTCTGTGGGTGGGGGTCAGAGCAGGTCATTGTCTTATAAGGCCACAACGTGAGAGACAATCTCTCTCTCTCTCTCTCTCTCTCTCTCTCTCTCTCTCTCTCTGTCTGCACTGTGACTTTCAAACCTACTGGTCAGAGAAAGTCCATTGTTACGCTGCTTTACTAAATACAGATCAGAGGCTTTCATAACTTGTTTGGGTCAAAGAGGAGGAATGAGGTATTCCCGGTGATATGTTTTTAACCTTTTCATACAACCGCACCCTGTATTTCCTCCTTATTTTGTTCCCCATTCACTGTCTAACTTTCCCTATAAAATACTCTGCCTGGTAACAGAGCTCCAGCAAATCCACTTGCTTCCATTCACCCCTTTTAAGGCACAAAACACAGTCGCCCCACAAGTATTCCTGAGGTGAAATACGGTTGAACTGGCATGCCAGAGCCAGCATGACTACACTGCCATCACTGCCATTCATTTATGCTCTCAATTGGTTTTTGTTCTGTGCGGCTGGCCGGATCTGCAGACGATTACTGATTGTTTAAACTATGATCTAAGTCCTCTGTCTGGTTTGATTCAGAGTTAAAGAAAAATACAGTCCACATTCCACATAAGCCAGATGTCATGCCCTCTCTTACAGTAGCTGGCACCATCTTTCACATGTTGTATATGTTACTATTTGCCAGAAAACACTGCAGGTATGAAGCGCCCTCCTGCCCTGAGCTGAGCTGAGCACAGAGTACAGTTAGTTCTGTTTATTTCTTGGCTGGACGGACGTGTTGAGAGAGTGAAGGTCTTTGCAGGTTAAGGGCGCTCTGACTGATGGGACACGGCACACAAGGAGGGAGTCAGACTCTAAGCTGATATAACACAGCTGTCTGGCAGATTGCATTAGACTAAAATGCCCAACTGGGCCACATTAATTTAGTTTGGTTGCATTTAACGGGCCGTGAGGAAAGGTGGAATACAGTTGTGATGGAGTAAGTGCTCCATGGAGACAGATGTGCAGAGAGCAACATTTACACATACAAAAATTCACATATATTACAAAAGATGAAGAAGCAGAAATACATATGCAAACCTAAACCTCCTTCCATCTACATTTGTGTGCTGAGGAAAGAGGAAGGTTAATTTGCTATTATGGAGCCTTTGATGTTGTCATTAACTTCTTTAGAGTGTAGATGTTCAAATTCCTATGTTTTTTTTTTCTGGGAATTTTACATGCCTCTGATCCGTGTTGGTTGAAGAACTTTCTCGTGGCTTAGGCTTCATTTCACATGCTTGAAGCTAAATGCTAATGTCAACATGCTCACAATCATAACATTCTGATGTTAAACAGCTATAATGTTAGTCAAGTTCATCTTTTTATTTTTTTTTTTGATTTGCACAAAGCAGTGAAGGGAGTGCCATTAATTTTACAGGTATTTGCTCATAAACCAAAGCAAAGGACACAATGAAATGTTCCTTGATGGTGGTGGTGGATCACCAACTCCATCCTGATTGAGATATTTGTCATGCTAAATTTGATAAAAATCCATCTCACTGGGGGTTGAGACATTTCACTCAAAACCCAAACTCATGGTAGTGCTGAAGGAAAAGTATGGGGATCACGAAAGTCATATTCAAGTATGAGTTGAGTCAAAGGCAACTGGACTTGGTTGAGGTCTTCAAGAACCTACAACCAAGTCAAGTTGCCTTTTATTCAATTCATACTTGAATACCATGACCTGGGCAACTGAGAACCTTCACAGAAACGAAAGTCATAGGATTGACCCTTTGGGGACCTTTCCTGTCGGCACAAAATGTCACAGCAATCCATCTTATATTTGTCAAGATATTTCAGTCTAGACGGCTCAGAGCCAAATCCCCAGCATGGTTAAAAACACAATCTGCTGATGAAGATCATATGATATGATCAAAGACTTCCAGGACAGTTAATAAATGGACAGTGGTTTTTCAGCTGCTGCTTCCAAGATGGGAAATGAACTTTGAAACCTAAAGAGAGAAATATCTCAGACAAATCATTTTGGATTTGAAAGCACACTCTGACTCAGCGACAAAGAATTTTCAGCACATCACAAAAAAACGGCTTATGTGCATCTTTCAGACTGTGATTTTTCACATTTTACAGGTCTTTTAACTGTTCATCTGTGAGAGCAGGCACTTAAAAAGCCTTAACTCGGTCATCCTCTGGCTCTCGGCCACCAAGGCGGGGCGGAGTTTTGTGCGCTTGGCCGTGGCCTCATGGGAGTGATCTGTCCTCTTAAAACCACACCAAACAGCATCAGCGTTTATTAAAGCCCCTGTCTTGTTTACAGCCTCCCCCCTTTAACTCATCTGCTTGGAAGCGGTTTGCCAAGAGGGGAGAGCTGGGAGCTAAACACTCGTTCACATATGAGTGCTACGAAGGAGATGCTGAAGTAGGTTCTCCTTCGGGCCTCCATAGAATGAGTTGGAGAAAAGATTGGTAGGTTTGTACAGGTGGAAGAAAGATGTCCGACTATGGTTAAGCATTAGTGAGTCTCCAGTCAAACCCCAAAGGACCAGATGGTTATAGATGGAACTTTAGAGTGGCAGCAAATGTCCAGACTCATCCAAGAGGAGAAAACAGCTGAGTCTTATCTTATCCTGCTTTCAGAAAGAGACCGAGCACAAAAAGCTGGTTGAGACTTGTGTGCTACACTGAAGTTTTCTGAGGGGGAAGTCTCTTATCACGGCTCCAGAACGATAACATTGTGTTGTTGTTGCCGTCTCATATGGCTTCTATGCAGGATGCATGCTGGTTTCGCTTGAGTCTGTAATCTCAGTCAGACATCGGCTGACATTTTAAACAGGATAGACCCTCGTCTGAAAATGTCTCCGTGATTTCAGCTGGCTAGAATGCAAATACTGTGTGATGATTCAGCACTTTAGGAACACAATGGAGGTGACACATCGGAACAAAAACTTATGTGTATATACAGACAAGCCTTTCAGGGGTTCAGGTTCAGATTACCTATATGCAATCACCGAGATTATTTTCATGCTCTATTTTGAAGTTGCCTTTTGCCATACTTGTACAGTAAGCCCAACAATTATAGCTTCACATACATTTTACACATACTTTTCTTTTTACTGCACAAGAAAAAAGATCATGTCCTCTATTGCTTTGACACAATGATGGAGTAAGTAACAAGTGTGGTTACTTATTGTCCCCCTCTTTGAAATATGTGTTTTGCTTGTTCTTACTTCACTTGGATGTATGAGCTGTGCAGAATGACTAGTGTGCAGAGTTTCCAGAGACAGTTATAGACGTTAACCCTTTTTCGGGCAAGTAACTATTTTTGCAAAGCAGAAGAAGCTAAAGACTTATTATCAATCATTGTGTGATTCTTACTCTTGTTTTACATGTTTGTAACACTATGTTTGTTACAAGTATGTCTTTTTCTTAAATGGCTGCTTTTCAATGGATCTTAATAGTCCTGCAAAATTGCTTTGAAATAAGCACTTTTTCTTAACTTAATTTCTGAACTTTTAGGTTATGAATTTACCTTATGGACTATGATGGGGCCCACTCTATCATTCCCAAATGGCCTTAGGAGAGGTGTTTCATTTCACAGCCCTACACTTTCACATTTTTTAGCGTGCTCAGAGAGAAGGCCAATTTCATCCTCAGTGGGTTTGAAGAGTTTAGTTGGGAACAAAAATGATGTAACCTGATGACCCTTAAGGTCGATCTAATGTCAGGGGGCCACATCTGTCATGGCTCTCTGTCTAGTTAGTATATACTGGAATGGGTGGAGAAAGACCATATGCTCCATGTTCTCTGCCGTGAGTTGCTGCAATATGAGCTGCATCTCTGGCTGAGATCCTGCGAACACGGAATATTTTCCTTCAAACTGCAATAAACTAAGAGGGATATTGGCTGTTAGGCTCAGCTCCAACTATGAGAGCATGAGTCCTCTCATATGAAAACACTCATTTGGATAAACTATCGTTGATTGTGTCCTTCTCAATCAAGGTATTTTCATCCAGATGATTTGTAAACTACAGTTTGTGCAGCACTGTCTATACAGACTAAACCATAAATGTAAGGTTTATTTATTATGTGTCAGGTTAATGTCTTTGAAAAGCAGTTCAGGGGAAATATTTAGGGATGAATGTCTTTCATGTCGTCACTGCTGATTACTCATTTCCCAGTCTGTCTACTGTACATTGCAGACGCAAACTTAGGCAAAACTAACTCTGTGCACTCTTGCTGCTCAGCATTTTTTTCCCCCTCAAACAGGGAGAAAATTATCACTCATCATCCTTTTCTTTAGAACTGATGATTTGCTGACGTCTGTGACAAAATAGGGGAAGGAATCACACAGCCAATAGAAGAAGACGCACACAGCATGCCCAAAGTGTCTCAAAGTGGAGCAGTAACAGTTTCAACTGGACAAAGTAAAGAGGATATTAAGTTTGTCAGATTATATTTCACCAGTGGAATCAGTGGTTTGCCCCTGATGTGTTGCCAACCTTCAAGTCAAACTCCATTAAATTGTCAAATAATGCCAAAAAGTCAGCTTAACTCTGGGCTGAATAACTGGGCTGAAATGTTGAAGAAAAATATTTGAATGACATCACCTTCAAATGCAACAACCAAGCCAAGTTACAATTTAATGTTCTCAATCTTGATCAACTTTTTGTTTTTGTCCACAAATCTTGCAGTTCTTCCGCCATCCAGTGGTGAGGATGAGCATTGCAGCAACACAACAAGAGGCTTCACTGATGCATTCTTTCTCCCACCTTAAAAACATTACCCTGCATTATATTTTGATTCAATCAGAACCAAGGAGTAAAAGCAACAAAAGGTAGTTTCTTCCTTTTGTTAAAATCATAGACAGGTCCAGATAAACAGAAACACTGGCTAAAATTGTGTAATAACACTGAGTATGCATTTGTCTAAAATATTGACAAAGGAGAAAAAAAATGAAACACAAAATGTAGAAATACAAGACTTTGATTCAAACAGAAATAAAGTTATGTGAACTGCTAGAATTATGTAACTTGCTGCTTGGAAAGTAAAATAAGGGACCACTCATGCTCCAACTCAAACCCAACACAAGTCTTCATTTCATACATACATTTATTTTATATAAAATAAAACAAGGCTCGCAATATTAACAGTTATACACACAGGGCCATCACTGGAAAACTACAGTATCCAGCATTGCAGCTAAGCACTGAACAATGTTGGATGTCATTAAAACGTCTACGTGCTCCTCCAAGTGCCTCTTGGGATCCTGCAAGAGGGACAGAAAATTAGAGAAGGAACAAAAACATCATCAATGAGATGTAATTTTGTGACAGAGACATTTAAAACAAATACGCTCTCTGTTCAGAAAACTTTAATGACAAAGTGATCTGATCTCTCCTTGTACTGACATGTCTACTCAATCTGACTCATTCTCTCACTTTCATTGATCTCTAATCAACACCAAACAAACACTGAACTTGATGTAGCAATTTGTCACATTACTAAAAAAAAAAATTATTATATTTTTTTTAAGCTTAAAAGTGAATTGTTACCTGTTTTCCAACATTCTTGATTGCCAGCTGCTCTGGGGTCATTTTGTCCTCTTCCTCAACAGCCTGAGGTGGAAATACGACAGTGTCTTAATACTGAAGGAGAGTTCACCGGGCGCATGCTCTGTGTGCATATTTGTAAGCAAGCAGCGCTTTTTGCAGGTTTTGCTCTGAGAAAATGCTGTACACCATTTTGAGAATCTTTCATATGGGAAACCCAGCAAGCGCACATGCACCAGTTAAGCAGAAGCATTACTACAACAGGAGTCGATGAGTATCAAAAATCCGAGGGTGGAATCCCGGCGGCACGGCTGAAAATACCTCACTGATCATCTGACTGCTGCACCAGAATCAGCAGTTTAATTAAGTGATAGATCAGTGATTTTGTTTGTCATGGCACTGCCCTTTAATCCTAGTATAACATAGTTTATCAAAGGCAATACTAGGAACACTTGGTTATAAAGTGTGCATAAACATTTTAAATAATTGATAATTCAATAATCAAATTCCAGGAAGTAATGCACAGGAGTATCTCTGTTCCCTTTTGTGTTGGTTAAAGGCGATTTTTAGCCTTTTTTTGGTGTTGAGTAAAATTCATTTTCGAAAGAGTTTATAAAGATTGCTGGACACAGTCTAAAAATGTGTACCTTGTTGTAGTTCTTAGCCAGCTCCAGCATTTCCTTGACAATGGTCTCATTGAGCTTGCAGTGCTCGCTGTAGTCCTGCAGGGTCAGACCCTCCATCCAGCTCTTCTTATGGAGGTTCAACAGCATCTGAAGAATAATAAAAGTTATGTGTCCTGTGTTTTACTAAAAACACGCAAATCAATAATTATGTGATTGTCTTCTCAAACCTTTTGCTCCAGCTCGTTTTTCCTGTAATTAATGGTGATGGAGTAGTAGTGTCTGTTAAGTCCATGAATCAGAGCCTGAAAACAAGAGGAAAAATTCAAAACATTAAAACTAATATTCCACTATTTTACTGTGATTTGAGCCTCTCTATCTCTATATAACAGCAAGAGAGGATCGAGTCACATTAAAGTGGTTTCATATTTAGACAAGTGTGCATTTTCTCTCTTTTTCTTTCTGCTATGTTTATCTGACCAGCAATGCTAAAAAAGACAGAGTCAAATTAGGTTATCTTCTGATTGTCAAATAACAAGGTGAAACTCATTTTAGAGGAAATTCACCTTGCGCGAAGGTGATGATGTCATGTACAATGTGTTACCTGGATTGAGGGCTTGTTCAGATGACCCAAGTTGGATGTGGTCTGTCTTGGTTCATGACCCAACACCATCATGTTGGCGTTGATCAGTCTGAAGGCATCAATAACAACCTACAAAGGACAGGGGCCATGTAGGAAACCAGTTACAGAATAGTGAGTTATTTCTAATTAAGTTTCATTCTAATTTAGTTTGTCAATTTCTCTGAGGGAACCTCCCAAAGGGATTAATAAAGTACTCTGTCTGTCTAGATTCTCGATTAATAACAGATCAATGCATAATAGATCTTGAATCCACTTAAAATTAGAGCTACTGAGTCACAATGCTCGTCTGCAGCAGTCACACATTTTTACCTTTCCTTTGACGCTCTGAATGGGATCAACCACCACTGCGACGGCGCGCTCTGACAGGGCCTCGAAGCTCTGCTGCGTGTTGATGTCCACACCAGACAACCAACAGCCAAAACCAGGGTGACTGTGGTACCAACCCACCACCATCTCTGGTCTGATGAGAAACAGGTTTAGAAAAACACTATATAGACACAAGCCCTAACTTTGGTTAGATTAAATAATTCATTATTTTTTCTAGGTATTGTTGCTGTAGATATGTGTTGAAGTTTTACCTGCCAGTCTGCTTCAGCATATCCAACATCTTGGCCTGGAACACGGGGTCCACTGCTTCAACACTCACACCCTGTCAAGCAAAAATTAGCACCATATAATAAAATTGTCTAAATCAGAATGCATACAAATTTACTATCAACCACACATCAAAACAAGAATATGTCAGCATTGTTATTTTTGTTAAGGGATTTTCTATAGCAGATCCACAATGGTGTATAATATTAATATGTGAGAAACATACTGTTCCGGACTGGGGCATGGCAAAAACATCAATCACTCGCACTGTGTAGTCATCGACAAATTCTCCCAGCATCAAACCCATGACCTCCATTGGTACACCAGCACGCCCATGCTTCAACATCTAATGTAGAGAATATATATGGGAGAGAAGTCACAGAAGTGTTAATTTATATATAAAAATGAATAAAACCACATTGAATGAAAATGTTTACAGAACCCATGTGTGATTACCTTGAGCAGGGCCAGAGAGGAGATGTACACCTGCTCAGCTGTATCCACAGCAGGTGCATCTGTTGGGGGTCCCTGAGTTGTTAAAGCAGAGTTTATTCATCAGTTCAGCAAAAGCTTGCATACATTTGAGTTTAAATTTTATTCTTTTGTTTAAGTTCTTTATCTTTACATTAAATTATTTTGTCTTACCTGGCCAAGCCCAGGCATTCCACCTCCGAGCCTCAGCAGCCGGTCCATATCAGGATCTGGTAAACAGACACAACAAAGACATGAGCTTTCTTTTACACTACACAGCTGATCAGCTGCTAGATATTTATTTCTCAAAAAAAAAAAAAAAAAATCAGTCGAAAGATCTCAAAACGTACAATAGTGGACTTGTTGTCAAATGGAAATATCTTAATTTTCCCTTCCCAATGTTATCATAATCTTACATTTGTATTCTTCTACAATACGCTGAGGTTTTGTTTGGTTATTTACTTCAAACTTGACAGGTGAGTTTACTTAGAACAGGATATTTTCCCCCAACTAGTCAGGATAATGTTGCTCTCACACGGGTAAATGTGTATACATGAGCCCATAACTCTTAAATGCTGAACATTGGGTCAGCTGTGGGTTAAACAGCTAGTTTATATCAACTTTCCCATTTTCTGCTAACCTAAATCTGTTTTGAAATTTCGACATAGTGTAATGGAAATTATGTTAGTTTCGTGTCTTTCAATCCCGGGGCCTATTTTACTCAATTACGACATAATTGTTTGTATTTGAGGACCCAAGAAATGTCACAATAAATCTGAAGTTAGCAACCAAAAGCTAGTTAGCTTAACTTAGCTGGCCACTTTGACCACAGTCACGTAAACACAACATAAAGGGTCAGACAACCACGCATTGATTTAAGACTCAAATGATTACTTGTTGCCTTTTAGCTATAAAGACAAGTGATAAATTCAGCTTAAAGTGACATTAGTTCGCTCGGTTACTAGAAGCGTTAGCGTGCTGTTAGCTTACTCACGCTTAGCCTCTGTCAAGTCATGCAATAAAAGCAGGCACAAATTATCAACACCGATTCTATCTCACCGTATTTTATAAAAGCTACTGACTGTGTTCAAGCTGTAAACCCACTTACCTGTTGTCAAATGTTTCGGATGTTCAGAAAAGTCTATGTTTCTGTGTCCACTCGTATCAAACCGATCGGCTACAATGAATCAGCCAGAATTGTCTTTTTTAGAAAAACCACTTCCGTCGCCTCGATGACGTATTTTGTTGTAGCCCGACTGGCAACAGCAAAATTAAGACACGAGAGGGCGCCAGAGTCATTAAATTTCATATTACTGTTGCTACTCATGTTATTTTTTCATATAATGATGTTGATGATAATAATAAATATTTCATTTTCCACCTGATAGGATGCAGGTAAATCAGCGCAGATGTCAAATGCATAAAACTGATTATTGTTTAATACAGCTTGTAACTGTAATATCTATTAACCTAATCTATGTCTTATCTACAGTCCACATTTTTTTATTTATAAGACTAATGATTAACTAGTTACTGAATTTATTTTTTTTCTCAGTAGTTCTGTGCTCTCTGCATATAGGGCATCTGTAACTTTGACAGTAGGGACATTTTAAATGGATGATATTTTATAAGAAGTTAAAATACTTTTACATAAACTACATTAACATTGTCAAGCAAAATTGAATAAAATATTCAACTTTTCAGTGGATTGGAATCAATAGATCTTAAAGAAGATTTGTGGCAAAACTAACATTATATGCAATAAAGATATTTTAGTCTATATTTTAAGCTAATTAGAGATACACTTTCAAATTTGCACCCTGGCCTGAAATAATGCACAGTGTTTCTCCTTTAATACTAAAAAGAATGAAAGCAGCTGCGATGTTTGTGTGGTTTCTCGTATTTCAACATGCAAGCATTTCATTATTCCCTAAGGAGCCACAAACTCTGAGCCAAACCACACCATCAGTGGGCTTGGGAAAAAGTTTCTCTGTTTGCTTTCATGTATTTGTGCCAGACAGTTGCCAGCCTAGCAGAACAACTCGTACAATCTCAATGTTACTGGCCACTCTGTCCGACCAGACGGGTCAGCCTGCATGCTGAGGTCGTCCATGGGAACTTCAAATTCCCTAATTCCTCAGTGGATGAGGAAGGGGCAGATAATCATCCACATTCCTCAGTCCCTCCCTCTCAACACCCACAAGACCTCTTGCTACCTCGACACAATTCAGTACACTTAGCGGCCTTAACCAGGATGTGCATCCTTATGATGGACTGCCTTTGAGAGTTAACCTACATAAGGTATATATTATTAATGTTGTCTCTAAATCCATGGCTTCAGTGTTTATCTCCTTTCTCTCAGTTTCTTGCTGATGCAGTCTCCTATAATGACACTTTAGCAGGTATACATCCACCATTAAAGGATCGGATGTAAGCGGTGACTTCAGAGATCAGAGTCAAGACAATACAGGAAACAAACTGTCATTATGTTTCCTTTGGGTTTATTGTTCACTGAATCATTATTGCTGACTAGGTTATCTCATTGAATTCAGCTCTGCTTGTGATTGGTCAACAGCTCCCCTGTGACTCAATGTGAAAACTGTTCATTTTGTCACTTCAAACAGTCATTTCCAAACCTTTTTGATAAATTGCCCAGACAAACAATGGATTGATAAATAAGACGAAGGCTACAGATCAATTGACCTATTGGACACGTGATACATTTGAAGCTGAGGAGGTTAAAAACAAAATGCAAATATAGGCAGATTTAGTGTTACGTTTAAATCCCATATGAAATCTCTGTTATCACCAAAAGGGCATTTTAACTGTGTGATGTTGTGGTTTTGTTAATTAATAACTAACAAAACATGTTATAATAAGCAAATCACACAGAGACTACTGGAGCTGATTTTTCAGATAGGAATGATTGGACTTTTCAAGGAACATCAGAGGTGTCTTGTAACACGACACAAGCATGAAACCTTAATCCTCCCAGCAGAGGAAATAAGGGAGAGAAATTTGATGCTTTAAGAGCTTCCCTGCACCCTGATGGGATTTGGATTTAGCTTCGCTTTATAAATCTCCAGCAGGACCTGCAGCAGGATGGCTGCTAGTCGCAAGCACTGCTTTGTGCCCTTAAGTGTTCGTATGTGAATATAAAATGAGTGTAATTAGATAAAAGTGAAAGGCAAATGTAGACAGTTAAGTCCCACACCTCCGGGGCCACATATGTGCCTGCGTATCCGAAAATTTAAGTTTCTGTGCTGCATATCTACTAATGTGTCCACTTCAGCCTTATACATCTAAAACTTCTTTGGATGCCTATACAATACACCAAGATGCAAAGTCTGTGGTTTCTGACTTTCTTTCGCATCATTTCCCCTTTTATCTTTCATTTCCTGCCATCTCTGCTTTGTCTACTTATAAATAGAAATATGAAAAAGACACTTAAAAATCCTGGTCCTGCATAGACTGTCCACTTTCCACCAAACCAAACTGAATTTTAGGCCTGTTTCCTACTGGATTATACATGGATGATGACTTGTGAGGTTTGTAAGATGATGTCAGTAAATGCTTTAGATGCAATAGGTTAAAAGAAAATGCTCACAATGACATTTTCATTGATATGAACCTCTAACAGTAACACACAAAAATGCATTTTAACCCACACTGTCAGTACTCAACTGACAGTATCAAATACTTCTGGTGGATCTGTTTGTTCCAACTCTACATTGAGGCTTTATAAAGCTTGCACAAAGTGACATATTTAAGTCTCCATGTTTTTATCATTATAAATGGAAATTTCCTATGTGACTTGTGCATCATTTCATAAACAACATGTTGGGAATACTTTGAACTAAGATACTGGTGAAGCATGTGTTTGCACAAACTACACAGCTCCACCATTTAAATAACCTCCTGTACAAATGTCTAACATAGTTTTCATGTTTTCTTGTCAAATTTCTGTTTCTGCTTCCAACTTCTTGTTTTTCCTCTATATTTTTCTACTTATTTGTTTATTGCTTTTCACCAAAACACCAGGTCAAATTCCTTGTATGTGAAAACCTATTTGGCAACATATTTAGAATATTTGGAAATGTTGCAATCTCCACAAGAATCTAAAATAAAAATCTGTGTGTTTGAGCAAGGTTTGACTGAAGAGCTTGTAGAGCGGCTCAGGGATGTTTGAATGTGAACACTTTGTATAACAATATATTGTCCATGCATTGTTTATTATTGCTATGTAGTAAATGCTGTTTTAAATTACTGTACAATTCAAGGATATGTATCAAGTGGAGAGACAAAAGGCCCTTTGTATGAATGGGTATTGAAGCTGAATGCATTCTGAGCACCAACTGAAATGTGTCTGTATTGTATTAAGAGCCGTCATTCTCTTAGACTTGTTTACTTATTCTTTTAACCTTCTTTTGTCCTGATTAAAATAGAAAAAAATGTTCCTTACGTCAGACTTTTTATTTAGTAAAAGCCTTTAATTAAACCAATGCACATTTTGAAAAAAGCATCAAAATATGGTTATATTATCACCTCAGCACCAATAACCTTGATTAATTTATTCAGGCAGACATTATAAGTATTGAAGTAGATCAAGTCTAAAGTTAGTGGTATCTGTTTGTAAAATAGTCACCATTCAGTTTTAATTGCAGAGCGTAAACTCCCTCCCTCAGTATATGATAAGAGTTACCAAGCAAAGGGCCTAAAAACGCACACTTGCACGCAGGCAGATGAAGAATAGAGCTGGTTCGAAACGCCTTTTGATTGATTGCATCGAGGGGGTGACCCTGGTGTAATGAGGGAGGCTGTTCCTCAACCTGGGTGCAACAACTAAAAGCTTTATTTAAGCCCGTGCCTGATGAACCTAAAGGGTCTTAGAGGTCAAACGCAGGACATCAGAAAAGTAGGAAGAGGTCACCGCTATTGAAACGTTACATTTTCATCAGTTTGAAAATGAACTGTAAGCTTTTGACCGGAAGCAAGAAACCTATAGTTCCTCTTTTTTCATCACTCATTTCTGTGAGTTATTTGTGTGCCCAATGTGGAAAATGCTTAGTTTACACTTTTGCAAACTGCACATAAGCAGATCAATCATGTAAATGGTGAAAATATTAATGGTTCCCTTGATTTGTGAGTCAATATTTTACCTCTGCCTCACCATCAAACCTTCACGTCAGATGATCCAGACACAGAAAACAGTGCGTTAAAGATAAGGGAAAGGCTGTTTTTTATGTGTGTTACTTCCAAATCTCCTGCTCTTGTTAATGAATCCCGGCTTCACAGGGAGACTGTGACCTCCAGCCCAGGCCAGATCCCTGCTTGTATTTCAATGCATCCTGATTCTCTGACATGTAGAGTGCTGGATGGGGGGAAGGGTAGGAAGAGGAAGAGGGTGTGTGTGTGTGTGTGTGTGTGTGGTTGGTGGAGATGGGGGTGAAGAATGCTTGGTATGCGCGGACGACAACAACATGAAAGGCGACGAGGGTGCAGCCCGAATCGCCGCGCGCCCTCGGATCCGACCCGAACGCGCCGTGCGTCCTGGCGCAAATTGCGCACGAGGCACCGGACGTCCGCACGCGCGTTTGCGGCCCAAAACGAGCCCTTTTTGCGCCTCGACCGCGCAGTCGATTTGATGGCAAACACCCTGCAGAGGAGGAGATGGTTTGGTCTGTAGTAGGTGGGACTGAAGAGCGGTCTGCAGCAGGACGTCGTAGATCAATGAACCGGACCGGAGGGTTGGTCCATCGCCTGGTGTGCATCTGACTCTATAGATGTGTCAGTGGACCTATGCAGGCTTTATTACTGTTAACCAAGCCGATCAGTATGCGGATGTTTTAAACCCACTGGCTCTTTCAAAGGCTCCTTTTCACCCGCTCGGATTCTGTCTCTAGTGGCTCATCCTGACTGCGATTTCTTTTTTTTTTAATTATTATTATTTTTGTGGGGAAATAAAAATCTATCTGTAGCCTTCCAGGATGATCTTTGCAAACACGGGAAACCCTCTGAAGACAGCCAATCGCAAGCAGGTAGGCCAAAGAACACACACATTGGATTTTTTATTATTATTATTATTTCTGCCTACTTTTTTTTATACCTCTCACTTGAGGCAGCATTGGAATAAACAGGCTGGATAATAGCAGCCACAAATGACATTGGAAAGCCCTTTCTGGCTTTCATATTGAATATATGCCTTTCTGTCTCATCTTTTTTAATACTAATGAAGAAAATGCTATAAAAAAAATAGATCCATCCGAAAGGGGAATCTGATCCTCTGATAGGCTGCAGCTGCTGACCCCATCTATAGCTCCACTGGCCAGACTTTAATTATTATGTCCATATAACCTTGTTTGCTCAGTCACTCTGGTCAATATGCATGGTGGTTATTGTAGTCCATTTTATAGATTAATGCATTCTGGGTGACTCCACACACACACACACACAGAGGGAGTAATGAAATGTATGTCAGTGTGCTGAGGTGAACTGAGCCGCCTGCATCCTTCATTTTGACCTCTCAGGTGAACAAAAAGGTAATTGAAGGCCGTGGCCCCTTTTGGTTTCCCATCACACCTTTTGATTTAGATGGAAGATGGGAACAGAAAGCAGGCACAGATGTGTTATTATAACCTCTCATGATGGGCAGATGAAGTGGATTGGGGGTCCAGCGGTTTGGAGCCCGTGAGACCCCAAATATCCACCTCTCAGATTTAAACTGTAATCTTTATTTATCAAAAAGGTGCTGTAGATTACTTTGAGGACAGGAATCTGAGAGCGACCATATATGAATCCCCGCAGGGAAGCAGTGAATGAGTTTTCAGTGTGGGTGTAACGCAGGTTTAGTCTGCTATAAGGTGTGATGATGCCTCTGTGAAATGTACCACCGTGGCTGCCCTCTAATGGAGTAGGCGTACAGTCTCGGAGGCCTGACGTGAACCCTTGATGGTCTCTAACAAAGTTAAAGTGGTAATTGCACACCAACAAAATAAGGCCTCCACTTGAAGACATAACAGGCCTAACAGATGTTCCTGCCACAGCGATCAATTCCTCATCTGTAAAAGAAAAATAGCTGCTATGAACATTTAACCATCACATGACAGTGGAGGAATATGTCAGTGATTCTTGTTGGCTTGGCTGTAGTTGCATCCATGGCTTTGGCTCTTGGAGTGGATTGTCCTTTGGTTATGGACAGATGGTGTGATTCTGCCATGCTTTGTCTTTGATCTGATCTGGAGAGGGTTTGGGGTGGCCGGGAGCTATTTTAATGAATGAGTAAGGGGAAGGAAATGCTTTGCAGGGCAGCGCTGCGTGGTTTGGCTCACAAGTATGAAGGAAACTGTAGGTTTCTGATCAACACTAAAGCAGGATGTGAGACCTGAGCACTGATTTAATCACTTTATGATTCACAAAGGCCCACATACAAGTATAGATATATTTTAATGTAGTCTGTGCTACATTGGTGGGCAGAATAACCCTTTTACAAGAACCAGGAGCTCAAAGGTCAAACCTACCTGAAGCTGAGACCCTGACAGTGGAGGAAGAAATATTCCAATCATTTACATAAGGAAAAGCAGAAATACTATAAAAATCCCTGCGTTTAAAATGTGACTAAAGTATTTTCATCAAAATGTACTTAAAGTATAAAAAGCATTCATAATGTAGGCATGCTCATGTCAAAGTGTTGTATAATTGGATATAAATACTCAATGTTGCAATTTTAGGTAATTTTAGGTTCTTTATATACTACCTGTTAGTTTATTAGTGAAGTTCTGGATTGAGATTTATAGGCTCATCATATGTTTTTGGTAAAATCTTAATCTGAAAATTAAATTTTGGTGTCAAAACATACAGTGTTTCCCTCTGAAATGTAATGGAGTAATAGTATGACGTAGCATAAAAAGAAAACACTCAAGTAACGTGCAAGTACCTCAAAATTGCATTGAAGTACAGTAACTCAGTGAATGTAGTTCAACCACTGGGCCCTGATGTTGTCTCAGACATGTGACAATATAGAAAAAACCAGGGTTGTGCTGACTTCTATGTGGATCATCAAGGGCTATCATCTGAAGAAGGGACTTTTAATGTCGTACATGCATGAAATAATAATGTCAGATTGTGCCCACTCTCTCTCTGCCTTTCTGCATTTTTGCTTCACACAGACGAGTGGTTCTTGTGATCTCTGTTATGGGTTTAAATTAGACTATCTAGCTCCCATACGCTTCCTAACAGTGGCTTTCCTGTGTGCAGTCCTACCCCATGACTCCGTCCAGTCCCAGCAGCAGCAGCAACAGCAGCAGCACAGGCCTGGAGCAGCTCAGCAAAACCAACCTGTACATCCGCGGGCTGCCTCCTGCTACGACAGACCTGGACCTGGTCAAACTCTGTCACCAGTGAGTACACACACACATATAGAGTGTTAACATGACAAGTATGCTTGTGTGTGTTTTGTCACTCATATGCTTGTTGCCTAAAAAAGGGGTGGATAGTAAGCTTCACATACCAGTGTCATTCCAGCCATTACTAAAATACTGTCTGTAAAACGTCTATGTAAACTGCACGTTTATGTTAAGGTAACTATTTTGTAATTTCAGTCTTAATTTAAATAAATGTTTTGACACGTTGGGAAATGTTCTTATTTGCCTTCTTGACAAGAGTTAGATGAGAAGATTGCCAGGAGGTGGCTGCCTTGTAGCCTTCAGACAGAGACACGCTAACTGTTTCCCCCTGTTTCCAGTCTTTGTGCTAAGCTAAGCTAATCAGCTGTGGGCTATAGCTTCACATTTACTGTACAGACACGAAAGTGGCATCAATCTTCTCAGCTAACTTAGCAAGAAAACAAAAGCATATCTCCCAAAATGTTGACTTATTTGTTTACAAGCGTCTAAATAAAATTTTGTTCCAAGTTTTAATAGGGTTTTAGTAACTTGCAAAAGTTGCATCTGATAGGTTTCCTTCTTGATGAGAAGAGACTTTTGAGACAATTGAAAGAAATATTTTGCATTTAAATGGCTATAGATAAAGTCACTGGATTGAAATCTGACAAAGAAATACTGACTGTCTGCAGTTTTAGTGCAAAAGCAAACACACACTGGTTTAACCATAATGTACACTGACGCATAAAATGCTCCAACCATCATACCTCTATAAACAGATACTGTCATGGAAAAGTCAAAGCTCAACTGTGGTGTATGTGGAGCGGACTGTAAAAATTATTGTTTTCTAAAAAGAGAAAAAAAAAAAGCAGAGTCATGTAAAGCATCCCAGCGACTATGTTCGATATTCGATATAGGCTTCAGTCTGAGCGGTTAGCGAGCTGGATGCCATAATTAGTGGAGTTTTGTCTCCTCGCTTTCCCTCTGAACCGCAAGCATATGGAGAGAGGCATTCACCCATGTAACCAGCAGCAGCAGCAGCTGTTTGTGTCCTGTTTGCTTGTGTTTTGTTCATGTTCCCAATGGTGTTTGCCAGCACAAAGCAGAAATGAAAGCGCTTTTCATAGCAACAAGGTCTGAATGGTGATGTAAGCTAGGCGTTGGGTCTGTATGCTGCGTGTGCTCAGATAGCAGCCTGCAGCTTGTGTCACAGTTCAACTTGAGTAGAAAGTCAGACATAAATCAGTGTCTGAAATGTTGACGTCGGATTTAGTGTGTTTGGAAACATACAGCGAGAGAGTAGTGATGTACGACGCTGTATGTGCTTCTAACCCCAACATGGATGTGATCATTTTTTATTATTTTCATGAACTGTTCTTTTCCGCTTGTGTTGTATTTTATTTTTGACTTTAATAATACATAATGAGAAGTTTAAACCAAGTTCGAGATTTTATAAAATACTACCACCGATCTCGTTTGTTTAGAGTGTGAACAGTGATCTACATGTTGATGTGTGCTCAGGTATGGCAAGATTCAGTCAGCAAAGGCAATCCTGGACAAGACAACCAACAAATGTAAAGGTCAGTAAGGTTATTAACTCACCGGTCATCATTTATCAGGGCTCCACCATTAGAATATATTTAACAACTCCTCTTCCAGTACTGGATGTTAAGTTGGAAGAGTCACCTGATGAATGGTTAAATGGTTCATACCAGTGTTGCACTACATTGTATGCACACTTATATGACTGTATACGTGGTGGATATGAAAACATGTTTGAATGTATTTCCATACCTTCAAGGCAGCTTCTAGTTTTCATTCATTTCCAATGTGTATAATAATGATGGTAATCCTTCATAAACAGTGTATATAGCTGGGGGGGGTCAAATGTGTTATGTACGACATTACAGCTGAAAGAGCAGATTGATTTACAAAGGCTGAGTTATAATGTGTTAATGCAATGACAATGGCATAAATTTGATAAAAACCAAAGCAGATTATGATGGTTTACCTAAATCAAGCAAGTCAACACTATAGTCTGCTTTAAAATGATGAAAAAGAATACAAAGTCTATGTATTTTGTCATAATAGAAAGATGAAAGATGTTTGATCCTTAAAGGAATAGTTCAACATTTTGAGATCAAGACTGCAGGAAGTCACTGCACCCAGCCAACAAACAGTTCCCTCTCAAACTAGGCAACAAAATCGTGTGTAATGATTGATATTATACATTAATTATCAACGTACTATATGATCCATCCTCTCAGTACAAAATATACAATAGAGGCATGTTCTTATTATTAATGGCTGTTTATGTAAATACTCTTCTATTAACCACAGGTTACGGCTTTGTGGACTTTGATAGCCCGGCGGCTGCTTTAAAGGCAGTACATGCTCTGAAAACCAGCGGCATACAGGCCCAGATGGCCAAGGTGAGTTTGTTGCAGGCGTGTGTGTGTGTGTGCATATTTGTCTTGCTTGTGAACATCTCTGTGGGCTTGTGTTTCTTTAATGCGTGCATGTATGCAGTGTGTGTTGGAGAATGACATTAGACTGGTCACATGACCCCAGCTGACAAGCTGTTCTTCCCGTGACCCCATTTACTTTCACTGTAGAAACCAGATGTCACGTCTCTCTCTGCCAAATAACCTGTCAGTCAGTGTGACACGTTACACAAAGGACCACTGGCCCACACACTAACACACCATCCTGGTTGGGTTATGCTGTGTAGAGTGGACAGATTTTAACAAGTATTATTACAATGTGACCAATTATCATTCATGCACAGTGATGTCGGCATGTCTGCGCCGCCTTATTGATCCTCTGTGACTAATTTAAAGTAAAGCACAGCAGTTGTTCATTTTTCAAACCTATTTTTAGATAACAAACAGGGCATTTCTGCATCGCATCTGTGATTTGTCTCACAATGGGCAGTCCCTTCCCTTTCCCAGCCCAGCCTGTGTTGCTGTGCTTAAATTCATGGGTGAGAGTTCATTGATGAAGGGCTTGCTCTCTGGAGACCTGCATGTAGCTGCTGTGTTTGGAACAAACACGGCTGAACACAGTTTGTGTGTTGCGGTAGCTAGGCTACGCTGCTCTCCTGCTGTTTCCAGGGAAGACCGTAGAGGCGCTGAGCTGTTGCGTGGTACAGATGAAGTGTGTTTCACTGTGTGTCCGTGTGTGTGTGTGTGTGTGTTTGTGTGTGTGTGTGTGTGTGTGTGTGTGTGTGTGTGTGTGTGTGCGTATGTGTGCAGGAAAGCTTATTAATGTTTGTTCAACCAAATGTCTACTTCTGACCCTTAAATATACTTAAACTGAGTCTCAAATCCTGATCCACACAGACAAGTTTCAAAGCAAGGAAAAATATATTTTGTCGGTCTTTCATTTGTCACTGAACTGCCTTCACCTGTAGTTTGATGCAAATTTCACTGCATGAGAAATTAATCTTGCATTTTGGTATCTCTCAGGTTAGATGTGAAATATACAGCACATTCATTCTTCTCTTCTGTCTTCTTGAATGTGAGCAGCAACAAGAGCAGGACCCCACAAATCTGTACATTTCCAACTTGCCTCTCTCTGTGGATGAGAAAGAGCTGGAGAACATGCTGCAGCCCTTCGGCCAGGTCGTCTCCACACGGATCCTCCGAGACTACAGCGGCAACAGCCGAGGCGTGGGCTTCGCCAGGTCGGTCACAGACGATTGATGAAACGGAGCGCTCATGTCTTCTCTGCTGAATCACCTTTCAAGTGGTTTTAGAATAAACTTACAGCTTTGGTCACAAACATATGATGATAAATAAAGAGCTAAGATCAAGTTACGACTTAATTTTAATATTTTACAGAACTAAGATGTTGCAAAAAATTCTTGCTATGCTATTATGTTTGTTTGTTTTTAATTCATATAACACATTAAATCACCAGTGGTTTGGTTTTGGTGCAAATTAAAGGAACCAAAACTACATTCACACTTGCATCTCGCTTGAGCTCAACAGTCAGATTTATTAAATACAGTCAGTCTTTTCTGTGCAGGAATTCTGTATTGACACTGCTACAAGCATGTTTGTAAGAGCAAACATTATAAACCTGATCTCCACATGCAAGAAACACTCAGGTTTCTGTTTGTTTTATCATGTGTGCTGACTTTTTTTCTTCTTCTTTTACCATCCACCCATAATCTACAGCGATCTAACTTTAGTACGCAGGCTGCCGAGAGCCTCACAATGCCACTTTGTGTGAAAGACAATTTGACTGTAGATCGTCTATGTGTGATTTGAATGATGAGTCATTGTTATTTTATCTTCTCCCTCCCTGTCAGGATGGACACAACAGAGCAGTGTAATGCCGTCATCTCCCACTTCAATGGGAAGTTTATCAAGATAGCTTCTGGAGCTCTGGGTAGGAAAGAATTTCACCTTTCTGTACACTTTCCTTCCAATAAAAACTGCAGAGGCGGTGATGACTGATTGTTGAGTGACTGTTAATGTGTCGTTTTTCTTTTGTGCTTTGCCCCCCAGCTCCCTCCCAGCCGTTGCTGTGTAAGTTTGCAGACAGTCAAAGGAAGAAACATGCTCACGGCGGATTTGTTCCCAATGGACAGTCAGGGGATCTCAGACTAGTATGTATCTGCCTGTCGTCTTACATGTTCTATAACCTTTCGTCCCCTCTTTGCTACTTTTTAACGTGTTGAGAATTAATTATTAAGTTTTTTATTATTGCGTCGTGCCTATACATTTTTAAACAATGCTATTAAAAAAAGGAAACCAAGTTAAACAATTTTCATAATCAAACCATCAGACCTTCATAGTCTGTAAGTATTCATGAATTAATAGAAATGACTTGATAATACCAGAGAAATCAGTGTGTATACTAATGAAATAGTCCAATGTGCTTTCTTATCCAGGTTTCTAAACACATCATTCCTATTTTTGATCATCTTTACACCAGAATATTTCTCTCTCTCTTCAATGATTATTTGTACAGTACAAGAGAAATGAAGAATACTTTAACTGTTGATCATCTTTATGCATATTATTATTATACATGTTATTATTTCATACTGGGTTCAGTTGTTATGATATAGTAGTAAGAGACAAATATATAATTCCACGTTATTGTCTGTTTCCTCACCTTAGGGTGCAATGACTCTTACCTATGACCCCTCCTCAGCAGCTATACAGAATGGGTAAGTAACACTCAGGTTATGGCGGGTCGTGACATCGTTTAACTTTTAACCAGAGTCACGATTCTTGAGTTTTATTTTGAAATGCTTTCTTCTTCCCAGGTACTATCCTTCTCCGTATCCAGTGACCAACAGGATAATGACTGTGCAGCCTGCGATGTCGCCCTACATGTCTCCAGTCTCTGCCTACCAGGTACTGCACAAGATCCCGAACATACATGTCCATAAACATGTCCAACAGTCAGGGATGAGTTTATCGTCTCTCACTCTCACTGTCTCTCTCTTTTCTTCTGTGTTGCATTTGAAGTTATGGTGTGTATTTGTGGGCTAAGGTGTATTTTTGCTTGTGTGTGTGGGCTGTACAGGTGCAGTAGATGTAAGAATAGGTGCTAAAACCCTGGGCCACCTCAGACTTTGGCAGCTCCATGTGGCAGTGTATGATCATCTGATTTTTTTTTTTTTTTTTTGGCGTTTGAGAGCTCGGTCAACCGGAAATCATGTAATATGACTGTAAGATTACTGGTTCATAGGAGTGAAGTAGTGAAAAAAACAACTCTTTTGCAGTAGGGACAGTCATCATCTCTGAGTCACTCTTTCTCTGAATCGGGTTCTTGCTCGCTGTTTCGTAATATTTCACTCATGAGTTTTGATTCATTACTTTCAGTGCACCAGAAACAGTTCCCACCTCTGACAAGATCTGTTGCATGAAAATAATCTGCACATGAGCCATGAGTATGAGCAGACTTGTGCAGCAGGGTTGCAACACACAACAGAGGTTTTGAATGTAACCCTCTGCCAGATGTTCTTCAGATGATCCCACAACATGTTTGGGTCTTCCAGGCCTGTCTGGTACACATTCCTATCATGTGGAGAGTTGACATTCGATGGAACAACTGCAAAACAGATCATCAACCTGGCGCCTTAAGGCCTCTGATTCTACAAACACTTTTATGAGCTTCTCTTGTGTGTTTGAACAAGTAGTTTTTCGAATCGAGCAATAAGTAGGATTGACATCCAACAAAGGCTCGCCTTTTCAGTCAGATGCTAATTCCTTAAAACAGACAGATCTTCCCTAGTCCTGTTCTTCTCCCATTGTGCATTGAACCTTTTGCCTTGAGGATCGTATAAGAGGCTAAGAAGACCTTTGGTTCAAAGGTTGGCAGCCCAGGAGCCCTCTGGTGGACATAAGCAGCAAGGGAGGCTGTCAAGGTAAAACAGAGGCTCTCAAGGCTTGGTAGTGATGGAATTACCCCCCAAAAAGCTTCACCTATTGTAGCTGTTGTAGAGTATGGGACATGCTAGGAAAAGGCTACTAGGATGAACTTCTGCCAACTTCAAAAAAGTTCTTTTGAACCGTTCAGGAAGGGGATGCAGGACCTCGCCCAGGTTGTCAGTAAGGCGGCGAATTGCTGACCTAATCAGGCAGACGTGCCCACAGAACAGGAGGCAGGACTCTGAGATTCATGGAGTTTGGAGGCCATGTTAATGACTTCAGTCATTGCAGTATTTTAAAAGATCCCATGCCAACAGAGGGGGAGCCAGATTGGCCCTGAAAAACTGAAGGCTTTGGATATTTTTGGGCTGTCATGGTTGACCAAAGTCCCTGAGCAGGAACAGTGGATGGATGGATGGTATATGCTATTGCAGTCCAAACATAACACCCCTGTATGTCTATTTAAATCGAACAATGCTTATTGGAATTGTAAAGTTAGTTTGTGACATGAAAGTTTCATTCAATAACTTATTTTCCTTCCATCTGTCTCTTGTCCTGCCTCCCCCTTCCTGTCTGACCCTCCATTAGGTACAGAGTCATTCTTGGGTGGCACATCAGCCATATATCATGCAACACCCGGTAAGAGAACAACGGCATGTGCTTTTTTTTTATTCATACTCTCATACACCCGTTCCTATTCTGTGTACAGGAAATGGGTGTGTGACGCCGCTTCAGCTAAAACTCTGAGCTCACAGTGTTACTTTAATCGTCCTGTTTTGCTGACACAATCAAACCGGCAACGGCCAAAACTTCCCCAAATGTAGAAGCACAGAGCTGAGACGGGTTCTGGGAAATAGCCACTGCGTATTTATGTATTGTAAGTGTGCTCATGTGTGTTGGAGTGTGTGTGAAAGAGAAATGGAACAACTAAAAAGACATTCAGCCTCGGCTCCCCCCCTCCCCTCCTCCTCCCTCCCTCTCTGGATCCAGCAGGAAATGCCTGAAGCAGAGACAGTCTTGTGACTCTTTGACTCTTCCAACAGATGGTTTCCAGTGGAACAAGTGTCTCTGCTGATCTGCCCCCTCCCCCACTTTTTTTCTAGGAAATGGTCCATTCCCTAAAGTTGTCATGTTTAAAGAATACACCCTATCTGAAAACAAACTAGACCTGGCAATACTGAAACTTTTACATACTTTCATCTCCTTATGGATCCCAGGACCACAGAACACTGACTGTTTACCTCAGAGTAACTTAATTACATTTTTTATTTTTATTTTATTTTATTTACATTTTGTCAAACCTCGAAGCCACAAATATCATTTTTTCCCAGCTTTTCTTTCTGATCTGTCCTACATACATAGTTAAACTTGCCCCATACTTATACTCAACACTGTCTGCGACTGTCTGTGTTTGCTGGTTTATCTGGTGTTTTATCAGAATTGGTTGATTTAGTCTGTAGGATCATGTGACATGTGGTCATAAACACAGCTGCCTTTTATTCCAGGCTGCTGTGATGTCTCCCTCTGTGGATCCCTCCATGTCACTGCACCCTTCAGCCATGATTACGCAGCAGATGGGTCAGCTGTCACTGGGAAACACTGGAGCGGTGAGGGGCATTCTGGGATATCCTATGTCACACATGCCGCTGATCAAATTAAATCTGTATCGTGTGATTAGATAGAAAATACACCAATAATAAGATATCTCTAATTGGGACATTCTGCTTGGACTGGATTCTTAATATAGAAGGAAAGATGGTCTGTTTATATTTAGTACAAACCTATTTAAACATATTGTCTGAAACTACAGTGTTTAGCCTTTTGTGAAGCAGAATTTAACCAAAAAAGCTCTTTGTTGACAGTTACACATACATTACCATCAGCTGTGAAAACAGGCAGGATTACTGATTTCCCTGAAGAGAAAATGCTTTGTTTGTTATGTGATTTAGGTGAGACTGAAGATGAAGTTAATTTCATGTTTTATAGCCCATCATATTAGGTTTTAAGGGCTACAGTCTTTAGTAAAATGTCCTTAATTTATGTTCTTCTGCATGAATAATTATAAAAAATAACCCCTCTTAATGTCCCCATACCACAGACCTGAGATCCTCTAGGGCTTCAGGACTAAATGCTCTGCCTAAAACACACAACTGAAAACAGTGTGGACTTACCTCATCGACTCCTATATCATCCTGAAGCCTTTCTAGGAATTTGCTATCTCTATGTGCTTAGAGTACAAATGTGATTCTTTCGGTTTTCTTCTATATTTTTTTCCTTTCATTTCTCAATTTTTGTCTTTTTACCGTAAAGCACTTTGTCTTTAAAGGGCTTTGGCTTTACCATAAAAAAACAAAAAATCTATTGTGTTGTTTTTAAAAGGCTGTATCAATAAATAGAGTAGCACAAGATGCATGTAGAGCAAGTCAGTCTTTCAGATCTCATAAAATGTAATGTACCACTTAATAAGTTGTTTTGACTTTAATGTTGCTGTTTTTTTTCTATTACAGTATATTTCAGCCAACCCTGGTGTCCAGGGAGCTTACATGCCTCAGTATCCTCCCCTGCAGGCAGCACCTGTGAGTCTACTGTCTCATTCATCTTCTACCACTTGACTTATATCTTAAAACAATCACTGTTTTTAGAATATTACAACAGTCCAAGCCCGTCCATATGGCCTTGAGTTGTTTTTGAAGTGTTCGCCATCTAAAACTATCAATTATCTCAGTGCAAACACAGTGAAGATAGTTATTACCGTGTTCGAAATGAGACGTGCCGTTTTGCTTTTCAGGAAAACGGCACACCGCAGCAAGTGGATTCTTCCAACAACTCGTCTCCTTACAGTCAACTCAGCAAGTAATCACAGGTAGGCTTTACTTTCTGAATGCCAGTAAGCTGTTCATTTCAGCAATTTTACTGCCATGTGATAAAAGTTATGTTGCCATTTTCTGATAAAGGTTTATATGTTGTAAGTAGCTGCGTTGTTAACAGTTAATGAATCAATTACTTGTGGTGAGCTCATCCTTTAATACGAAGAATTTTAGTACTGCCAAACTGTAAAAAGTTATCATTTATAAAACCTTAATATGGAGTGCCTTATTAAAAAAAATCCCCCCCAGATATGTCAAAACAAATAAAATCTTGCAGGTAGGTGTAATTCTCCTTTTATTGACTTTTAAAGAGATAACGAACAAAAATGTCTTCAACAAAATTATTACCATGGTAACACGAAGGCCTTTCAAACATGAAAGAAAAAGGAAATATGTATACATACATACAAATAATCTATATGTAGACAATAGGTGACTGATGCACATTTACATAAAGTCTGGCCTAAAGGTTGAGACATAAATAGTTAGTTTTTCCAGTTCGCGATCTCTTACAAGCGACGAATAATATTCTCAACAAAAATGTGTCCTTCTTCCTCAACTAAAGTTTAATCGGGTACAAAAAACTGAAAACATTTTTATAACCAAAATGAAGCCACAGAGGGAAAACTCCAAAATATATAAGAATGATTTGCATTATTGTTACCTCAAGATCTCCAGCAGTCTGATTCGATTAAGACGTTTTTTTCGGGCAGGGCTGCAGAAATAACAAACACCTTCCCCCTAGCTAAATTATCTCTGGGAATGTTTTCCACTGTTGTCTAAACATCTCCCACTTCTCTTGCGTGATTATCAGATTTAAGGTGAGAGAAACATTCCTCCGTCAGCAGATGAATGTGCAAACAGCCTTCTAGTGCCAAACTGCACGTACATCGTTCTGCACAGTGAAGCTCAAACATCAAGTGAAGAAACATGAAGCAAGACACACTCAATAATCCGATAGATATTATAACCCCCATTCATTAAAATTATCTCTACATGGGGAAGGATGAAGATAATAAGATCCTAATGCTGCTGTTTATATTAGTTAATGGTTTTTATATCAATTCTTTTGCTTTCTGTGTTTTTGTTTTTAGGCGAGATTCCTGCTCTGTGAGCCAGAGGGCAGGTGGAGGTTGCTGATGACATCACAGCAATAACAGTCACCGCCTTCTCTGATTGGACCAGATACATGAACTTTTTTTGCACAGCCCTGATGTTTGTGGTGGAAAATGAGGACAGTATAAATGGACTCAAGCAGTTGGCTAATCACAGAAAAAAAAAACAAGATTTATTTTGATAAGAAACCACACGCTCTTCTTTTTCTCTTTTTTCAAGGATTCTCAAACAAATGCCAGAGGACCCCGATCCCCTTCCCCATCTCCAGACCCCCCCAGTATGATGTGATATTAAAATGCATGAGATTGAGATATTTTCCCCATTCAAGGTTTCTATGATTTTTTTTAGTTCCTTCATTTGTGATATATGAAAAAAAAACCTTGCAAAACCTTGTTTGCACTGGAGTTTAAAGTGTCAGAATAGCTTCATTCTGGTTGTCAAAGTTGCCACAGAATAGCTCACAAAATCAATTACTGTTCAACTGCACTTGACAGCTGATACAGGTGACCATCTCATTAGGAAATTAATGAATTTATTATTGGAAAAAGGTGCCTTCCTTACGTCACATCAAACATGCTCCAACATTTTTTCATCAAACTTGATCAGGTGTCATATTTCTATCTGATTGATCAAATGTGTGTGTGAAATCATGAGATTTCCATTGAGTGTTTCGCTATCTAGTCTTCTGGTGGCAATAAAGACAATGAGAGTCCCACGGCAATACTGAGAAAAAAAGGAATGGTGATGAACTCAGAGCAAGGTAATTCCTAATTTTCCCTCTTTCCTTTTTTTTTAAAAAAAACTTCAAGACGTGAAAAAAGAGACGTACTTTTATGAAATTACAAGTTTTACACCCAATGGACGTCTTTTAGGAGGTTTTTTTTTTCTCTTGTGGTCAGTTTGACCAGTGATCTACCTCATGGTTCTGCTGGAGTCTGCTGGTGTTGTGGGGTTTGCAGGTAAAGCCCCCTTTTTCCACCAGAGCGGACGAAGCAGAACAAAAGCCACGCTCAGGAGCTGGCTAAATAGGACTTCCCACATGCAGCGTGTCTCTTCCTGATCTGCAAAGAAACATTGTGCTTTGCTTCATCTTTATTTGTCATTTGTTGTTCTGGTGTTTCTTTTTTTCTCAACATGAGGAGTGTTGTTCAGTTGTGAGGCTCCATTTTAAAGTAAGACAACTACTAGCTTCTCCTAAAAATAGTTGGTTTACAATGTGTTTGAAACAAATGAATGCAGGCTACATGCATTTACTAGGTGCATATTTCTGCCTTTGCCATTCTAGACAGATCTTAGATGACTCACCACTTTCCCTTTTCTCTTTTTCCTTTAAAAAAAAAAGAAGACTGAAAGTCACTCTCTTTGGTTACACTGCTACTGTAAAGCTCTCCAAAAATAATGCTGAGAAGTGTACATGCCAAACAATTTGGATGAGTGGAAAAGTAATAAAATCTCGCCTCATGCAAAAAAAATGCAACAATCATGTATGAAGTACTTCAAGAACTGTAGTACTTCATACAAGGTGGATGGAAGTTGAAATTGCTATGTGTTTCAGAGGTTGGTTTGTTCAGAATAAGATTTGTAAATTATATACATTCAGGGCCAAAAGTGAGAAATAAGTGAGTTTTATTGTTTGCTTTGCTTTTTTTCCTTTAAACTGATGATTTCTGATGTAAGATCTCTACACTACTACAAGAAAAATGGTCAAAGCTGTACGGTCGCGGTGCTTTTCCCCGATCAATAGTACTGTAGCAGTGAATGATCACTATTGGAAAATACAAGCAGTGACCACGCTTTTACTGAGTGTACTTTCCCATTCTGAACATTTGTTGCTGGAAAAAATGTATAAAAAATGAAAAAAAAAATCTTGTACATGTTATCCTCATTGCTTCCCCTGTCACCTTCAGATGATTCTCAATCAATCCTCTCCTTGCTCTCTCCTTTGAAAACATTGGAATTAAAACAGTGCTGAATAAAAGGCTCTTTCTCAGATACGACTCCGGTCTTTTTAACTTACTCATGTTCTTGCCTCTATATTTTGCTGCTATTGCACATTTAGGTGATTTATTTGTAGCCTTGATCACAGGCCACTATACAGATCTAGAGATTTTGACTTCAAAAGAAAATCTAATGGACAAAATCGATGCAGTGGAGGTTAGCGTATCCTGACTTTAAATCTTGAGTCTGAGTCAAGCTACCAACATGTTGGATGCCATAATTTCCATAATGCAACTCATGACATTTATATATTATCACATTGTTTTTTTAAGATCCTCTTTTCTTGGCAAAAGCTTGCAACTTTAAAACTGCATCTTCAGTTTGTAATCCAGTCAATCAAATATCAATAGCAGAACAAAATGAAGAGATAACAGGCCCCAACCGCCTCAAATCATGTGATCATACAATAGAAGAAATCTTTAAACAGTGACAATCTTGGCTTTACATATTCTCGGGCAGCAGAGGGCGCTGTGACCAAAACTGTTCAGCGTATTTGGGAACCAAAACCAATTTTCAAGCTTTTTACATGACTATGTCTCATCTTATGTGTCCAACCCATAACAGATCAGGTGAGCACCATGTTTGTGCTCAAGCCCCGGCCCATTTCGTGCACTATTTCAGGCACTCAGCCTTTGTATTTTCTCTGTTACACCGGATCTCCCTTCTTAAGCTCAGACTTAGCACAGCTGATCCCAGAGACATAAAGGCACCATGCCCTCATCTCCTACCAGTCAACGGGATCAAAACCACCAGGATGTAAGATTAGCCATCACACCCACTGTCACCCCCCACACCCGGACACCCCATCCAATCCCAACTCCAGGAATATACATACATGTCACATGTAGCCCGTGCACACACACATGTCAATCAAGTGCCTATTGTAAGGGCATCAACTCCTTTGAACATAAGATACATGCCAAGTAGAGTCTCTCTCTCTTTCCTCTCATCCGCTCTCTGTCTCTCTTTTAATTCTCCACAGCTGAGGGGACACATGGCACTGATCCCTCGAGGAAGCCCAAGGTCAGACTCGGGGCACGGACATTAAGAGGGGAGGCCTGCTTCAGTATCCAGTATCATTCATTTAGTGTGATACACGTCAGCAATATGACACATGGGATGCTTCCAAAAGATGCACACTGCTATTGCTTCCCTCTATATTCTAATTGTTTCAGAAGTGTTTTAAGGTATGTTTATAAGCTATTGATTGGTATTAAAATTATTTTCCTGATAATATTTCATCTATAAGAAAACAACTTCAGATGTCCAAACCCAAAGATATTCAGTTAACAAAGTCCCTCATAAGTGAGACATTTGCACCAGAGATTGTTTGACCTTCTTGGGGAAAAAAAAGAAAACTGATCCAAAAATGATTATTAGATCATCAAAACAGTTGCATTTCTATCAGCTTACTAATCGATTAACAATCTCATCTATTCACAAGCCTGGGTCACATCACTATTTACATAAGTAACTAAGTACAATTACTCAAATACTGCACTTAAGCACAGATTTGAAGTAGAGTTTCAGTTTTACTTTCAAGTTGCCTTCTACTTCCACTCCACATTGTGAAAAGTATCTACCTACCTACCTACCACATTTTGAAGGGAAATATTGTATTTTTAACTTCACTACAATTATCTGACAGCTGCAAATTAAAATATTATGTTTTCTTATATCTCTATAGAACTTCCTTTCCTTAATTATTTTAATTATAACTATATGCTATGTGAATAATGTCTTTTGATGTGAAATAAAAATGATTTAAGTTAGAAATTAGAGTTAAAGTTTAAGATGGTTCAAATTTTGGGCTGTAGGTTCACGTTCTGCCTTCACAGAGATGCTTTCGTATAATAACTCTTCCTCATGTCACTACAATTGAGCTCATGCGAGCTTAAGTCTGAACATTGGGGCCATCACCACAAGAGCCATGTACTTAACCAGTGTATAGTATATATAGTATAGTGTGTATATAGGACAGTGTGGAGTATTGGTGCACTGCTGTATTCAAGTATCTAATCACATAGAGATGCTGTTGCTTGACTTAAAAATTACTCAAGCATAACTGTATAAAGCGACAGGGCTGCCATTGATTGTCAGTGTGGTTGTAAATGTTTGAAATATAAAATCAGCCTAATAGATAACAATGTAAAAGTATTTGTTGTTCCTGTTATCCACCAATCTTACATACGTAGTTCACTATAACATACTGCATAGAAGTCAATACATAGTCAATAAACAAACAGATACAAGCTGCTTCTAACATGCTTATCTTTTCATTCAGTGTATTTGTCTTCCTCCTATATTCTTTTAATAAGTGTCATACCATTGCTGCAAATGTGCTAATTTTTAGATCAGATGCAGGATTAACTGTTCCTTAATGGGTTGAGAAATTTCTGCTGCTTCTTAAGACAAATAAACAATTAAAGAACCCTTTAGATTATATGAAAAATTTCAAAACATTGAGGCAAAGCTCTTTTTCTTTCTGAGCTCCCGAGAAGCTGACACGTGGAGGATATTTCTCTGTACATATGACACTGTTGCATGTGTGTTCATCCAGGAAGAGGGAAACATAGAAGGCAATGAAATTTACAACAGATATTCAAGGTCACTAGCGGATACACTCTAATGGCTTGGGTAAATTTCTGACTTTTCCTGTAGCGCCAGAATGAGGTTGACTTTGTGGTTCTTTATTTAAATATCTCAACATAAACAGGATGAATTGATGTGCATATATTCATGGTCCCCAGAGGCTGAATTGCAATAACTCTGATCTACTGACTTTTCATGTAGCAGAATCTTTGAGTTACACGTCTTTTGTCTAACATTTTGGTGTGTGACCTGTAAAACCATTGACATTTCCATCAGCTGTACTATGATTGCATGCTAACACATCAAACCCTTGCGATAAACATTGGAAATATTATTCCTAATATCAACATGCTACCTTTATCATCATGAGCATGTTAGGATGCTGCCTTGTATATCGTTACAGAGGCACTAGCATCTTTGGACACTCTTCACCTTGTTTTTATCTGAACCAATAAGGGCTTAAGTATAAAGAGTGTTATGTGTTGAGCAAATTGAAAAGCTCTCTAAAAATAATTTTGATTTTTGGGCTATGTAATCTTCTATTCCTTTATTTAACATTGGCCTATGCTCTATTATTTTGTTTCACTCACTCACGCATGTGTACACCTGCATTCCAGCCATACCACTGTAAGAAGGAGGCTGGATTACAGCACTGGCACTCCTTCTCTCGGCTTCCTCCTCCTCCTCCTCCTCACTGCAGGAAGTAATTGAACTTGAGCAAACATGCGCACACACACGCACACACACACACACACACACACACACACACACGTACACACACACACACAATGCAAATGAATCACAAAGACCAATGCTTGGAGTTGTGAGTCTTGTGCTGCAGTTCCACCAGCTTTAGACTCTAGAGTGCAACACTAGCACATCAGTCAGGTCGTCTCTTAATAAAGAAGTTGGCTCATTGGACGTCTCACAGCCAGCAGTTGTTACTGTCACTCATTATCATCCCAGCCTCCCTCTGCGCACACACACACACACACACACACGGGCAAGCTGGAGCTTGTACAAACACCCACACATGACCCCAGTATGCATGCACACACACTCACCCACTTTCAGACGCACACACACAAAAGCACACGAGCCAAGGAGCATGGGCAGCAGGGTCACCCTAGCGCCATGCTTCATAAAGGGCGCCGTTACAATAGGTTTACTGTTACTCTGACGACTGCTGGGACACAATAAGACTGAATGTGCTGGCCTGATGCTTCTCCATTCCTCTCCATTTTTCACTTGATGACAAGGAAGACAGACGGAGACGGGACAGCATGTTATCAGAGGACGCCCCTGAAGGTGAGCCAACTCATTGCAGGGTTAATGTATACCTCAGTTTCTATGCATAGTAAATATGTAGCGCTGAGAGAGAGATATGTTGGGGAATAATTCATGGATTGCTGAATTTTGATGAGACTGATAGTCTTTAAAAATCATGTCATGATATGCTTCAAACACTGCTGTCAGAACCACTGAGAGAATTTCCCTGAAACCAAACTGAGAGGCAACAGCTTTTAAATTTAGAGCAAAGTCAGGTTGAAATGTGAGTACCAGTATGGTGCAACTGTGACACCTTATTACACTTTAAGCATCTAACCCATTTGATCATACTCTCATACAGGACATGAAATCACCTCAAAAAGGAGACTTTTCAAAAAAAAAAAAAGAAAGGTGAATGATTGCATCACACTGAGAGATTTCTTGAGAAATTCAGAAAACGATGACAAGCGAAGAGAGATGAAGGCTGTGGAGGAGGAGTGGAGTTGAGAGGAGCAAATCACAGGTAGACTGGCGGACAGAAAATGAGAGGAATTAAGCCAAAGGAGGCATAAATGAAATAGCAATTTCACAGACTGACACTTCAAGGGGGCTACTGGGTAAGATGGATCAAAATACAGAGAGCTGAGGACAGAGCGGGTGTCACTGGGAGAAGAAAGGAGGAGAAGGAGAGAGGGGTGAGAGGGATTAGTATAAGAGGAGTGGAGGTGGGGTTTGGTTTGGGGTGACAGATGGGACTCACCCAGATCCAGAGGGGTGTGGTGATGAATTGTGAGATTCCTGTGAGTTGGGACAAGCAGGGATATTTGCACTGCAGCTGTCAATGGTTCAACACCTACGCAGCTCCACCCTCCTCCCCCTCTTATTATACACACACACACAGACACACATGTGCACACACTCACGGTCATATTACATATCTTGTGATACGCCTTCATGGTTGGTTCGGTCTTGAATCGATCCTCAACGTAAAAAAAAAAAAATCTTGTGAGACTAAAGACAATGATTCATCTTCTTGTGTTGTTAAAGATTAACCTATGCTCTGTTATGGTGTCTGGGTAATAGAGGTATACAGGCTGTATTTGCTCATGGTGTGGCCTGTCTGGATTTTTTTATGCCTCTTTGGCCATTCAGCTCCTATCACATTGATGCAGTAAGGCCGTGAGAATATAAACAATCTCATAAGTAAGTAAGAAAGAAAACTTTGTTTCTACAGCAAATCTTAAATCTACAGTCACAAGGTGCTTCATAAGTGCTTCACATAAAAAAAAAATTAATACAACAAGATTTTCAGGGGATTGGAGTAACAATTTAGATAAATGTAACCTATCCATCTATCTATCTAAAAGTACCGATACAATAAGGTAAAAATACTCCACTTAAAGTAAAATGTAGCAGGACAACTGGCCCTAGTTACACATTGCTTTACTGTAAGGCATCATACATATGAGTAACTATCGCTGTTACTTAAAGGTAGTGGATTAAAAAGCACAGTAAGTCCTTCTCTAAAATGTAGTGCAGTACAATTATACAATGGAATAAAATCAAAGTAATCAAGTAAAGTATTGTAATAAAGTTACTTTACACCTGTGTGTTGGTACTACACCTCACTACTACTGATACTTCTTTAGGCTCATCAGCATTCATTTGATTTGATCTTGGAATTCACTTGATAAATCATCCTCTATTTTTTTAATCAGTGAATGTGACTAAAGGTTGTTGGATGTAATGATTCATTAATGTGACTATTAATGTTGGGAAACACATGAGTTAGTGGTCAAGCATGTCAGCATTTTGATTTCTCCGCCTCCCTTTCTCACCTGGACGGAAGTGAACATAAAAGGCAGAGCAGGTAAGAGGCAGCCTGTCACCTCCTCCTCCTCCTCCGGCAGGTAGAGCGGCTCCACAGTTTTTCTCCCCTCTAGTCTGCTTTCGTTAGAGGACAGGAGGCATGACGCTGGATATGTTTCTCTCCTGTAATGAGACTACTTGAAACATTCTTCTTCTGCTTCCCCATAACCAGAAACTTTAAGGACTAATGGGGCTTATACTGCTGAGCCTGATTCTTCGCTACTGGATCAACACTGTGGAGGGTAAGCAGGACTGAAAAATCAAGGGCAACAGGTTTATAATGTGCAAACAAAGAGGAACAGTTACTCAAGAGCAGACCATAAATGCTGTGCAGGTATTTATGACTAAGGAGTTTATGTGTTTTATTGTGAAAAACTTTTTTATTATTTTAAAAGCACTTCATTACAAGAGTTATGCATGTTAATAAATGTGTTACATCTTTCTTTTATTTTTTTCATTTTGTCACATCCAAACACGCTTTTTAAAATGTGCGATCTCTTCCCTGGAGAGATCTTTCAGTTGTTGCCGGAAGCTGTGGTCCATGTTGACATGCTGACTCTAACTGTGCACTGTGTTCATGTGTGCTGCAGGATCATGTTCAGCTGGCAGCGCTGTGACTTGTGAGGAGTGTCTGCAGCTCAGTTCTCACTGTGCCTGGTGCACGCAGGAGGTAAGCAGACAGGGTTTGCATGTGTGAAACTGAGAAAAATGATGATGAACATAATGCATATAAATGTGTGATTTTTCATTCACACCAGTGAGCAAAAACAACATTACTTGTTTGGATGACCTGGTGACGACAATAATATTTTATGGTACACTATAAAACTGTATTAACGTTCCATCTGCAATGAGCACAACATGTGGATGTTTCTCCTCCCTCAGAATTTTACAGACTGGTTTTCAGTCAGCGAAAGATGTGCCACACTGGATATCTTACTAGAAAAGGGTTGTGCCAGGGCCCAGCTGGAGTTCCCGGTTTCTAAAGGCCAAATTCTGCAGGATCACCCACTTGGGAAGAAGACTGGCAATGTTAACAGCACTCAGATCTCCCCACAGAAAATGGCACTCAAGCTGCGACCTGGTATGCAATCCAACGCTTTTTGATTCGGTGATTCCCCTCTTCAGATGGATAATAAGGTCTTTATATTGTTTTCGCACAGGCAGCCAGGTGACTTTCCAGGTCAAGATTCAACACACGGAGGACTATCCTGTGGACATGTACTACCTCATGGACCTGTCAGCATCCATGATTGACGATCTGACAATGATCAAAGACCTGGGCTCCTCTCTGTCTAAAGAGATGGCCAACCTCACCAGTAAATTTCGAATGGGCTTTGGCTCGTTTGTGGAGAAACCCATTCTGCCCTTCATCAAGATCACAGAAGAAGAGCTGGCCAACCCCTGCAGGTACGCAGTCATCAACGACATTTCTGCAGTGTCATTCAGTGCCTCAGAGAATCTTTTGCTTCAAATCTTTGTGTTTGACTTTGTCACAGCATTGTCGGCTTGACCTGCCTGCCAACGTTTGGATACAAACACGTCTTGTCTCTGACGAGCAACACTGAGAAGTTCAACGAGATCGTCGCAAAGCAGCGCGTGTCAGCAAACACAGATGTGCCGGAGTGCGGCTTTGATGCCGTCATGCAGGCAGCTGTGTGTGGGGTCAGATTTTGTTTTTAAAATTTCTAAGATTTTATGAATCTGGATGTTACTTTGTGAATCTGTCTTGTCAACTTTATTATTTGATTGTTCAGTTCAGTTGCCCCCTGATGATTTGAGAGTGAGGATGAGCAATATAATGTGTCTCCTGATAGGACAAGATAGGCTGGAGGAATGATTCGATGCGTTTGCTGGTATTTGTCAGTGATGCTGACTCACACTTTGGGATGGATAGTAAGATGGCAGGCATCGTGATTCCCAACGATGGGCAGTGTCACCTGGATGTCAACAATGAATACTCCATGTCAACAGTGCAGGTACAGCCTTTTTCTTTAAAAGAAAGACTTTTTATTTTTATGCATTATGCAGTTGTGATTTTGTGTTATTTAAACCCACTCTATGACCTCAGTTTCATGACTTTCCTTTCATGAGTCATTCAGGGGTCAATTGTGATGATTCATCACCGACTTATTGACTGTTGACATTTCACCATCTCTTTTCCAGGAGTATCCGACTCTCGGTCAGCTGATTGATAAGGTGGTAGAGAACAACATCTTACTGATATTTGCTGTGACAGAAGATCAGAAACGCAACTATAAGGTAACAGCTTATTTTCATAAATATGTATTATTTTCTTGTCAGTAGAATCGACTCAAACCACAGAAACAGAAAAATGTAAGTGTTTGTGTGAGCACAATGTTTACTGAGGTTTGTATATTTATTCATGGAGCTGCATTCTCATTGAACCTGTTAGAACTAGCCCTCTTTTCTTCCCTACTGTTTTGCTTGTTTTTCTTTGCTTTCGGGACTAAGAGCCAAGTCTACCCACATTTGTAACAGTGATTTTGACTTGTCTATCTGTTTTTTCCTCACAGAACTATGCAAATCTCATACCTGGCGCCACCGTCGGAGTGCTGGCTTCAGATTCGCGGAACATCCTGGAGCTGATTGTAACAGCATACAAAGTAAATAAACAGTGTTGGTGATGTGGATGTGGGGGGAGGATCTGCATGTGCAGGCACTGGTAATAAGATGTAAGACAGAGAACACCTGCTATTATATGTATATCACATGTGTACAGTATATAGTATATAAATGCAACTATGAAAAGCAGAGTCAATCAAATTATTTGACATCAAAATTTTAGGCTTGAGCCAAAGTTCTAACAAATGACATGAAATATTGATGCATTAAATCTTTGCACATTTCTTTTACATCACAGCCAGCAGACAGTATCTCTACCTTCCCTGCTTTTCCTCTTTCATTCTTTCTTCTATTACGTTTTTCCCTCGACCATCCGGTGCTTTGCATCAGCATGTTTGACAGCAAGTCTCTGCTTGTCTCAGCTGTTTGATCTCCTCGCCCCTCTGACTCCCACTTGCTCTTTCTTCCCTACTCTCTCTCTCTCTCTCTATCTATCTGTCTTTCTCTGTCTACCTCTTTGCACTCTGTGGCCTTTTCTAAATCCCCCCTGGTGGCGGTAAGTGGTGGCGAGTCCTCTAATTACTTCATCAGTTATGTCGCTGACACCTACTTTTAGTCTCTGCCACGTTACCCACACTGAAGAGAGGTGTCCTTGTTACCTGATGGCAGATAGCTGTGGTTCTGAAGGGAAATAAAACAAACAAACAGAGGCATATTCAGTGATGGAAGACAGATGATTAGTATTTATACTTCCCTGCAATTGTGGATTAATGTTTGTTGCTCAGTGGATATATATTTCAGCCACCCCACTCTAAATACCCTGCAACATATTTACTGAATAACAGTCAGCTCCTTTGAATCTGTTTTACCTTCTTTACTTTAATCCATCTTCAAATTGGGTGTATCCCATAAACATCCCTCTGTTTCTCCTCCTTAGCAACGCCAAAGACACACGGTACAATTACAGGCCTACAGGAAGCACACAATTAACACTCTGTTCGCACCCAGACGGTCCGTCACAGAGTTCATTAGTCAGTCAAACACAGCCTTTCCCCCGGCTGAGGTTAGCTGTCACTCTTTCCTCAGGTGCTTTTGTGCAGCCCAGCACACCTGGGACGATGACTCATCCAAAAAGAGAACTAGATTGGAGGTTTCAAACTGTCTCAGCACGCCACAGGTCAGCGCAGGGTCAAAGCCTGATTCCACTTAAAGCCCTGGAAACCTCATGTCATGATAATAGAAGTCAGATTGATTTGATAGTTGGGTCTTAGTGATTTTTCCTATTTTGGAGAGAAAAGCCTTTTGTTCAGTACCAGGTTTATGCTGTTAATAATGTTTCCATATAAAGTCTTGATATGTGTATATGTATGTTTTCCAGGAACTGCGTTCAGAGATAGAACTGGAGGTCGTCGGAGAAACAGAAGAGCTCCAGATGTCTTTTACAGCCATTTGCCCAAATGGGACTGTTCTCCCTGATCTAAAACGCTGCTCCAACATCAAACCTGGAGAGACGGTCAGTTTTTTTTTTTTTTTTTCTAAATTGCTGTTTCTCTGTATTTGCATGGCACCTTTCATACAGGTTTGTGCTTTGCAGGTGACTGACAAACAAATAAAAGTGCTGAGGTAGTAAAAAAATGTCCTGCCTGTTGGTAGGTGGACGTCCTAATAAATACAATTTTGATGCTTTGCACCTGTGATTAATAGTTGAGTTTGGCAATTTGTCCTGTACTGCCCTGTATGTGCTTTCTATTTGGCCTAAGGCTGCAATGACAATGATTAAAATTCATGAAAATTCAATAATTTTTATGTAAAAAATGTCAAACATTCTCTGGTCCCAACTTCTCAAATGTGATCATTTGCTGTATTTCTTTGTCTTATTTGATAGCTAACTGAATATCTCTGGGTTTTTAAACAATTTGATGGCATCATGTTAGACTGTGGGAAATCATGACGGACACTTTTTTTTCTATTTTCTGATTTATTATAGACAAAACGATTCTTAAGTTAATCAGGAAATAAGGCATTAATGAAACTAATCTTAAATTGCAACTCTTTTTTTACTGGCAACAAAAGCCACAAAAAACCTAAAAATGATCAGACATTAATTTAATGAAAAAAAAAAATCTAAAAATCTCAGTAGTTTCTGACTTTCCCAGCATGTTTGTGTTTCTCTTCTCTCCTTTTTAAAATATTTTCCTAAAACAACTGGGTTCTTAAAATTTTAGCAAGTGTTACTCAAACACTAGGAAATACTGTTGTACTGTTGTGTACTGTTGCTATTGTCAGATGCAGATTATTACATATTTGCTCTAGTGAGTATTAGAGTTAGGGTACGTGGGATTGATTAAAAATAAACTACAGTACTCATGTTCTTCATGATTAAAGGATCTGTCACCAAGTGCAACAGTGTGGTTGATTGATTGATCGATTAATTGGCACAGAGGAACAAGCTGTATCAGATCTGGTCTTTTCATCGGACTGTCTTCTTTGCCCCTCAGGTCGTGTTCAACGTGTCTGTGGCCCTCCCTGGATGCCTGTCTGGAGTCCGTCACTTCTCCCTCAAACCGGTGGGCTTGCAGGACACTTTGGATGTGGAACTGGAGTCTCTTTGCTCGTGCGACTGCCGGCAGCCTCCTGAAGCGAACAGCAGCAAGTGCACCGAGGGCCAAGGGGCTTTCCACTGTGGAGTGTGTGTGTGTCAGCCGGGGTTCCTGGGAGCCGAGTGTGAATGCAATGAGGAAAGCTCTTTGTTGAGTGACTGCCTCGCAACCAATGAGTCGGAGATATGCAGTGGTCAGGGGCAGTGCTACTGTGGGCAGTGTATGTGTCATGCATCCAGCTTCGGACACATCTACGGACCTTACTGCGAGTGTGACAACTACTCCTGTGTTCGCTTCCGTGGGGAGCTCTGCGGAGGTGAGTGACTACACATGAATGCCATAAATTATTCATGTGTTTTGGCCTTGTTGGTTTAGTGACTTTGTGTTTGTAGGCCACGGAGTGTGTGACTGTGGGGAGTGTCACTGTGAAAGCGGCTGGACCGGGGAGTATTGCAACTGCAGCAGCAGCACGGAGGCGTGTGTGTCTGAGGACGGCGCTCTCTGCAGCGGCCGGGGGAGATGTGAGTGTGGCCGGTGCGTCTGCTCTGTACCCGGAGCATCTGGGGATAAGTGTGAGAAGTGCGCAACGTGTGGAGAGGCCTGCAGCTCTGCAAGGTGAGAGCACATTCATACCATCCGCCTTTTGAATGAGGATGTAATGTAGAGGTTTTTTGTCGACTTTGCCCCTGTAATTGTTGTTTCTTTACCTGAAAGATATAAGATGCTGTCTCCTTACGCCACATGATCTGTCTGTTCCTTTGAGCACAGGCCTATCAGGTTCTGGCCCCCTTGTTCACATGTGTCTACACCTTCCATGTGACATCAAAAGGCAACTAATGTCCCCAACACAGCACTCAGAGATTTCCTTTCTCCATTGTAAAGCAGCTGTCAGGGCTAGTGCCATTTGATACCACTGTTATAGGGGAGACGGGTGATAGAGAGTGAGTGAAGCCTTGGGAAAACTGTGATAAGTGACCAACACTGTGATTTCTTTGTGCTCACCGTGTCAGTGATTGAAGCCATCATTAAACTTTTAGCTTCCCAAGAGGTCGTGTATCACCTCGGAGGAAAACCTGACCTTTTGTTTTTGCACTTGTTTTAACACCAGGTCCTGCGTAGAGTGCCATCTGGAAGATAAGGGCGATGCCGAGTTGTGTGATCAAAAGTGCAGTGTCCCTAAAATTTCCATCAACACAACAGCAGGTAAAGGGCTTCCTTAAATAATATTATGCACTTCCTTAGAAATGATTGAATATGCTACAGTTTTTGCTCATTTTATCACTTATGGGAGATGCAGGTCTGGTTAATATGATTCAAATCATTATCAAGACACTGGAAACTGCTCGACTTTTCTGTATTACATGAGAACAGAGGCTTTGTATCTCTCAAACATAAAACTACTAAAACTAAAACAAATTTGTAAAACAGTTGCAACATATGACGAAATGATCATGATGTGATTCTGCCGGAATTTGATAAAGAATAATAAAGAACGATCACCTTGGTCTTGTCAAGTCAAAATTCAAAACTTTTAGATTGATCTAGTTTATCTTGAAAAGGTCTAATAAACTGAGCATGTACTGTAAAAAGTAGTCAACTATGGGAAAATGCGTGCCTTCAAATTAAAGGGCAGTACCAGTGATTTTGTTTGTTTTAGTTGGTTACCTACAAAGTACATGCACTTCATACATAATTTACTAATCTATTTTCCAAAGTATGCCATATGTTAGTAAATTGATTTTATGGTTCTCCCTGTAGTTCATGCCAGTTCAGTGTGAAAACCAACCTGCTGATACTTGAAACTTGCTTTAGATCGTCCATGTATCACAGGGAATATTTTGTTCCCTTCATGTAACATCTAATGAAGTGTTGGGTGGGGACTGTTTGAAAATTGTGGTGGGAACCTTTAAAATCTGAAACTTAAGAAACGGTGTCCATGTTTGCACATCGCTTGTTATTCTGATAACATCCAAAAGCTGAGGAACACACAGTTTTGGCAGCCAAACCTGTATGTGAGGGTTCCTTGGAAGAGATAAACAAATGAAGAATTTTCAAAATAGTCCCTGACGTGATATAACACTGACAGCAAAAATAGGTCGTAAAATCTTCTCTCTGAAGGATCATCAAGCAGGATCTCTGGCAAGTCTTTGCAAGTTGATACTGATAATGCACTGACATGAAATGATATCAGTGGATACATTGAAGGAAATAACTTATGGTATGAGTTTTAAAAAATGGTCAGCAGCAAAGTTTTTTGAGGAGCTACATACATCTTAAAGTTAAAATAAAGTTATTGAAAAGCAGGATAGGAAATCTCCTTCAATACAGGATTAAAGAAGACAGGATTTTACAGAAGGTGCACTGACATCAACACAATATAAATGTACCATAACTCCATCAACACTGGCCTCTTATCATGACCTGTGCTGTAAATGCTTGTTGTTGCTGGAGTTTGTCCTCTCAGCTCCGTGTTTTTGATAGTGGTATCAACACAGGGCCATGCTAAGTTTCCCCATGGGTCAGAGATTTGGAGGAATGCTGACTGGCATCGACTCGGATGTCTCTGAAGCCTGCACCTAACACAACACCACCCATGTCCACTCAGGCAGCACCGGACAATGGGGAACATATTATTTACCTTGTCGTACAGGCAGAGCTATTGTAGCGCATGTGAATAGCCAAAGGACCTCGTCTACCTTTAAAGAGAAGATTATTTTAAACCCGCCATACTTGTGCAAGCTGAGAGGCATATCTGATCATCGCAGAGGATTTTCAGGCCTCAGATGTGAAATACAATGGCGTGGTCCGCACACACACACACCAGATTGTAGCCTTTGATATGGAAATCACACTGACAGCACAACAGAGGCCAGTATATCCTTTTACGCTCTCAGCACAATGTCGGAAGGGAAGATGATATACGATGGATTAATGTCGTCCTTATGGATATGCATGTTCTCGCTTCCTCTCAGATTATGACAACAGCCCCTCTATGCCGTGCACGCTGATGACGGAGAATGAGTGCTGGATCTCATTTAACGTGGTAGGAGGTGAGGCAGGAACCACTGTCTACAACCTCCAGATGTATGGTGAGTTTTGCAGCATTATAGAAAACAGTTAAAAACAAAAGGGGGAGTTCTGATTTGAGGCTCATCTCATCCTCTGTCCTGTCCCAGGTTGCCCGGAGCCTCCCAACATCCCCATGATTATTCTGGGGGTCTCTCTTTCCATTGTGTGTATCGGCCTGATCCTGCTGGGTGTGTGGAAGGTGCTGGTGTCTGTCCACGACCGTAAAGAGGTGGCCAAGTTCGAGGCGGAGAGGTCAAAGGCAAAGTGGCAGTCGGTAAGACATTTATAAATATAAGGCTGGCCATATTCAATATTTTTCTTATTGTCAACAAATCCCATTTAAGCAGCAAGCCAACTATGAATTGTTTCAACTACAAGAATTTTCTGTGTGATAAGAATAAGCCTCATATACCTCCATTGTTGTCCAAAAACTCAGTTAATTAAAACACATTGGAAAAGTAATAGCAACAAAATATAGTGAAGAAAAGACAATTGTGAGAATGAATTAGTCCAGATTAGGGGGTTTAAAAGTTTTGACACAATGGTCTTCCATAATTGAAACAACTGCAGCCCACAACAGAAATCCACTCTAATGTAAGAAAAAAAATATTGATAGTGCACATGAAAAATTATTCTTCCTGTTATTATTAATGCTCACATTCGTCTTCAATTTATGGGATAATCACGCTCTAAACTTTGAAAATACAGTTCCCACAGTACTTTAGGAGATCAGGAATTATAATGTCAAAAATGTCGAAATGCCCGTTAGCACTTCCTGTTTGCACAGGTATGTGCACCTATCACATTTTATTTTATTCTATCTTGTTCTTGTGTTTAGATTTGTTTGACTCCAAGAAGGAGTGAGAATTTTGGTGCAACACGTGTCAGTTTGGCTTTCACCTGAAACAGTATCACCTCTCCAGGCCTGCCGCACACTTCGAAAACCTCTGCCCTAACCCACCCAAATACCATGAATATTTTAAGTCACTCACATTCTTTCACACTTCTATGGTGCTGTGAAAAGGTATAAGATGTACATTGTCCTCTGATTTCAAACTGCAAGGTGCTTAATGAGGGGTTTGTTTTTTGTTTGTTTCTTAAATCTTCCGTAAATGTCAGTCATTAATTAAGTCATCAAGACACAGCTTAATGGCTTTGACAGCAGTTTCATCCAGTAAGTGATGATATGTATATATATTGTTTTTTATGTCCAAAAAATATTAAACACACATTAATGAGCCACATCCTTAATTATGATTCCACTTGCCATTTTTTAAAAGGGCCAAAAAATCTACAGCAAAAAGAGTCCCCAGCAAAAGTGGTTTGAGTAACTTTTGCTAAAAAATAAAAGTAGGAATTTTTTTTACAAAAACAAAAGTATGTATTTGTGACCCTAAAGGAAGGTAGGAGGTGAGAATGAATGGGTCACAGACAGGGAAGGACTAACACATTGTTGTCATTGTTGACAATAACAAAAATATGGAATATTTATAATGTGCTGCCGACATTATTTAAAAGATCCTTTGTTTCATCTTGTTAATTCAAAGTGATGGCTACTGCTTCATGTGTTTCTTTTTGTCTCTCTTCAGGGGACCAACCCTCTGTTCAGAAGCTCGACGTCTACTTTCAAAAACGTAACTTATAAGAACACGGAGAGAGAAAGGACTATAACACACAATCACTACTGATGATGAACTGGAGACACTGCAAAGCAACATCTGAGTGCACTTAAGTGTGTGTGTGTGTGTGTGTGTATGTCTGTGCGTGTGTGTGTGTGTGTGAGACAAAGAGTAAGCGAGGAGGAGAGAGAAAATTTGATACTGTTTGTTTTTGTACGAATCTGTGTTGATTCAGAGATGTTGTCACACAGTAGACTGATACTGTAAAAGTGCACTGCCAATGTACTGTTAAACACAGCACTTTCCTGTCGCGTGATCCTACAAACGTAACCACATTTTGTCTACTGTAACATGCAGCTTGGAAAGGAGGAGTCAACACTACAAGTGGTCTACTACTGAAAAAACGTCTGTTTTATTCTAAAGAATGTACATAAGCAGGTGGATGATTATGATGTTTTTTTTAAAATATTGTGTTGTGTTGTTTTATCGTAAAGCAAGGCTGAGCCTTCCATGTTGATAATTAAGTTTTTTTTAGTGGCATGGCACATAAATAAAGTTGAATTTTGACTTATTGTGAAATGGCACTTTTAGCATTTGAGGTTAAATGTATGTTACAACTTAGTTCACAAATCTCCTGACAGATATTGATTTGACTGATTTGATTCGGTGCCAAGAAATGCAATTTAAAGTTCATTTTGTTTACAGTGGGACAGTGAACTATGTCAAAGAGAGTCCTCCCTCCATTCTCTCTTTCCAGGCCAGTGACGGAAAAATAAAGTGCATTACTACTTTGAGGTTGTATTTTACTTGTGGAGTGTTTCCATTTTCAAACCCAGATTATCAACCAGACAAAATGCCCCTGGTCCCTGAAAGCCCCACATGCAGGTCTAGGTGGAGAAAATTGTAATTATTTAATATACAAGTAGTTCATGCAGTATATTTTATTTATGATATAAATTATTCATTTACTTTTGTTGTTTTGGAAAGTAATGAAGTACATTTACTCAAGTACCGTGCTGACAGTGAGTACATTCTTTAGGTACTTTACCCAAATATTTCCATTTTCTGCTACTTTATACTTCTACTTCAACACTATTAAAAAAAACAAATATTGTGCTTTTTACTCCACTACATTTATTTGATAGATTTAGTTATTTTGCAGACTCATATTAATCATACAAATTTAACCAAATAATAAAATGTTATTAATAATATATAAGTAATATTATTATAGGGTAAGATATGCTAGTAAAAAGTAATCAAAATTACATTAAAGTGCTATACACATTTATGCATCAGTAATTATACGTATTATTCAGTATCCAGTATTGTATATAGCACATTATTTTGAAATGAGATAGTGAGTATTTTTGCTTTGGGTATTTTAAGTATATTTTGCTGCTACAATACTTTTAGTCAACTAAAAATGTGAATGCATGACTTTTACTTGTAACAAAGTTCTTCTAAACGTGGTATATTGCTACTATACTTTTCCTGAGTACTTCTTCCACCACTGGTACTAAAGTAACTATAGCTGCCAAAGTAACGCACCGAGTACAGTACAGTGTTGAAGTATCTCTCGTGCTCTGGCTCCGGTCCTCTCAGCATCGGAAGGTCTGCGGCCTCCTGACCGGAGATCAGCCGCCGCTCCTCCGTCACTCGTGACGTCGCTGGTCCCCCCGGTCTGAAAAACTTGACTCTGCCGAAAGTTTTTCTACGAGCGACCAAAAAAAAAGAGGCCGAAATCCGGATCCGAGAGCAGGAACCTCGGAATGTGCGGACATCTGCCTCTCAGCACTGAAGCCCGCCGTCGACATGTTCGCACCGATGTCTCGCCTCGTCGACTCTGCGGCTGTTTGGACGACTGTTTGCGCCACTTTGTTGCTGTCGAGAAGCTGCGTGTGTGCGAGCGAGCAGGACGATGAGGTCCTGCAGGAAAACCAGCTCCGGGACTTCTACAGTGAGTTCAGGCATCTGGCTGCAGCTGCTGCCCGACAACAACAACAACAACACTGCATGCTTCAGTTTGTCTTTAACATGGTGGATCAGTGTGTTTTCACTCTGCTGGGTGGGATGAAGTTAAAGTAAGTTTTTCTCAAGACCCACCTAAACCTGTCCTCTGGTCCCTGAGTGGCCTCTGGACCACAGTTTGAGCCCCCTTGCTGCAGCTTGGCTCACATTACCAGCAGGGATTTTTACTGTGTGTTTTAAAGCTGAAGCTGAATGTGTTAACTTTGAGAGAGACCAACATGTGTTGTCCATGTTTTTGTCCCAGAGACAGACTCATTATTTCAAGAAACACTATAAAGTGAAGTCAGATGCTGTTTGTCATGTAGCTCAGACTGCATGCAATGTGGTTTATGTTTGGATTATGTTTGCAACAGACTGGAATGATTGACTGATAATCAATGACAGTTTTGAATTTTAGTTCATCAAGATAATGTCAAAAATTCACTGATTCCAGCTTCTTATATGTGAGAGTATGCTTTATGTATCACATGTTGAGTTGGGACAGTTGATCAATTGATTAGTCAATGGACAGGAAATTAATCGTCAACTTTTGTGATAATAGATTTAATAGTTATTACAGTTGTTAAACAAAACCAAAACTTAAAATTTTCTGATTCCAGTTTTATCTGTTTTATATAATTGCAAATTAAATATTTTTGGGTTTTGGGCTGTTGGTTGGGAAAAACAGAATAATGTAGCTCTGTTCTGCAAGTTTTTGCTTTGATATCTTATATGCTAAAGCAAGATAAGCTATTTCTTTATTAGTCCCACAACGGGGACATTTGCACATAACTTAAAAGTTTACTATTAAAGCAGTTAAGGATTACTAATAAGCAATTACTCGATTAATCAAACAAATAATGAAAAGACTATTCAAAAATGAAAATAATTAATTGTTGCTTTCCTACTTTTCAAATTATGTCACCATCATCATGATACTCATCTTGTCCAGATCAGATAAACATCTTTGTTTCCCCCTCCAACTTTGCAACTAAGCAAATTCATCAGAGGCAATGTGAACATTTAATTTAGCTCTAGAAATATATGTGTTTGATCTCCAGTGTGTAATCGGGACATGAAGGAAGGGATCGTTCCTCCAGCTATTTTCAGTGCTGTTTGTGTACATTCAGTTTACATCCTCTGTTTTGTTCCAGTATCCAGTTACACAAAGACCTTTATTTGTTTTGGACGACAGCAGAGTCCCTCAGGCCTTCATCTAGCTCGGATCCATCCATCCTCTATTCACTGTGCTACACGTTCACATCAGCTCCTCGCTTCCTCCCCCATGTCTCTCACCCCTCTTCTCTTCTTGCTCCCCTCCCTCTCCTTCCCCACTTGTGCTCATCTCATCTTCTTCTTCCTTGTCGTCTCATCTGTGTTTTTACCAGAAAAGGGTCTGTTCATCCTGGAGAGCGAGCCCCTGAAACGCTGCATCAAGGTGGATCGCTCTAACCTGGTGCTGGAGGACTGCGAGCGACCCACGCGCCGCATGCTATGGAAGTGGATCTCCAGACACCGCCTCTTCAACTTGGGCACCAGCACGTGTCTGGGCCTCAACATCTCGGACACGACGCAGCCGCTCGGCACGTTCGAGTGCGACCTGGCCCTCCCCGTGCTGTGGTGGGGCTGCAGTGGAAACTCGCTGTATGGCCGGTTCCAGTGGAAGGTGGCTGTGGCCGGACGTTTGGTGGTGGTGAAGAAGAACTCTCGTCATATGTGGAGAAGGTACAACACCCCCGGCGAGGGGCCCTGCTCGTATCCATATGAAGGTAAATACCTGAAACATCCTGTCTTCTGATTTAGAAACAGCTCTTTGGTGACATTTGGCACAATTGAGCAACACAACAGTCACTGTAGTTACTCTACTTGTCTGCACATGAGATTTGTCACTTCTAATAATTCTGGGTGTGTTTTATTTGCAGATATCCACACTTGTCATTTTATACACTGTTGAGTAGCTTATGCTTTATATTTTATAGATGATGTACATTATCAATCTGCAGTGGTGAAAAGCAACTAAGTACATTTACTTATGTACTTTAATAAAAAAACTTTACTTGAGTATTCCATTGCTCTTAAAAGCCATATGTTGTACTTTTCACTCCACCTCATTTATTGTTAAATAATTACTTTGCCGATTTAGATTAATAACACAAATATAATCAACAACTAAAATGTGATATGTCATTAGAGGTTAAGATAAGTAGGGAAGTTTACCAGCTGGCAGTGTTACAGTCAGCCCTACCTTTACCATCTGCAAATTAAACTGTTGTAGCTACACTGCCTGTATCTATGTGAAAGTAAATACCTAAAATATCCTGCATGTCTTCTCAATTATAAGCAGGTCTTTGGTGACATTTGACACACTAAGGCAACACAAAAATATTTCAATTACTCTCCGACGTGTCTGCACAGGATATTTGTCACTGGAAATCTTCCTGGGTGTGTTTTGTTTCTAGAAATCCACACTTTGTTGGGAAATGCACATGGCATGCCCTGCGCCTTGCCCTTCAGATACAACAACAAATGGTACTCTGAGTGCACGACCGAGGGGCGCGAGGACCATCTTTTGTGGTGCGCTACTAGCACGCACTACGACGAGGCTGAAAGATGGGGCTTCTGTCCGGTGCAAGGTAAAAATGGACATGTGCACATTTCTTGTTTCTGCATCATAATACTCCTACGTACAAACAAGGTCAAAGTGACTCACAAAAACAAGATAAAAACCTGATCCTTTGCACAAATATCTTCTTTTTTTTCAGTGAGCTTTGTTCCTCTATGCTCACATTAACTTCGAACCATGATGAATACACTCCTGTTACAACTTTTTCATTTTTGGCTGTGTTCACAGATTCCAGTTGTGAGCGATTCTGGGAATCAAACCAGGAGCTGCGGGCATGTTACCAGTTCAACCTGTACACCATCCTAACCTGGAGCGAGGCACTGACAACCTGCCAGGCTCAAGGTGGAAACCTGCTCAGCATCACCAGCCTGGCAGAGCACAGGTACATCAGAGGTAAGCATCTGGTACAAAACACATACAAAAGATCATAAAGCTACGGAGTGAAATGTCCACCATTTGAGTACCTGCCAAACAGATTCTTCGTTAATTTAGGCCTTGCCCTCCCTCACTTTCAGTTGTTATTATCACTATATATAGTTTACCAATAACCTGACAGATAAGATTTGTTGACAGTTCACAAACTGTTCTCGTGTTTGTATCTTGCCATAGATCGACTTGCGACTGTCGGAGCGATGGTGTGGATCGGGCTGAACCACCTGAAGGATGGGCGGGGGTGGCAGTGGTCTGATGGAGCACCTCTGTCATTGGTCAATTTCACCACAGGTGCTGATTATTTGTTTGTTCCAGGGCCAAGTGACGGGTCGATGTCTGTTTCATGTTTTGTACATACTGAAGTGACATCTGATGAAAAAAAATGTAAAGAAAATTTGAACAAATAGTAATAGTTTGTCTGGGGCTTGTGGTGCTGTAAGCAATGAGCAAGTAACCAATGTCAACATAACTCCAAGGTTGAAAATGAGACTGAAGCTCGCTCATTGCTGTATTCCCTTCAGGTCTGCCTGCCAGTCCGCTGCAGGAAGACAGACAGTGTGGAGTTTACAACTCAGCCTACGAGGGTCACTGGCAGAGTCTCTCCTGCGAGTCTGCTCTGCCTTACATCTGCAAGAAGACGCCTAACGACACCCGCAGAGCTGAGCCACTGGGTGAGAGCGTGTGCACCTGACACCTGCAGCAGACTGCCTCCCTGCATCTTCAGAGGTGTCCCAGCTTGTGGAATAGACACATTATGAGAGAAAAGCCTTTTTCAGCTCTTGTGTCTCTTGGCCTCCACAGCTGCTTTACACCTGGGGAGGGAACTTTTGACCTTCCTCTCTATTGCGCTGTTGGCGGCCAGACCAAAACAATGTCTGCTGCGAGTCTGTGTTGTAACAATGTGTTTTTCTGGACTGTCGTGTTGTGATTTCTTTTCTTCCTCCTCTTCCAGAGAACTGGCAGTATATCCATACAGAGTGTGCTAATGGCTGGTGGCCTCATAATGGTTTCTGCTACAGGCTGCTGTCAGACGCAGAAGCAGGAAGCTGGGAGGAGTCGTCTCAGGCTTGTGGCTCTCAGGGGGCAAACCTCACCAGCCTCCGTTCCCTGTCTGAGGTGGAAGTGCTGCTCAACCTCCTGGCGAACTGTACGGAGCATCATGCAGATAGAGATACATGAGGTTTTGTTATGGATGCTCTGGGGATATAGTAAGAGGATACTAAATACGTTGTTGTTTGTGTGAATGTCGTGTGTGCAGTTTCTGGGGAGAGTATGGAGGTATGGATTGGTCTTTGGAAACCGGCATCGTCCCCAACTGTAGAGTGGTCTGACGGCTCACCGGTAACTCTTACTCTCTGGCACCAGTATCAACCTCCTCACAACCTGACGGATGCAACACTCTGTGCCAAAGCAGACAGGAAGGTTGGAAACCCTTTATCTACAAACTCTCTTGAAGCTTGGTTACAACAAGTGTCCTCTTAAGTGAGGGAATTCAAAATGATCCATTGTTGACTAATCAACCTATTAGTTTCTCAGCTCATTGTTAAAAAAATACTGTAGTGTTGCTTAATGAATGAAATAATTGTGAATTGTTAGATTTCTTTTGTCTGACCAAGAAAGGAAAAGCACCATATATTTCATTTGTGTAGCTGGAATCCTCCTTAATCAAATGGCAATAAATCAAGTATCAAAATAGTTGTCAATTCATTTTCTGTTGATCGACTAATTAATTCATTCATTGTGCCATCTCTAATCCTTTTATAATGTTAGTATGCATTCATAAAGAGAGTAAAATGTTAACCTCTTTCACAGGAAGGTAACTGGCTTTTAGCGTCATGTGATGAGCGACTGCCTGCTGTGTGTAGAAGAGAAAGCCAGAATCCTGTTCATCACCCTATAACCTGGGATGAGGGTTGTCCTGAGGTAGGAACATGAATGCACAAGTACACACACACACACATGAATTTCCCCCACTGTGGGATGGATAAAGGAATATCTTATGCAGGTCAACTTGTGCTCAGTGTCTGAATGATTCACGTTTAACAGTAATTGTTTGTACATTCATCTAAGTTCCTGTGTAATTCCTTAAATACAGTGAAAATGACCTCATAGTTTCTCACAATGATTTACAAGAAAATCTGATATGTTGACTTGGTAAACGTTTTAATGGTTTGACCACACTCTGCTTAAGAAAAACAGATTTTTTTTTTCTATTTCCAACTTGAGATTGAAACGACTTATTTTTAACTTTGTCAGCCAGATTATGTGCTGCGCAGCGTCACAATAGCTCCATACAAAGCAGGACGTGCACCAGGCGGAGCCACACGCCTGCTGCCGTTCAACTGAGCAAGTTTCCCCCTCAGAAGCACAATGAGCTGATTCACTCCGCTGCTGACGTATTGTCTGGCATTCATGTTGCTCCTTGGCTCTGTTTACAAGAATATTAGACTCCTGAATCATCGGGCTACTTCATACCCTGGATCATGAGGCCAAAAATGACCCTGCAGGCACAATACCAGTGGACATGCTCGAGCAGTCTCTGATGATTCCTGCCAGCAATAACAACATTTTCTACTTTTGTCTCTCGTGTCTGTTTTGTATAATCAGGTAATACATGCTACAAAATGAAATGTTTAATCCATAAGTGTGATTATCTTGAGAAAATGACTCCAGACAATAGTTTCACCTTCATGTAAATGTTAGTATTGACCTTTAAAACCCAAATATAGGGAGGATGGGGGTAGATGGGATATAGGGGTGAGGGAGGGGGGCAAATTGACACCACTTGTCAAAACACCCCCACCACACAACCTAACAGACTGCGTGTAATTGCACACAGATATACCAACACATAACCTTCACTCCAGATTAGCACAGAGTCGGTTTGTAAGTTTTCTGTAGTAGCACCAGTATGACAACATAGTTTCAGTCATGATACCAAAAGGAAACCTTAAATTGAGAAATATAAATGTTTTTTGTGTGTATTTGTAGCAGCGGTGTGGCTCTGTGTACGGTAGTGTCGACTGGTCTCTTCATCTGTTTATCTGTCCATCGGTTCAGACTGAAATATCCCAGCAAACATTGGATGGATTAGCGTGAAATTTTGTACAGATATTCATGATCCCAAAAGGATGAAGCCTGCTAACGTTGTTGATCCGCTGACTTTTGCTATCGTGCCAACAAGCGGTTGACTTTTTGGTTTTGAGGGAAATAGATTGCCTTTATATTTATTATATAGTTAGGGTACCAAGAGGATACATTCTAATCACTTAAGTGACGCCCTGACTTTTTATCCATTATTAGGCCTGAATTTACCCAGTACTTGCCTTTCTCACCAAATGAGATTCCCATCAGCCTCAGCTACACATCGTCTTTAATCTTTACTAACAAATGTAGCTGCTATCAGACCAAACTAATATAGTGAACTATTGCAAAACTATTGGCAAGCACTTCTTCTTCACTCTGTGACATTCTTTCATTCCATTGTCTTGTGTAATAGAGAAAACGATAAGTGCTGCGCTCTGAAATGCTTATGTTTGATGAGTGGATTTGTTGTTGATGTTGCAGGGCTGGAAGCGACACGGCCACTCCTGCTACACGGTGACCAGCCATGAACAGAGCTTTAGAGATGCACTGATGGGATATTACTGCAAGGCTCCTCTTCTTACTGTGGAAAACAGGTGTTTTATTGAGCAAATGATTTATTGTGTTGAAAAATCTTTGTGGCAACATTGGAGTCTCTCTCCTCACCTGTCTCTTCTTTCTCATGCTGGCAGGTTTGAGCAGGCATTCGTCAACAGTTTGCTGAGTGACAGCGGGGCCAACAGTAGCGTGTATTACTGGATCGGCCTCGTGGACCAGGAGAACGGGGGAGAGTACAGCTGGATTCACAATGACTCCTTTCTGCCTCTTACCTTCACAAACTGGAACAAACACCAGCCAGGTAGCTAGATGTTGGTAACTTTTTGCATGCTAATAAGTATACTTGTGTTTAGTCGGGGATTTGGTTTCATGTGCATCTCATACACGATTTCATTGATCATTCCCCCTCATCTTCTCCTTTCCTGTTTCCTTTCTCAGTCAGCGCTGGTGGCTGTGTTGCTATGTCCGGTGGTCCTGCTTTGGGCCACTGGGAGGTGAAACACTGCAGCTCCCACAAGGCCTTGTCTGTGTGCAAGCGGAGCATCAACAGTTACCATGATGTCCAGCTGCCAGAGCACAACGTTGATGCCTACGCCCCCTGTCCACCAGGGTGGGAATCGCACTCTGGGCTGTTCTTCTGTTTTAAGGTTGGATCATCCTCATCTTCTTCTCTCCGTGCTCCTCTTGCTTCACCGTCCTGACTCAGTTTCTGATTCATCTTTTCAGCTTCATCTACCTCTCTTCTAGATGTATTAGACTGTGCAAGGGGAAAAGTTTCATAAGGCAAACGCAAGCCGAGCAGACCCTAACCAACAGTGACACAAATACACTTCAGAGTTGTACACAGCACATGCATCTCTGCAGCCTTACTCACAGTATTTGTTGTGCATTTAACCTCTCAGCTGACAGTGATGTTTTGCTCTTCTAGGTGTTCCACGATGAGAAAGTCCTGATGAAACGTTCCTGGGTGGAAGCAGACTTCTTCTGCCAGGCCCTCGGGGCACAGCTGGCCAGTTTCCACCACTATGAGGAGCAGGTGTTTGTTAAGCAGCTCCTCAGTACCATGTTTGAAGGGTTGGTACAGCCCTCTGGGCCTCTTCAGTGCAGGAATGTTATGAGAACTGATAAATGCATCAGTTGTGGTGTTATGTTTTGAGGTTTTATGTGCATAGAACAGCAAGTACAGAATTATTGGCTTTTGAAGCTAAAATGTGGTTTGGGATTGTTTTATAAAAGTAATTTGTCTGTGGGTTAGTTGCTCTCAATGTTACATGCAACAAAGATAGGTAAACAAATGTATAATTATAATGTCCATACAAGTAGATTAAAAAAATAAATGTGTATGCCTATGTTAGAATGAAAAGTAACACACTGGATTAGCCCAAAACAGACTTTTTCTACTGGCTATTTGATCTATGAAAATACTATGGAAATTTTTCACACAAAATGTACAGTCAGTTTACATTATAGCACAAGCACAAGAGATTTTACTGACGTTTACCACAGTGAGTGTGACTCTAGATCACAAAGTTGTGGTAAAAAATATTAAAAACAAATTTAATCTCTCATCAGTCACCTATCTACAACTAAGTAAATGATGAAATATATTATTAAAAGTTTATTCTGACCCATGCAACTAAAATGATTTCTTCCCCTTTGTCATGGTGAATTTCAAATGTTAAAAGGTTAAAAGACTTGACTTGTGTTGCAGTGCATTTTTGTTCCGCTCCTCTCTTGTAGAACAGAGGGTCGCTGGTTCTGGGTGGGTTTAAATAAGAGAGATCCTGAACATCGCGGAGCCTGGGAGTGGTCTGATCGTACTCCTGTAAGTTCGTAGAGATGTTCAAGTATCCACATGCCTTGCTGTAGGATAAGGTAATAACCAGGGGGTGTATCCGTTATGATGTTGGTCTCGTGTGTCTCTTTTCGAGCAGGTAGTGACGTCCTTTGTCGAGGATAAAAACGAGGAGGATGACAGGAGGGACTGTGCTGTGTACAGTGACCTGACCAACGCTCTCATGCCGCAGCCCTGCGACACCAAACACGAGTGGATATGCAAGCTGTACAGAGGTAAAACCCCTCATACCACTACTCCTAACACAGATTTGCTGCGCATACTAATGATTATCACTTACTAAAAGCTGATTTATGTTGCAGGTGATAAACTGAAAACACCATATTGGTACACTGAGCGTAAGTAGAATTTTCATTTACTTTACTTTACATGGCAAGCTAGCCAGACTAACTATAGCTTGGCAGGGTAAAATATGAGTACACTGTGACTGCACTGGAATTCATTTTCTATGAATTTTCAAATAACCCGCTAACTGTTAATAATTTATCATTTGGCAGAAAATGTTGACTAACCACTGAATCTACCTAAACCTAAAGTAAAGTTATTACACTCACACTCATATTATACTTAACTTTAACTATAGTTATTTTCTTGATTTCTTTTTACCTACCTACCATGCTTTACCTTTTTTTTAATTTATAAAGTACAGATTGTAAAATCTTGACAGTTTATGAGGACTGCAGTTGTGTGTATGTTTAGTATCAAACTGCTGCTTTGTAAACACAGAAAAATGGGGGAAAAAATCTAACCAGAAATCAGACATTCTGTGTTCTCATAAAAACATAAAAGAAAAAATCCTCCTTGTTTACATATTTCTATGTTTCTACTCTATGTAAGCCAAGAGTGTGTGAAATGGTCGTATTAGACATGAAACAGCTTCAGCCTGTCATTCCGCCCATCAATATATTTGAAATAGTATAACTTGAAAATGTATACGGTATCATGATTGTCATCCCCCACAGAGAGCGAGCCCTGGGTGTTTTACCGTGGAGCTGAATACCTGCTGGCGAAGCAGCCCTTTGACTGGGACGCCGTGTCTCTGGCCTGTCAGATGATGGGAGGCCACCTGTTGTCCATTCACTCCAGAGAGGAGCTGCACTTCATCAAGGAGCGCTTGAGGCGGGTCTGTCGCTGCTCATATACATATTCACAGAATTATGGTGTTGCCAATGCCATTTATAGAGATTTATAATAAGCATCTGTTTTATAAAATATTTGAAGTGGGAGCAGACAGCACTGCTTTACTGTACTACTGCACTGTTCTTTTTATTTTTTACTGATAAAACATAAGTGAATAATTACAAAAATTAAGTAATGCAAATTCTACCAGATAATTACATATGTACAGCACAAGTGTTTATGATATTATTGTGATAACCTACACTCCTAAATTTGAATTTAAATATTTTGGATGCAAATAATTTTAATAACCTCATTTAGAGTGCAATGTCTCTTTTTAAAATTTGTTTCCTTGGAAATAATGCAGTATGAAATATTTATTTTGATAATTTCACTAACTTTTTTTATTTAACAAAAAGCACAACTTATTGAAAAGAAAATGTAGGAATTTTAGCTCCTGAAAATAACTACTCAGTTGCAGTAAAACAGGATCATCTCTGGTGCAATTGTTACTGTTAGTGAATTAAATCTTTCCCATCTCTTCACATCTACCATGTTTTTAAGAGAGTATGCATCCGATAGTGCAGTGCAGACGCTCTCAACATGTAATTGCGGTGACCAAAATGATGCCAGGAGCTTTGAAAAACACTTTTTTTGTTTGCAGTGGGCAGGAGCACAATTTCACACAGGACTACACAGCCGTAGCAATGCACTTAATCACAGAGGCTCTTCTCCGCTGAATGGCCCTCTAGGCCCATTCTTCTAACCGTTCATACACACAGTGAAAAGCAAACACGTGCACGAACGAGTGTGAACACAAATGACACTCTCGTTCCTCATACAAACTCAAGTGTTTACAGACTCATGTCGACGAGCTAAAATGTACCTCATATGTGGACACTTTCATGCTCAAGTGCCCCCACACACAGGGAGCAAGAAAAAGGCTGTTTTTTGGCGGCGGCCTTTTTGGACCACGCTAAAGGAGTCTCTTGTGGTGTCGAGGCTTGTGAGGGGATAAAGGGAACAAAACAAAGCGATGAAAGAGCCGAAGCACGGGCCAAGGAGGGCGCCTGAATGGCCGCTCACGTAAGAGAGGCTCTGAAAAGGCGATCTTCGGCCCAGTGAGGACTGGATCGCAAAGGAGGGGAGGGTAAAAGTAAAGTTCTTTTTCATCTCTGTTCCTTTCTCTGTGCCTCCTCAGCTCTCCCTGGGCCCGACCGAATGGTGGATCGGCTTGTCCATCGGGCAGCCTGGAGAGGACGTCAGGTGTGTGTGCTTTGGAGTTTGTTAAACTTTTCCTGTTGCTGCCGCTGATCCGATTAGAGCAGTCAACGCTTTGTTCAACGTCTTGAGTAAGGGAATGCTGATGTAGTTACAACACAGGGGCCTGATATTCACAAAAGCAATTCACAAGCTCTGCTTCCATAGATATTTCAAATGGTGGCAGCCACTTGTAAATTGAAAATAAGTTTAACTTTGAAATGCTCATGCACAGTTTGCAGTTACAGTGTCTGGATCGGTGAAACATTTCAAAAAGAGCAAGAAGAAGTGATCTCGTGTTTTGTAGCTTGTGTGTTGCAAATATGGCAAAGTGGAGTAGTTTGGCAGTAAAGTCAGTAAAGTAAATTGTTGTAGGTGTAGAATATAAGCACACAATGAAATCCATGCAAAGGTGTTGAGGCGAAGACCAGGTCCTGAGATCGGTGCCGTCTTAATAGCTGGATGGGATCATAACAGCATTAGTTGTGTGCATGAAACCTACTGACAGATTCATTAACACCCAGACATCAGCTTGAGGTTTTCATTAAATGTATCTGTGTATTCATTTGCAGGTGGAGCGACAAGACAGAGGTGGAGTTTCAGAACTGGGCAGAGAAGAGTGTCAAAGGTAGCCCGAGGAGATACGGGTTGTGTGTCACCATGTCTTCTTCGTCAGGTAAACACATACACACACACATTAACACGCACAGCTGCTTTTATACTGGCAAAAGGCAAAATGTGTTGAGGTTTTCCTGCTGTGTTGTAGGGAAGTGGTCGACGAGCAAGTGCAGTGATCTCCACGGCTACGTTTGCAAGAGGAAGACTGTGTCTGTGGTAGAGAATCCCAGGGAGCCGCACTACATCGGCAGATGTCCAGAGAAATGGCTGTACTTTGGACACAAGGTTGGGAAACACCTTTGGAGATGCACATGCATACACACACACACATACACTTGAATCACAAATTAGTAAAACTGGTGGAACAAGACCATAAGAACTTGTGGAAAATGGAAGTAGCTTCGAATTTCAGGAGAGAAGTAGGAGGTTTGTTTTTTGTGGAGGCAGCCTGTAGAAATTGTAGAAAAGAGACCACACCTAAATCAGTTCTCTGAATTCCCTTCTACCTCTGGGATTCAAGCAGGATGTTTGTATTTACATTCACGGTTCTTCAGTGAGTTAGGCTTCCAACTTCAGAATCACCCCCCACTGATGAAGCTCAAGCTGAGTCAACCTCGGTCATCAGCAAAACCATCTGATCTTTTTTAAATCATCTGATCATCTAGACTAGTGTTAGAGCTCAATATGTAATTTTCCTTTAACTACATGACTGCTCAAATAATGCAAACTGTAGTAGCAATAACAGTACTGGGTGATAAAAGACACATTTTGAAAAGATATTTGGGAACATGTCAGATCATCTTAACATAAGAGCAAATTTGCTGCTAAAGCTAATTTTCTGAACATGATATTATAATAACTTGATAAGACAGACATTGGTTTCTGTGTCATACCACATGAAGCCAGCTATATTGGAAGAGATGCAGTCTTTAACAAGACTATCATTGTTCTGCATATTAAACAGAATGGAAAGCCTTTTAGCAGTGTCTGTCCTTTCTCTCCTTGAACATAAATTATAGAACAAAGAGCAATTATCTCAGCTTTTTTATTACATTTTTATGCATTTATTAGAGTGTTGACAGGAAAAAAGAGGGAGTGAGAAAGTGAGAACATTAAACAAAGTTCCCTGGTCAGACTCAAGCTGTGGACTTTGTAGGTCATCGTTGACACAAGCACAATCCTTTGAAGTATATATTTAAATACCTTTTTTGAGCTAAATTCATGTGATATGAATAGTGAGGAAGTTAATGCTTTGTGTACCTAATTTCCCTCAGACATAATCACAAGAAGCGGAGCTCTGGTGATGCATGAAATCAGCTGCCAAACTTTTGTATTTTTCTTGTTTCGCCACCAACATGAAATTACATCCTTCTCTGTTTATCAAAGGAGACAACACGCTTTTTGAACTTTGAATCCTGACCTCTCCGAACAAGAGTCCCGGTGGCGATTGGAGAATTATAATTTGCATTTCACAGTGTGATATTCCTGTTTTGTGTGGGATTTGTGTGTGTGTGTTGGCAGTGTCTCCTGCTTCACCTCCCTGGCAGTCCAAAGGAGGGAAAGAGTTGGAAAGATGCCCAGTCCATCTGCTCCTCGTTCGAAGGCTCGCTGGTCGCTATAGAAGACGAGATTGAACAAGGTAGAGGCAAAGTGAACTGCACAACCTTCCGATGAATAGTTGATTTCATGTACAAACATTGTCAGACAGGAACAGTTTGTTTTTGTGCTCCTCTTAGTCATGTCAGAAAGGAGTACTGCTCATTTTTTTACATTTATGTTTTTCATTTTCCTGTTGACATGTTGTCACTTCTGCAGCGTACATCACCATGTTCCTCCAAGGAAGCTCTGTAGGCGTGTGGATTGGTCTGCGGGACACCATGAAATGGACCAATGGGAAACAAGTCAGCTATACCAACTGGTCTCCAATTGAACCAAAGAGCTATCTCACTGTAAGCCTCTGTGAAGACTTCAGTATATGTTTGTTCATGAGCCTCAGTGTGAATCAGAGCTGGAGCTTTTTCATTGCAACCAGAATCAAAGCTGTGTCATTGTTCCTGGATTCACATTTACCCATAACCCAAAACTGAACTGCTTTTAATGGCTAAAAATGTTTCAACTTTATAGGTTAATCTTCATCTCACTGGTAGAACAAGAGAAGTGACAGATGTGAACAAAGTTGTAACAACCATGTAAGCTGTGTGTGTAACATCAGTCTAAAGATGTGTTCGTGAATGTGCGTTCATGAATGGGTTTGTGTGTATTGTATTGTGTCTATTGATGTGCACTTTATGGTCCCACAGGAGGATGAGTGGCTCAGTGAATTCTCCGATGAGCCGTTGTGTACTGTTCTGTCCAACAACCACAACTTCCACCTGACAGGGAAGTGGTACGATGAGAAGTGCAGCGAGAGTGGTTATGGCTTTGTTTGTCAAAAACCTCAAGGTAGGATTCCCTCAGTTTCTTCTCTTTCTTTTTGATTTCATACTTTCTCACTTTCATTGCCTCTTTGAGTGTTGAATATCTGTTTTTCTCTTTTGCTGTCAGACCCCTCTAGCTTTCTGATGCTAAATGGTCTCTCATACACTTATATCTTCATACTCTTATAACCTAGTCTGAAGTTCAAGAGCACCTACCAAGGGATGCCATGTCGAGTCCTTCATGAAGGATGCTCATCAGAGGCATTCGAGCTCCTGATTGACATGTGACAGGGATGTTTGCTCTTGTCCATCCTCCCTCTCCTCTGCATGGACTGGATCGTGAACCAAATAACCAACAACAGCAGAGCCAACATACAGTGGAGCCTGGCCAAACAGCTAGAGGACCTAGATTTTTTCTGAGGATAAAACACCACTTGCACACACTCACAATCTGATTCAGGACAAATCACACAAACTAGCGCAAACTGCTGCTACATGTGGACTCAAGATCAAAACATCAAAAACAAAAGTCATGAGACTCAGCAGCAAGAATAATGCACCAATAATCATACATAATAACCAACTACAGAACACCTTTACATACCTAGGGTGTCAAAAAAACTTAACACTTAAAACCAATCTCAAAAATTGAAATTCAAATATCATTCTGTTGTATGGATCCAAAACTTGGAAAACTACAACCAACATACTCAAACAGACATTGATCAACTGCTGCCTCTGACGCCTCCTGGGAGTCGACTGGCCAGACACCAACCTGTGAGTGCTCACCAAGCAAGAACCCATCGAACTTCAAATTAGGAGGAAGGAAGTGGAGTTGGACAGGCCACACTCTCTGAAGACAAACTAAATCAATCACCAAACAAGCAAGAAATCCACAAGGGAAGAGAAACAGATGAAGACCTAGAACCAACTGGAGAAGAAGCACAGAGCCATTTCCTGATTGTCACATAGTGTGATACTGGCCCACAAACAAAGGAAACTCAAGAGAACTGAAAGTACTATACTGCATACATATAATTAAACACATTAGCAAAATAGAATGTGCCACACCAGCCCCCTCTTTTCATTTCATTATTTGATTAAAATTAGACTTGCTAGCTTTGACTGTGAAAAATGAAGCTTTAACTTGGCATAAAGACTGGAAAAAAATACCTATAAGCACCTTTAAATCTGACTAACAAATACATTTTATCTTATAGTGGTAGCAATTTTGTAACTTGAAAGTGAATAAGCTCAAACTGTCCAACTGTTCCTTTAATTGATCTGAGTGACGTCTAATCAAACAACCAAACATTAACATCTTGTCGTAATCGTTCTGACCCAGCCTACCAATATCTCACCTTCTTTTCACTCTTCTCTCTTGTGCCTTTTGTTCTTGTTTCAGATACATCCAAATCCCCCACCCACTCCTATCACCACCCTCCCCCTGACAATATTGAATACAGGAGCCGCAGCTACAAGGTTGTGACTGGCAACATGAGCTGGTACGACGCGATGCATATGTGCATAGAGAATGATTCTGACCTTGTGAGCGTTACAGATGCCTACCACCAGGCTTTCCTTACTGTCCTTGTCAATAGATTGGCTGTCCCCCACTGGATTGGACTGTATAGTCAAGACGTATGTATCCTCTCATGCAATATGAATGTATACCTTTGCACTGTGTATGTCTACTGTATGTTTGTGCCGTAGAGGTGTGTGTGTGTGTGTGTTTGTCTGCTTTTCTTCAGTTTGTCTTTAAAAAGATAGTTCTGGGAAATACCCTTTTTTTTTACCAATAGTTAGATGAGGAAATTGATACCACTTGCATGTCTGTATTGTAAAAAATGAGGCCAGTAGCCGGTTAGCATCAAGACTTGGAAACGTGGAAACAACCTGGCAACCTGACAGAGTGGTATTCTCATCCAACACTTGACAAGAAGAGTATTTCCCCAAAACTTTTCCTTTAAAACTGCTTAATGACATTCAATTGCAGATAATACACAGCTGCATGCATGAGATGTATTTTTGGTTTGATACTTTCCAGAAGCATAGTTTGTGCATGTCGGCATGTCGTCAGCATCTGAAAACTGCCAAGTATGGAAGTCAGTTCATGCAGACAGTTAAACACTTAAATAATCCTGGAAAATCATAAAATTTGATATATCAGTATTTGTCTTATGATCCTCTGCTGTTCAATAATGCACCATGTGACAAAACATAATTGCCTGTCTTAAAATGGAAAATTTAATTTGAAGGGTTTTTTTGAGGATTAGATACACACAGAAAGCTTATAGTTTGAGTTTGAAACTGAATCTTATTGGGAGAAAGATATGTTTCCAACAAGTTTCAAATGCAAATGGAAGCATTACAAAAAGGCTCCTAAAAGATTCTTTAAATGGACGCCTGATGTGTTTAGCTTTATTTTATATAGATGCCTGCCGATGGCTAGTTACATTTGTCTCACATGCCTCGTGGGTTTGTCTCCTGGCCTTTTGCCCACGCAGAGGTATTCTATCCACAGACATGTGCTTTCCCAGCAGACAGTCAGGGACTTAACATTTGGGTTCAAGTATCGCTGAGTCTCTGTGGAATGTCTTAGTCATGGAGAGAAATGAATGCAGGAAGTGAATGAACTGCTTTTCTCCTCTTTGTTTTTTTCATCTTGTCTGATCTTGTATAATTTCATGAACCACCCAAACTAAATCTGCTCTTTTCACTTTCAATACACTCATTAGACACATCAGTACTAACAAATACCTGTGTAGTATTTTTGTCGTAGATTAGTAATTGTTATGACTGCTGAATCATGTTGTTTGATCATTATAACACGGAACTTTGAGTGTGCGTCACTTCTGGTGAATCATTAGCTGGAATCCCCCTTAGAAACATTTATCTCCTTAACACAAGAATGTGGCAGGTTGTTTCATTGGTAAGACGTTAAAAAACTAATTTTAGCTTTGGGTTTTGTAATGGTTCTAAATTGTAAAACGAACCTTGGACACAGTATTTCATTATGGCATGGTCGAGAACCAATAATTTTGATTGAGTAGGTATTAAGATTTTTTGATGTTTAACCAAAATAATTATGGGAAGTGAAACATACTGTGCAAAAGCAGTTAAATGCATAGTACCAGTGGCATAGTGGTGACATATGCAGCACACAGTAATACATAGCACCAACCTGCAGGTATTATACAAGCACAAGAATTTGATTTAATAAACTAATGTTAATTAATTGCAAATTTCCCCACTGAGGGACCAATAAAGGTTTATGTTATCTTACTGTTAGCATACATGTAAAAGATGCAATACAGCAAAGAACAGTACAGTCAGAGAAGTGAATGGCAGCACTGATTTCAAGATGCTCTCTAAAAAAGTGTTGAGTGTTACTGTCCTCCACAATGTCTTGACTGACACATTGGTGACTGTGCTTCCTTCCAGAGTGGCATCAATTATCAGTGGTCAGATGGCAGCGACACAGTGTACACGCATTGGGATGCGGCCGATGACGACGAAGACATTGTGATGGGAGAGTGTGTGTACATGGACGTGAACGGAGGCTGGCGCAGAGCTGACTGTGAAACTCTGCTACCAGGAGCCCTGTGTCACGTTCACCCACCAAGTCAGTGCTGATTCAGTGAAACTTGAAAGTCCGATTGCTCAACACTGCATCGCTTCAGCTGATTTCTGTTACTAATGATCATCTTCTACCTTCTCTCACAGGTAATAAACCGTTTATCTCTTATGAGGTGGTGTGTCCCTCCACCTGGGTGAAATTTGGAGAAGGCTGTTACAACTTTGAACCTGTGGTGCAGAAACTTACATTTGAAGAGTCCAGAGAGCACTGCAGACAGAAAGGTAGGCATTCATTCATTAACTGTGTAGCTGTTATCTGTGTAGTTTATGATATCATGATTAAAAAATTTCAACAACAGATGAAAGAATCGGCTGCTTTAGCATTCTAGCCTACAGGATGGATGGCATGCTCCCCCTACAGGTCAAATGGAGGAGCTGCTCTAAAAAAAGCACTGGGCTCTTGAAAATTATGGTTGATATCCTAATTAAAAATGTCACTTGGTGGAAATGGATAAAAATAGATAAAAGCTGTAAAATCCTGCTTAATGTATTTGTTTTTAAAAGGAATAGTTTAAAAAATTATCATTTGAAAAACATGCATGTTCTTGGGGAGATGTGAAAGGACTCAAAACAAAATCCACCAGCACCTCATTTATCAGCACATGATATCTTGTTTACAACCATAGTGTAGCTGAATTTCATCCTGGGATTTTGTGTCTGATTATTTCCTTAATGGTGCATTCACTTCATGAAGTCTCTGATCATTGTCAAGCTGTTTCTACCTGTTCCCAGTCTTTAAGCTAAAATTCTGCTGGTCTTGATGTAGCTTCGTATTTACAGCTTCATATAAGGTGGTATCAAAAAATGTCAAACTGTTCCTTTAAACTGTCCAGTAGTTGTGAGTTTGTTGTACTCTCCTTTCCCAGTCAACACTTCAGATGTTCTGACCATTGAAAGCGAGAAAGAGAATCGTTTTGTTCTGGAGCAGCTGTGGTCGTCAGGGTTCCTTCACCATACCGTGTGGTTGGGGATGTACTTCAACTTTGACAGTAAGAATCTCTCACTCTGCCGTACCCATGAGATAATCACGATCTTTCCTGCAAATCCATTTTTACTAAGTAGAGGCTTCTGTTTGTAGCTGATTCTATGTCCTGGGTGGATGGTTCACCTATGGACTACACCAACTGGCCCAGTAAACCAGACTCCAAGCTGCTGACTGCGGATACCTGTGTTACTACCAGGGTGGTTGACGGTTTGTGGCACCTGTCACAGTGCACGGAGCGGCTCGGCTTCATCTGTAAAACCATCACAAGTAAGATGAATCAGGGGCCGTGGCTTGGAACTCTGAAACAACTATCACGTTGAACTCATACATGTGGAAATATTTGTTGGCTTTCTTGAGCTGTGAGTCCTGAAAATCTCTACCTTTTACTCAAGTAACAATGCTACAGGGTTTACATAAAAAAATGAATTAACAAAAAAATAGCAGTATGTTCTGTTAGGATAAAAATATGACAAGAATGAACAAGATCAGACAAGAGCCCCAAAGTAAAAGCTCTATTTACAATTGCATGGAGTTGTTCAAGAAATCATAACCACAACATTTAAAGTGGCTGTGATCAATATTTTTTATTATAACTTAATTATTATTAGATCACATGACTACGTGTACAGAGTATTTCAGCATCTTTCAGCTCATTGTTATAGTTTTCTACTTACCTGGTACCAAATAGGAGACACAGTTAACTAAGTGGAGGATGTAGTGGTGTATTTATAAGCGAAAGAGCCAGAGAAGTGTGAAAGAGTGGAAAATTGGAATTACACACAGGAAGTGTTTAGAAATAGAACTGCAAATAATTGATAATCACCTACCTACGAGGTGATTCTAGGTCACTGTTGTGTTTACTTCTCTGTGCTGCCACAAAATGGACAAAAAAAGCAGTTATTGCTGGTTAAAAATCACAATTATTGCAACCCAGATTTGTGACTGTTGGCAGAAAGATGTGTGTTTATATGTTCAGTGCTTTATGCAAAGTTACTGTTCATTAGATGTCTCCTAAAACTAAGATCTACAGAAGACTATGTATGAGTTTCAGTGTTACAAAGATAAAATATGAACAAGATTGCTGGAAGGGCTAATTAAGATGATGAGGTAAAAATAAGATTTTGTACTGGTTGTTATGATATATGTGATTTTTGAACAAGATCACATTTCGTGGCAATGAAATTTAGAGAAGTAATGTCAGTGTAGGTTTGTCAGGGTGGGGTGGTAAGAACTCAAGTGTATCACACAAACTTCTACTTAGAAAAGTCTTTTAATGAAAACAGAAATCTTTAACAGAAAACTCACAACAAGGTTGGGCCCAAGAAAGTCAAAATCCAAACACAAAATCTTGAGGGAAACAGGCATGACATGACAAAGGAAATATGAACAAGAACAACATGGACATGAGCAAGACAAGAAGACAACAATCTGGCAAAAGGCAAACTGAAATTAACTGACTTATATAGGGTCCTGATAGGTGTTTAGCTGCAGCTGGGAACACAGGTGATAGAATGAGGTGGGAGTGTCTGGGAGATGAGGTGAGGCAGAGGTGGGGTGATAAGGAAAGTACAGAGACCTGAGATGAGAGGCTATGGCAGGTGAATAGTGTCAGACAGAACTTAGACAAGACAAGGGCATGACAAGACTAAGGCACAACAAGACTACAACATGACAAGACTATGGCAAGACAAGACTGACAGGACTGAAAAATTAAGACATGAACTCAGACACAAAACTAAGACACAGAACTAAGACACAACATGGCAGGACACAACCAGTGCTAAACAAAAACACGCCAGGCAGAGTGTGCATAGAACAAAAACTAAGGCTGACCAGAACTAACACACAAACAGAAGCCTGACTGGCATAACTATGACAAGGTTTTCTTTGCTCACAACACATTTGTCTAAATATTCAAGATAATACGTAATTGATGATTATATTGACCCTTACCATATGTGTTCATTTGCAGATGGAGTTAACGAGGTGGAAGTGGAACCTCTCAATGGTAGAGTGACCTTTAATTACCTTAACCTATTGATGCCGTAAGCAGGAGCACAATGTTTCAATGTTACCATGTTGTATATTTCAGGTTTGCATCATGGTATCATCCCCACTGCCGTGCTGGTGGCTGTCCTGATCTTTGCCCTGCTGGCAGGAGCGATGTGGTTTATGTACAAGAGGAACGCTTCACGTTTTCGGAGACTTCCCACTCTCGGCAGTGCTTATTACAGACAAACAAGCTCACAGGCCACAGAGTCGGACGGAAATGTGCTGATCACAGACCTGGAGTCTCACTCAGGAGAATAGCACTCAGTGACTCAGTTTCTTTTTTTAAAGGTCTCTGTCGTACTCCAACATTCTCGGTCTGTCGCTCACCATTTCACCATCAGGTATGAATGCCACACGACACTGTAAAGCTGTGACGCTGACTCCTCAGGACAGTGGTGAGATGCTGACAGCATGAACATGTCTTTCTTTGGTTTGAGAATGTGTTTGAAGGATCCCTGTTACTCTCCACAGTTTTCATTTGTTCACATCACTTCAAGGAGACAAAAGTGTGTAAAGATGATTTTTGAATTGACACTGAAGAGCCCACATTTGAATTACTAAACTAAGGGTTAGTTCACATAAAGGAGAATGTTGAAGGAGGAATGCAAGACAGCCTTAAACTTTTTAAAAGAAAATAACTTAATTTTGTTGTAATCCTGCAGTATGCAGTATTAATCAATTATAATTAACAATATTTAGGAAAATAAAAAAATGTAATAATCAAGACGGTTTTTACTCAATAAGATTCAAACAGGTAAAAAAGAAATTTTGGTCTATTCACCAAGGTCAAAAGTAATATCGTCAAAAATAAAATGCAGACCCTTGAAAAAAAAAAATAGAAACTAGAAAAGCACTCGGAGAGCACAGACCTCCGCAAAGCAGCACAGTTCCCCCAGCTAGTTGTGACTTACACCCCAAAATATTAGTCCTACCTTTGATTTATCTATTTCAATGGATTCCTGGACCATAAAAACATACCCTTAGCAATTGGAATCACATTGATATCAATTTTAGTTTAATAGTTATACCCGAAAATCGACATTTCCGTAATGGCGTTTTTCCGGATCACCTCCAAAATTTAATCATTTGTTCCGTGTCCCAGAAAGGACATTTCCTGAAAATTTCATCAAAATCGGTTTATTACTTTTGGAGTTATGTTGCAAACAAACAAACAAACAAACAAACAGACAAACAAACCAACGCCGGCAAAAACATAACCTCCTTGGCGGAGGTAATTACAATGATATTTGTGATGCAGTTGTGTATTTTTCATTCAGAATTCAGGAGCTGTTGGAGATGCACATGTGGTACAGCAATTTTGTCAGTATTACTTTTGTATTTTTATTTTATTTTTTTTAAGTTTCCATGCTGTATATTGATACCAGAGGGGTTTTTTTGTATGGTCAAAACAGAAAATATGTAAGGCTATAACTGATGATTGGATTTGTTCTCTTGTTCACTTTTGCCTTTTGATACAAAGCAAGTTATTAGATGTATTTTGCACAATTTTCTCTGTGTTTTAATAAATGGAAGTTAGGCCTAACAGTTTCACTTTTTATTATTGAGCCTTGCTATGGGAGGAAAAAAGGAATCAAAGCATTTAGGAAACCATCTTCGTCTTTAAGTTCCCCTTTTCAATCTTAATTTAAGGATTGAAAAGGGGAACATTCACATATGACCATAATTTATGACTTCTTCTTAGACTGCCTTGTTGTGAAATAACTCAGATCAAAGAATTCATATAGCAATATCATCCAACCATGCACTTTCTATATCCAATTCAGCTTTGCAGTTTTGGCCCTTTGCTAACAATTTTGTCTGCATCTTCGAAGTAAATCTGATTAAAATACAAGTTTACAGGCTTGCTGCTATTAGTATTTCACCATTAACAAATGCCATATTAAAGATCAGCGTATGCCTTACCTTTATTATAGAAAAGTCTATCAAAGTGGCTATGTATATACTGTATGTGAACAAGAACAACCAAATCGACTTGAAACAAGCTCTTTTGTCTCTTGTGTTCAGCTTTTAGTGTCTCTCTTAAGTCCTTGAGGTCTATAAAACAGTATTACTGATATAGATTAGGCCAAGTAGGTCATTGTTGTTTTTATTTTGAAATGAGAATTTATCTTTGTTCCTAGAATAATATCCTTGGCATTAACTCTCAGTGACTTACAGGACCATAAATATTGTCTCAATGGAAACAATGCTGAGTTTCTATATCTTTGAGAAACAATATAATAATCATCGAATGTTAAATTGATCTAAACAAAACACCCCGATCTATTAAAGTGCCTAAATAAAGGTATCAGTATTTGTCAGCACCTAACAATGAAAAAATGAGACAGCAGCTATTGACTGTTTCTCTGACAGTATCTGGATGTATAGTGGACAAATTAATAATTCATAACACCGCAATGTTTACAAATACTGTGCACACAAAATAAATCATGAATGCTGTGCTGTTGGTTGTAATGGGGGACTGGTGACACTGCAGTTGGTGGATGAAAAACACAACAAGAGGTTGTGTTAGTGGGTGGAAACGACCAAGTGGGCGTGAAGTGGGTTAAGTTGCTGAAAATTTCCGGGCTGTCGGGAATGTGAAGGGAGGCACCAAACACAAAGAGAATACAAAGACAGAGAAGGAAGACGAATTATTTCACCTTCAGAATGAAAGCACTGCATGAAGTTTGCTGTTCAGATACATGATTTTATGTATCTTATTGAATAATAAAGATAAGGTGAAGAGAGGTGAGTCCGTAATGTTATGATGTTGTAAAATACACTCACGCACAGATCCTGGATTAAAGACACACCTACAGAGAGGTTAAACCAGCTTCAAAGGAAGAGTCAGTAGTTACAATAAATCATTCACAGAAGAAGGTCAAGTCGACAGAAGGAAGCAGCTCAGTGGGTCAATATTAAAGATTAAGAGAAACTATATAAAGCAACCAGCAGGTTTCAGTCTTCACACAGGTGAGCAAAGTCAGCTCAGCTCTTTAAGTCTGACTTTTACATTTTTTATAATTTTTTGTTTGTTTGTTGTTTCACCATCACAAAGCCTGAAACATGTCAATAATGGCCTTTATATAAAGGAAACACTGTCTGTCATCAGTTTTGCTCAAAGGCATCTTGAGTTATGAGTCAATAATTCCGTGTTTACTCCCATCAATCATTATGGCACTTCAGATTTTGGTTATAGAGAATGCACACTTGCACTGTTTGTGCTTCAGTAGGCCTTTCCCCAAAGAGGCCTGAAAGTATGAACCGACATTTATGATGATTGGACAAATCATTAATGAATTATGGCCTATTTCCTGCTCCCCCACCCTTTCTGAAGTTTATTGGTCAATATATTGATAACTAAATAAGATATCAACAAGCTTTTTGCAGAGAGGTCCAATAATGATCCACAGGCAGTTTGGTAGCAATCTTACTTAAACAGTTTAGGAAAAGATGTTTCATGGGTGACGTTTATTGTCCAAGAGGCTTGTTGTAGGACATTGCATTTTTGAGCTTTAATTGCAGCGCCACCATCTGGACTCAAATTCATTGGGAAGAATTTGCACATTATTTCTAGTTATTGGGTCAAGTTTAAACAAGTAATGATAATAAAAAGGTAAAAACAAATCAACAAAAACCATGATGACCTGCCCCTTCAGGACCTGAATGTCCCATAATTTTGACTTAGCATACCATTTATTAGACTAAGTGAGCCATTTTGACTTTTATAATCATCTCAAAAAGTCATCATTTTGATTTACTATCTGATTTTTTTTGTTTTGTTTGATGTAGTATAAATGATTAAATACCATACTATTTGATCATTTTGATTTATCTTCTTTTTTGGGCATAGTAAGTCATGATTTTGACTAAGTACACCAATTGTTTGAGTTAGATTGCCATTTTAAAATGTATATGTTTGTCTATTTTTTTATTTTGTAAGTTAAAATTTAGATTTACTATCTCATCTATTGTTCATAGTAGTATAATATTCAATCATTTTGACTTACCATCAAAACTTTTGACTTAGACTCATTTTTTTACTTTGCAGGTCATAATTTGATTTTTAAAATTAATTTGTTGCATGAAACTAAAATAACAGTATTATTTTAGTTTCGTATTTCTGCCATTGTTATTCATGGCTTGGCTAACAATAAATATTTTTCATTAAGCAGAGTAACTTTTTGTCATTTTATCACTGTCCTTGGTTTAAATAAAATTTAATATCCAGCCATATATTTGCCTCGTTTGTGAACTTTACTCTGAAGGTTGAGGCGGAAGTCGCCTCCTGTGACGCGGCTAACTTGATGCCGCCATCGGGACTGTGTATCACGCAGCTGACAGTTGGGACAACTGGGTTAGTTTAGTTTATCTGTTCACTTTCAGTTAGGAGTTCACTTATTGATCGTCCTATTTTCTCAGCTGAACAGTCCGGAAGGGCAGATTCTGTATGAATCCGACACAAACAGAGTGTTGTGAAAATGCTGAAGATCCACGAAGCCCCACTTTGCCTTTGTTTGTTGACTGTGTGTGTTTTGTTGGGGACTTGCTCGCCGGCTAACGCTTCAGGTTTGGGTGAGTAATGTGAGCAAACGAGCTCCGACAATTTACTTTCATATCTGGGTTAAATCTTCCACTGTGACTGCGCATATTGGAGACTCATTTGTGTAACTAATAAATTGATCCGCATGAATCTCAGGACAAAAGCGAACAAACCTGCTCGACCACAACAAGTGGAGGCAGATTTTTTAGTTTGGACTAGTTTGACAATTAGTGGATGTGATGATGAAATCGAGACAGGTCAGACAAACTGCACACTCATCCTCCTGCAGCCCTGTGTCTGCCGTGTACTACATCTGTACACAGCTCGGATGGTATTGGATGTTCATGCTCAGTATTAGTACACAACTGCAGTACTACACACTGAAGCTCTGAAAACACTTTTTTATTATTATTTTAGAAAGTATGTGTATGTATTTATTTAATGTCCACTTTTTCTTTAACTGGGTAACTGTTACATTTTTATTTTTTATAACGTTTTGATCCATACTTGATGTATATTTTTATTCACTGGCCAAAAAGTAGTTAAATATACTGATTATGAGTCTGAAATGCTGCAGCCAACTCAATAAAATAACCATCAATTGTGAAGGTTTTGTAATATTATACGTAGCATGAAACCCCCCCCCCCCCCCTTTTTTTTTTTTTTTTTTTTTTTTTTTACAGATTGTTCAAATAGGTCAGTTTCTCCAAATGCGTCCAGCTGTCCTTGGTTTATTTGGGTAACTGTGGAGTCATGTATTTCCTAACATGAAGATCTAAACATTTTTTCAAAGCCGTCTTCATACTTGACTTATATTTTCAGTCATTGGCCCAAAAGTAGTAAAATCAAATTAAAATATACAAAGTCTAAAATGATGCAATCAACCCTATAACTAATCTGGATTTTGCCCAGGTATTATATACCAAATGAGCAATTAAGTTCTGTTCCAAATATTTTCATTGTCATAACTCTTGTTTATATGAAAGAAAGACAAATGGTCTGTAGATATTTTTTTTTACCAGCTTTGTTATTGTTCCCAAGTGTTATTTATCTTAATGTGCAAGATTTGAGACACTTTGTTTTCTCTCTTATTTTCAACTGTGGTCCATGTCTGTCCCATCCCCACAGACGAGGATGCTTTCACCATCCAGCACTCGAGCACAGGGAAGTGTGTGAGTGCGGAGGCTTCGACAGATTTGACCCTCACCTCCTGTGACCCTAACAGTAGCTCCCAGCTGTGGAAATGGGGTTCGGGTCACCGGCTGTTCCACGTGGCCACGTCTTTGTGCCTGATGTTGGACATCCGCTCCAAGACACTGGCCCTGGTTTACTGTGACTCCGGTGTACTGTGGTGGCGATGCCTGGATGGAGCCGTTTTCACTCATAACCTGATGGGTCTGGAGGCCAGCGATGGCAAAGTCATAGCCAAACGGAACACTACTGACACTTGGCTAAGAGGAGGATCCCAGGATAACATTTGCCAGAAGCCGTACCGCGGTGAGAGTGGTTTCCTTTATCTTATCTGAGAGAGAAAACGCTTACATGCTGCAGATCTGAGCGCTGCAGAGAGTGTTTCCAGGTGTCCATTATGGAGCTCAGAGGACTGACTAATGCATGAGAAAATTAGGAGTCAGGAAAAGAAAGTAATGCTAAATTCAGTTTGTGTTGAGTGTAACACAGTAAATTGTGTGAGAAGAATCCACTTTCTGAATTGAACGTGAATTCACTCCAGCCTCGTGATATGTTACACCCTTATGTATACAGGTGTTGCCTCTTCTGGCTCTTGTGTTACTTGACAGGTTCTTGTGCATTTTCAACAGAGCCTGACAGGTGGATTATCCTCATTCCAATCAATTATTACCCCTTTATACTAGATAAACAACATGGTGCGACAAATTCCAGGTTAAGGAACAGGACTTCCTCTGAAACCTACAGACCAAATTCTAAGTGACTGAAACTGCCTCCTACTTTTATATTTTTGGGGAATTCCTTCAAGTGCGCTCTTTGCTCGTGCACATGCACTCATTTGCAGTAGGTCTGTGTGGGGCAGTGCATCTTAAACCTGACTTTCACTTTTGTTTCATCGATGCATACCCAAGTACGACTCTACTGACGCACATTTAATCGAAAGCAAACACCTATCATTATAAAATATATCTATAAATGTTAGGAATTTACAGTGCATGTATATTACACTCAAAATGAGTGAGAAAGGGAAAGTGAAGTGAAAGGGAAAGTGTGACTGTTGAATGCTTTTAGGTCATTAAACTGAACATTTTTCCAGTAACTGTGCTAATATGTACTAACTTTGACAGCGTTGCTGATGTTGTTGATCATCCTTTATCCTTGACTTACATAAGCATTAAATGACTCTCATTCAAAAAACGTTTAACTTACTGAGATGACCCAGAAAATAAGTGCGAGTGTATTCTCTCTTTGTAATAAAACATAAATGGAGAGGATTTAGGCTGGCATTAAGATGCATTTACATGCTGCTTTTTTTAGTGACTTTTAAATCAAAATTTGCAACACAACAAACTCACTCTGTTGTGTCTTCTGTGATCAGATGTTCTGCCCCGAGACAATTTTGATTTTTTTATGTCAGTCCCTTGTTGTTATTGAATGTTATTTCTCATAGTCTTTCCTTTTATTTGCCAACATACAGGATGTAATATAAGTTATTGGTGAGGTGCCTAAAGGATGTGGAAATCTACTTTCATTGTTAGATGCAGCACTTCATCATTTGCTTTTGCAAAAAATGCAGCACAGAGAAGTCTTCTGTCTTTGTGGTTCTGTTGTCCAGAAATAAACACATTTCTGTCTAACAGTGTTTCCAAAGACAGATTTCCCTCTGGTCTTAGATAATTCTGTTCTCATTTTAGTGACATTATCTACTGGGTATGTGACTGTGTATCTTGGGAAGAAGAAGTGGCTTAGTATATGCAACAAGACACCAAATTTCACTTTCCACAAATCATTGTCCTGACGTGTTTTTGGTTGACAAAAACACCAGACTTATGAGTGGTTTTTGACTTTGCTCTCCTCTCCTCTCTGTGCAGTTGTCCACACCATGGGTGGGAACTCTGCCGGCGCTCCCTGTGAGTTCCCCTTCAAATACAAGGGGAGCTGGCATCACGGATGCCTCCCAGATGCAAATTTCCCTGGACTGTCCTGGTGTACCACCTCATTGGACTATGACAAAGAGAGGGGACACTGTCTACTCCCTGGCATGTTGCGCTTTTATATTATCATAAGTTTCTTTTTTGCTCAACAAGATATTATGGAGACATTCAGCCGCCAAAAATGTTGGCATTACTGTAGAAGGCTGGATGTTTTCCAAGATAGTCATGATATTAATGAGCTGATGTGTTCAAAGGTATTTTCTCCTTTTAATCTATTTTTACATATCTTTGACTTTGCAGAGGAGGGTTGCCAGACTCTGTTTGAAGGGCCGGAAGGGGAATCCTGCTATGAGTTTGTTTCCACTGCTGCGGTGACCTGGCATGAAGCTTTGGATTCGTGTCGTAGTCAGGGAGCTGATCTGCTGAGTGTGTCTGAGCCCGAAGATCTCCACTCCAAAACCTGTAAGACTGGTTTAGTCTTATTATTTTTTCTTCTTCTTCATCTCTTCTTTTTCCTTCTGACAAAAATGACAAAAACACAAAGTCATTCAAAGTCTTCAACCTCTCACAATTAATGATGAAAACTTCAATAATAATAAAGTAATAATAAAGTAGACCTGGCGAAAACTACTGGAACTGCATTTTTGATTTTAACAGAGAAATAATGGCTAAAAATAAATGCTATGCTAAATATATCAATCGGCCTGCTACTGGCCTAAAAATTATATTTATGCTCTTTGAGAACTTTGAAGAGAATAGTTTCAGTTTGAGGGCAACCTCCGGTTTGCTCAGGAATCAAACTATTTCAAGAAACAAACCAGGAAGAGAAACATCTGTTTTATGTCCAAATAGCCCACAAAATGAAAGAGAGATTTTTACTACTGATTTCTACATGGCCCCATGTACTTACTTTGTTTATAGATTTACTTCTTCATCTATTCATAGGTGAGGTTGTTTTGTTGCTTTATTATTTGGTTGCTCCTACTTATCTATCTTTATGTGAAGAAAGAGAAAGAAAAAAAGAAATGAAAAGGAAAAAAGTTAAACTACAACGACAAGGAACCATCTGTTTGTCATCTAACAGTTTCATAAGTTGTTCTGCAAGGCAAAGAGAGAAGAGGTTTTGTTGGTCATTGCTATGAATTTGTCACACAAGTTAGTGCTTGACAAATGCTGCAAGCGTGAATGTTGAGACAGACCTCTTTTTGCCTTTCTTGTGTTTCTTCTCTTTAAGAATCTTTTTCATCATGCTGTTGATTTTCCACACTCATGCCTCAGAGTTCAAGACAAGGCAACTTTATTAATATAGCACATTTCAAACACAGAGGCAATTCAAAATGTTTTACAAAGGCAAGAAAAGCAGTCGAGTGACATTTGAAAAATAATAAGCAATAAAAACAGAAAACACTCAATCAATAGTCAAAAGGTTTTGCTGGCTCGAGGATGCAGTTCAGTACTTCATTTTCAGTCCTTCTCTGGGTTTGTGGGTCATAAGCACTTCTTTGGAAATATTAAAAACACAGCCACCACAACACAACAGCCCTGTCTCCTGTTTAAATTTTGCACAGTCTGCACGATTATCATCCAATCTACTATGTCTTGAGGATGTCACATCATCCAAAATATGTCATGTTGTCAAAGTAATACAGTTTGAGACCGTAGCTGCCGCAACTGCATCTCTGTATCTGTGCCACGTGTTTTGGGAAGTTGGAAACCACATTACAAGTTCGTCTGGTAACAGCAGCATTTTCGTCTTAACAGGCTGACTTTCCTTCCTGAACCAACTGTCTGTCATATTTCAAGCTGACAATTCTTGATGGATTTTTTTTTAATTGACGTGAGCTGCACCAGGACACACTTGTGGTTCTTGACAGTTTTATGTTCCAGTAGGGCCTTGGCAGTTGGATGTTTCTCCCACTCTTCCTGTCGCTCTCCTTCTGAGTCAATACATTGTGTTTTATCATGCTGTTCTCACACTTACAAATGATCTTGATGATTCATTTCATCTTAGACTTATCATGTCCTTTTTTTTTTTTTTTAAATGAATTCATTACTTGTCCCGTGCGCTCTGACTTTGCATTGTGCAGTTTTGGACGGCCTGGAACGAATGCCTGACAGGATGTGGATCGGCCTTCACCAGTTGGACACCTCTCAGGGCTGGCAGTGGTCAGATGGCTCCCCTCTCTCCATCCTGCGCTGGGAAGACGGTGAAAACGATGGTGTTTATATCATTTATTTGCCTTTTGTCTTTCCCTTGAGCTACTTCCTGATCACGCCCCATTATTGGGAATATCTGTGTAAATAACATGTGATCTATCCACATAACCACAGGAAACTGGTTTCAGTTGCTTGAAACACCCGTTCCTCATAGCACACCAAAACCTGCATCTTTTTGTGATCTGCTGTTGTCGTTGCCCTTCTATAAACTGAGACTTGGTGTCAGAGAAACAATGAGGCCACTGTTGAAAAGAAGCTCATTGTGCCTGGTTTTTGGACACAGTGTGGCATTGGGATTGTTGGTGTTGCTGAATAACCCATTAATAGAACTGAATGGAAGCCTTTATAAAACCTTCTAGCTATTGTAATATGTTTGCTGGTGTTGTTCTTACACTGCAGATTTCACATTAAGGACACTGCAGCCATCTGGCCTTCTACTGATATGAGCTCTTTGTGGTTGCCATAATTTATGATGTGTCAGTGTTGCTGTTAACAGCTCTACGTTGAAATGTTGCTGCAACATATGAAACATTTCTTTTATTTCACCTCTTTGTTTGAAACACATTTAATAACCTGAAATGTAGAAAGACTCCCAGAGGTGACTACCGATCCTCTGCTCTGCTGTCACACTCAGTTTGCCATTTTATATTTAGTGATTGTGTGTGGGAATGTGTTTGACAGGAACGCCATCCACCTTCACGATTATTGAGTCAGACTGTGGCGTGCTGAACTCCAAACTCAACTATGAATCTGAGTCGTGCAGCAAGCGGCTGCCATACATCTGCAAGAAAAGTGTCAATGCCTCTCAAGCAGCAACCGCAGGTAGGTTTGCTGCTGCACTCATATTTCCTCTGAATCACACAAAGAGTCGTGCCAGCTGCTCTGCGAGGCTGTGCTGAGACAGGTGTGATATCAACCATGTTCTCCATCTTAGTTGAGCATCATATTAAACTAACATTTCCCACTGACCACAAATTGCACTTTAAGCTGATGAGACTGTAATTCATTCTGCATATATTTGGTCATCAATCAATTAATTAATCAACAACGTATCTGGTAAACGATTGATCAAAAGTGTCCAACTTCTAAAATGTAAGGATTCATTGCTTTTCTTTGCCATTCGTGGTTGTGAATGAAAGTTTTGGACTGTTGATTGGACAAAAGAAGCAATTTTAAGATGTGACTTTGGTAAAATTGTGATGAGCATTTTACACATTTCTTAACAATTAATTCTGAAAATATTTGTCCCATTATTTGACAATGAAAATAATCATTAGTTGCAGCCCTGTTGTCTGTTGTGAAATTGAGATCCCTCTGTTTCTCTTCATGTTGTACAGATAATTAAGCCTTTTAAGTCAAACTTGTGATTTTCAGATATATAGATAAAAATCAGCCTGACCTCCTTTCACAGCCTGCCTCTGTCATTCTCCTACAGAGCCTTTGATTTATAAAGAAACGGTGTGTGCAGCCGACTGGGTACCGTGGAACGGCTGGTGTTACAAGTTAGTGAAGGACGTTCATAAAAGCTTCACAGAGGCCCAGATGCACTGCAACAACACAGAGGGAGGAGGAGGAGGCTCTCTGGCCAGCTTCCACTCCATTGACAGCAAAGAGATGATCAGCACTAATTTCCATGCAGGTAAATCTCTCATTTCCAAGTTTCATGTGTTATTTTACTTGGCAGTGAGTCCTGAAGTAGCTTTTTTTTTTTGAAGTAGATGAAAGGCAGCAATAAAGTGATCACCAAGACTCTGGATTTAATTAAAGAACTTGATTTACACCCTGCTGCCTTATTATTACAAGGTGGAAATGAGGATTAAATTCAAAATGTTCTCTCACCATATCCCTGTCTGTTTGATTTGAAACATTTCCATAAAGTGCTGTTCTTATGTCTGTCCATCAGAAGGCGAGTTTTTGGATGTGTGGATCGGTCTGGTTGGTATCGGCACGAACCCTACTGTCTTCAAGTGGATTGACCAGGCACCCGTCACCTTCACCTACTGGGACTCTTACCAACCGGTCCAGCCAACTGAGGACACCAGCTGTGTCTTCTACTCTGGAAGGGTGCGTGTGTGTGTGTGTGTGTGTGTGTGTCAGTGTAGGTGTGAGTGCGTGCATTTTTGTGTAATCCCTCCAGTCCCTTTGGTCTGGGCCTGTGTGGGGAGTGAGTGTACTGCCCAGACTCTGTTTTGCCTTCTCATGATCTGCTGTACAAGTTTGTTTATACGAGGCCTGCAAAATCAAACCTTTGTCCCTTCTCCACAGCTTCATGGTTGGCGGGTTGGGAACTGCACACAGAGGCTGCCTTTTATGTGTCAGAAGAAAGGGGAGGTCAAGGAATTGCAGACACAGGCCGGATGTTCCTTTCAGGATGTGAGTATTGCCTAAGTGATGTGAATTTACGAGTGAAGCAAGGCTACGTGCACATTCATTTAGTTTCTGGTCAAATGTGATGTTTTTGTTTTTTCATTCATCCATTTTCACAAGTGATATCTGTCCTATCACACACACAGACATCTTGTGCAGGAGCTGTACACGTACGTCAGCAATGATCATGAAGTCATGAAAAACAATAGAGCAGCCGTGCAAGTGTGTGTTTTCTTTAGATTGCTCGCTATCAAGGTCAGATGACATTTGGCAAGTTTGTGAGAGATAAAGAGGCTAAACAGCTATATTGGAACGAAAGGGATGCGTTAATACACTTGCTTGTAATTTTAACGTAGCTTAAGTCTTACTGCTGTCAATCTCCCAGGGTTGGAGGAGACACGGCAACTCCTGCTATCAAGTGAACACCAAACAAGTATCTTTCAAAGATCGCTGTAACATCACTATAAGAAACAGGTAGGCGTCTGTTCAGCTGGTGACCCAACTGCTTGCTTATCAGTTGCTGCCCACACATTTCACACCACTTTAATAGAAGACTTCTGCTTCTCACTGTAACATTCGAACTCATTCTTCACATATGCTGAAACAATTTTAACTGTTCTTTCTATGTTTGGGCAGGAAAAAGTCACTCATATTTGGCTGTTCTTTCCAGGTTTGAGCAGGCATTCATCAGTCGTCTACTTGCAGAGCAGTTCAGCAAGGAAGCTCAGTATTTTTGGTTAGGACTGCAGGACATTAAGAACACCGGGGAGTACAAGTGGATCAGCCAGAATGGGTCTACGAATGCGGTTACATACGCCAACTGGGGCTGGTTCCATCCATGTTAGTAAAAACTACATTGCTTTGGCTGCTCCGTTCAGTATATAATGCAGGAATAGCACAAGACTGGAGGACGAACCATGTCACAACAGACATGTGATTAATGTATTGTAGCGTATAGTATAGTATTTTAATGTGCTGAACCTCTCTGTTGAGAATATCTTTTGTAGTATGGAGGTTCAGATTTACTGATTTAGTAATGCATAAGAAATATCAACCTTTTATCATTCCCTCTCTCTACACTAGTATTATATAGCTGCTGTGAATAGTATATTAATATGTAATACCCAGTATGTATCAATAAATTAGACTCATAATAAAACTGCCTTGTCATAAAAATAATGCAGAGCATACAAGTAAAACATTTTTTGGATGTTGTCTCCCTGCCTTCAAGCAGTCTGTCAGTTATGTCTCTGTACCTGGACAACAGGCCCACATTTTCATATTTAATTGAAGAAAAAATATAAAAACTGCAGATTAGATTAGAAGTCAAACCCTTTGATTATGTTAATATATATATAATGTATAAGATAAAAAAAAATTGCTTTTCGCAATTTCACACAATACCTGTAACTTCTTTTTCATCTACATTTATATTTTAGATAGAGATGGAGGTTGTGCAGTGATTTCCACCGCAAAACCTGTGGGCAAGTGGGAGGTGAAGAACTGCACTCATTTTACAGCTGGCACCATTTGTAGAACAGACCTCAGTCCACCTCCTCCTCCGGAACCTGAGCCCAACCCCAACGCAACCTGTCCTCAAGGATGGCTGTCCAGACCAGACATCAAATACTGCTATAAGGTGTGTGTGTGTGTGTATGTATGTATGCATGTGTGTGTGTCTGTGTGTGTGACTGTTTTTGAACACCTTTGAACCCAGTCTGCTACTTTACTGCAACTGTTTTAGTAGCGGCTGTAAATTGTTCCCTCCTCCCTCCTCGTTCTCAGGTGTTTCACGAGGAGAGGCTGAACAGGAAGCGCTCCTGGGAGGAAGCTGAGAGGTTCTGTCAGGCTCTGGGAGGCAACCTGCCCAGCTTCACAAACAGTGCCGAGATGAGAGCCCTGCACAGCATCATGAGAGAAACCATCAGGTACATGCAAACGCACACAAGTTGCAAAAAGTAGAACAGTTCTTAATCATTGATTCAAAAAATTCTGCACAAACACTAGATTCAGTTTTTATACTCTTCTTGCAGAATAGTGTGAGTTATAAAGGGTGAAAATCATTCCCACTCAGATTGGCACGACCAGTCACTCAACATAGGGATGAATGCTAGACATGCCGGTTTCTCTTCATAGGCACATACCTCAGAATTCAACCTCTTCTCATTGTTCACAGAAACATTCAGAACTTCACTGGAAGATTGAAATAAACATCTCCTGACTCACATTACACATTTGTTCAGTGAGTGATTGAGTTTAAATTGTTGTGTCTAAGAATAAGTTGCCAACATCCCTTTTTATAACCATGATTCTAATAAAGTTGGAAGGCTGTGTGAAACACAACTAAAAAAGAATAAGTTCATTTGCTTATCATTTTCAACATATTTTAAATTAAAAATACTACATAGACCATAAATGTAATGTTTGACCCCATTAGCTTAGATGAATTTGATGGCAGCAGCATGTTTCAAACAAGTTGGGACAAGAGCACCAAAAGACCGGGAAAGTTGTGAAATGATCCAGAAACACCAGTTTGGGTCATTCCACAGGTAAACAGGTTCATTGGTAACAGGTGATAGTATCATGATTGGGTATGAATAATGGTGTTTTGTGTTTTGCTCTGGTGTTCTTGTTGCAGTGATAATCGGTACTTCTGGGTTGGCCTGAACAGGAGAAACCCTACTGATCCTTCCTGGCAGTGGAGCAACGGCCAGCCTGTGAGTATCACCCTGACCCTTAACCCCTCGCTGACACATTGTGAGAAGACGTCATGATGTAATTTTTTATATTAGATCATTGTATCCAGTCTTTTACAATGATCTCTCTTTATTTCAAGACAGTAAATTCTTAAAATTCATGAAACAAACAAAATGCATTATAAACAATAGGAGTTGTATCTGTGCAGGTTTAAATGGCTTTTTAAATCGACTGCATTTCCTTGCCTTTAACCCTGCACTTGAAACTGCAGCATTTATTTTAATTATTGCACCATGTTACAATTATTTCTGAGTGTGAAGTCTGTTTATTCAATGTGTGCACAACAGGTATCTATGGATGTTTTACACCATGATTTCCATGAGGACGATGTGTACAATCGGGACTGCACCGCATTCAAGGTGGGTCGAGTAAAATCATACTCATAAATTGCTGTGATGTATTTTTTTAATTTATAGTCTCTTATCTTGATGCATGTTTTCCAGTACTTTTAAATTTAGTGCAGTGAGATTTCGTTATCTAAAACTGCACAGCTTGACCTGTGAATCGAGGCCATTTGCTCAGCTGTTTGTGGGAGTCATGAGAAGAGCTCCAGCTGAAATCTGCCCCCACTGACTTCATGTCGATCCTGCTGCCTTGAAAAATCCCAGAGAAAAATCCCTTTCAATTTTTTCACATTATGAGGACATTGTCACTCGCCTTTCTTTATGTGACTCATCTGTTCCACACATAAGGGAGTGACAACTGATTTTCCATTCAAGAATTTTTTAAAGTGCTGCTCAGACTCTGACCTTTGCTCCCATTTAGTTTGTCTTAGTGAGTGATTGTGCTGTCAGAAAGAGAGACAGTTTTCTTTTACTGCTGAACTATCGCTGAACTGCAGGAAGCAGTCACATGATGAAACGTCCTTTCTTGCACATTTGTTTTGATGATCCTCTTGCGAACTATCTGTGTCCTCCTTAGACAATGAAGAGCACCTTGAAACACCTGTTTGTGTTCCTGCTTCACGACTTACCGCCCACACCTTTCTTTGCCACGCCTTTCCACTGCGACGCCAAGCTCGAGTGGGTCTGCCAAATACCTCGTGGTAAGGCTACTACCAAGCAAAGGTTGTTTTTGTTTGTGAAGCACAAACTGTCATCAAGGCTGCTTAATTAAATGGATTTGTAATTTCACCAGATTTTTGTGGACACACAGCAGTTGACTTTTTGTACAGGTCTATATAATAATGTAATAAAGAAAGATTTCTCCACATGCAACACACAAACCCTATGGGCTTGTACATGAATGTACTGGTATACTGTATTTTTGTTTATATTCTGCCTCTAAATTATTCTTTGTTGATGCCTCAACAGGAAAGACACCAAAGACTCCAGACTGGTACAATCCTGGTAATGAAAAATCTTTCCACAATCTGTGTTGAAAGTATTTTTTAGTCAGTGGCCTGAATTTCTGTTGTCTAAAACGTGTCATGATTCCAGAGCTGTTTGTTGCGTATTTCAGGTGGGCACCATGAGACGTCGACCTTCGTAGATGGAGCGGAGTTTTGGTTTGTTACTGAGCCTAAGCTGTCTTTTGAGGAGGCGAAGCTCTATTGCGCCGTGAATGGCAGCAAACTGGCTGCACCGCGTAGCTCAACCGCTGCCGGAAAGATCCACCAGTACCTGAGAGAAGTAGGTGGCAAGAGACTGAAGGTTGCGGTCTGTTAGTTCCTGTTGCTGCAGCTCTCGGTTTAAGGAGGGCACACACGCAGGTTACAGTGACAATGGTGGCAGATGTACCGCTCGAAATTTGGAGCAATTGTGCTGAAACAATGTGTCCTTGATTTCATACAAGGGCAAAAGAAGTTTTCTCATTTGCAGACAATAACTGCTGATTTTGTTGGCTGAAATGACGACTGCTATTTTCAGATTTAAGCGAATGTTCAATTTATGCAACTGTGTATGCATTAAGATCAAATTAACTGGGGCTCTACAAGTTCATAAAGACGTCTGTCCAGTTAATAACAAAAGTCGAAAAACTTGAATTGAACCTTCTCCTTTTCTCTCGTTTTGCAGTTTACTCTGTTTACAGTTTTTCTTCTCATGGGCATCCACACTTGATTTGTAGAACCTAACGACCGGGGAAATTCCACAATCTTCTGTTCATGGAAAACTCATAGTTATTACTGAGAATACAGCTGGAAGCAGTCAAAATAAAGTAGAGCAAAATTCTGCCTCCAAGCCAACCACTTGAAAAATAACAAAATCAGTGTCATAAAAACTTCATGGCCCTCACTTCACAGTTCATTAAAACTCACTACCAGATTTATTTTTCTAATTCTAAAAAACTGCAAGCAATCTTCTCTTTCGCTGTTCACTTTTTAACTTTATCGAAGCACAATAGTGAATCACAAGAGAGCTCCCGAATATGTTTCTCACACATACATCTAGTACAGTCAAGGATTTTACATGAATGACGTATATTATCCAGATATTTAAGTATTTTATTCCACAATTTTCTTTTATTGTCTGTTTTTCCTTGTCTGCCTGAAGCATGTTTATGATTGCTGCCTCGCAAGTTCTCTGTTTAGGACAAGTGGTAATAAAGTTGATTGCATGATTGTTTTATTATGTGGTGCTAAAGCTTCCATGTTTTGAACAGGTATCAAATTCTACCAAGGAAGGCTGGTGGATTGATTTGAGCGAGCCTGGCCGGGTATTCCCCATGACGTAAGCCAGTACAGTCACATACATAGATTGTTCATGTTGTATATCAAGCGGATATTTATAATACTCATACCTGTGTATATGTATGTGGTAAAATGTGATGGTTAGGCTGACTGAAGTAATGTATGTTCTAGGTACACCCGGATGTACCTTTATCATTCTTTCTTCCGAGGCAGATGCACCTCCATCAGTCCTGATAACTTCTTTCCAGGTGAGTGAACATCCTAGAGTTTCTGAACGCCTTAGTATGATTCAGGATGTTTTTTTAAATTCAACATATTGTTTGGACAGAAAACAACTTCTCAATCAGTCAAACTTAATAAGTTCAAGAAATCCATCCTGGTAAAGGTGATGGAATAAAGCAGTCAAATGTTTGATACAACCTGGTTAAAGCCAATGTACAAAAAAGACCAGAGACCAAATCCATAAAATAAAGTGAAAATAAAGGCCCTATAAAACAATTTTCAGACCAAAGTTTCTGCAAAAGTTACAACAGTTTGGGTTATTTTTATGGGAGAGATGTGTGTATTTGTTTTTTTTGTACTTGCTCTTCTCACTGGTTTGAAGTGGGAGGGACTCAGCTGGAAAAAGTTGATGTCATTTATTTTCATGCACCAATCAGAGTATAGAAACATATTTTTCAAACTCTGATGACAGGTGCGGATTTTATTTGCTTATGATTTTGTTGCGTTAAACTTCAACTACAATTGTTCAAAGTTAGTGATGAATATTTAACCATCAAGAGAAAAAGCACATTTTCAGGGACTTTCAAACTGGACTTTATACAACTAGTGAGTATCTTGTAGTATTTTAACTTAAGCTCTGATGCACATCCTTCTGCATGCTTATTTGCAGAGCACGGGCGCAACTGCCGGCAGCAGCTGTCCTTTGTGTGTGAGAGACACAACATCACGTCAGTGGAGGTAAACCCTCTGGAGCCTCAGCCTGGAGGACTGCCCTGTGGAAATGGCTCACTGTCCTTCAGAAATAAGGTCTGATCCTCCACCACATTTAATGCCACTTCGACATTTTAGACACTGCATGACTCTATAGAATAACTTTATGGTCTTATTCAAACCTATAGTTGCTTAAGAGAGAATTGCTGTTAAAACTAAGAGAGATTAGAGCTAACAACATTCAAAGCAAGTTTGTTTGGCCCACTGAAGTCTGTTGAAATACTTTATAATGACAGAGAGAAAGCAACCAGACCAAAATGGCAAAGTAGAATATTTAATACAGGGTCCCATAAAAAATTAATTCACCGCGTTCACGTATAGCACCATGATATAGGATCTGATGTTGTGTAAACACTTTTTGATCAAATTACTTTTATACTGGCGTTGTTTTTTTCAGTGTTACACCCTGATGCAGAGCATGAAGCCTGTGTCATTCAGATATGCCAATGAAGAATGCCAGTCAGTGAGGGGAACCCTGGTCACTATATCTGATCAGGTGGAGCAAGGTGAGCACCGCTGTTGTTCTTATTTTATGTTTAATGAACAAGGTGAAGATGGTTGACATCATTGGCTCAGATGATGTTAAATACCTTGTTTTTTATGTTTGATAAAGAGCTGGTCAAAAAAGAAATGATAGTTCCTCAGAGTCAAAATGCATGCTCATCTGAACATTAAAAAAATGTATTATATATGCGTGTTTTAGATTTCATCACCAGCCTTTTGCCAAGCATGACAAACAGGAAACAGATATGGATTGGTCTGAAAATCAAACGTGACGACCCTGAGTGGATGGATAAGTCCCCAGTTGACTATGTCAATTTCAACCCCCTGCTCCTGGGCTTGCACAGGGCGATACAAGTCAACGTAAGTTCCCCTTAACTTCACTTCTTTATTAAATGGTGACTTTACTGACCTTACTTGTAAAAGGCTGTTTACAGTGATGTCACTTAACCACATTTAATTCACAATGTAATTTCTGTATGTCCTTTTTAAAATTCTTTTCTGACAGACTTTTGATGCTGACAGTATGGATTTGTGTGTGTTTATGATGAATGACCCTAACTCTGCGCTGCTGGGGACCTGGGACTATTCTTCCTGCACACAATATCAAAATGAGGGCATTTGCCAGCACTATTCAGGTGAATCCCTTACACTCAATACTACTTTATTATCCAGAGTTTTCTGCAAAAAGTCACTCAATTAGGCCTCATGTTTTATTCAGTATAGACTTTTGGATGTTAGCCCTTGAAAATATATTTGAAAGCGCACTAAATGATGAGCGAAACTTTGTTGCATGTAGTTTTCTCTCTTTCATCTCTTGAACAAAATGCATGAAAAATAGATACTTGAAACAAGGAAAAAACAATAAAAACAAATCCACTCCTCAACAAGGGCCTTTGGCACTAAACCTACACAACCTGCTGTTCTTTAACCACAAGGTTTACTCATTTCAGATAAGCTAGAGGAGCCCCACGTCTCCACGGAGCCCTTCCAGGTTAATAACCACACCATCCTGCTGCTTGCCAAAAATCTCACCTGGTTCGAGGCCTTAGAGCAGTGCATAAGTAATAACATGGACCTGGCAAGTGTGTCCGATACTTTCCTGCAAGCCACCCTCACTGTGCACGTGAGCCGCGCAGGCACACCCATGTGGATTGGCCTCTTTAGCGAAGATGTAAGTGTACCAAAGAAGGACTACAGGCATTTTAACACGTTGTTTTTACAAGATTCTTTTTTTTTTTTAAGTTTCTTTTCTCTTTCGTTTTGTGTTCAGGATGGGATCCACTACCGCTGGACCGACCACAGTCACACAGTATTCAGCCGCTGGTCTTCTGACGTCACCAGCGGCTCATGTGTCTACCTGGACACTGATGGCTTTTGGAAAGCTACTGAGTGTGAGGAGGAGCTGGGAGGCGCAATCTGCCACAAACCACATGGTGAATTTTTTTTGGGGGGGGGGTCTTCTCTCAATTCTATAGCAGTTTTTTTTTTTTTTTATGGGGATTCATTTGTACAGCATGTTTTTGAATTAAAGGGCACAGCTGTATCAGTTGTAGCTCAAAATGTTCTGAGCACATGGTTGAAATGCTGTATTGTGTTGAAACTTACAACCCTGCTGATAAGTCCTCTGTGGCAACAGGATGTGGGGTTTGATGTAGAGGAAATTTAGAAAATGAAGCCATGGTTTCCCTGTTTGGCTCAGCTGCCGAAACAAAGCACCAACAAATTTTGGAGATTGTCGAGTTGTAAGTTAACAGAATCTATAAAATTGAAACTCCAAACTTTGGACCTATTTTTTTTTTCATTTTTGTTTTCCTTAGTTATAAAGGTTTTTATAACTTCAACGAAATCACTCCCAATAATAATTCTTCTTTGTTTACTTTTCTGTCTTTCCTCCATCTTTTTTTTAGTCTTGTGATTTGAGAATTTTACAGATTTCATCTCTAAAATCTCTTTGCTCTCTGTTAGCATGTGTCACTCTGCTTGCACATACAAATATTTTGAAACTATCTAAATAAAAATGTTAAATTGCTCTATGTATTACAGAAGAGATCATCACCACACCGGAGGATGTTGCAGTGAAGTGCCCCCATAAGATTAATGGTCCAAACTGGATCCCCTTCAAGAACAACTGCTACTCCTTCCAGCTGGTTGCCTCCAGATGGGAGCAGTTTGACCAGGGACTGATTCTTGATACCTGCAAAAAACTACGTAAGAATTTTACAAAATTGCGTTTTATTTATATAGCTCAATATCACAAATCACAATTTGTATATATACAAATTATGATGACAAAAATACAGATGCTACGAATCTTTCTTTAACTGAGTGTTGATGCATTCATGTTCAGATGCAGATGCAGACATCCTAACCATTCGAAATGAAGAGGAAAACGAGTTTATTACTCAGCAGCTGACACCGTTTAAAAACTTGGTCCAGTTTGTATGGCTGGGGATGTTTAAAGATGGCAATGGTTTGTATTTTATTTGTATTTTATTACTTTTAAATGTCTATTTTTTTACTAGATGTATCTGTGGTGATTACATGTGGATGCTGATAACTAAACTGTTATTCTGTTTTTATGACTGTTTTTCTTTTTTGATACTTGCACAATAAGATGTAGATTATTCTCAACAGTGATACTGGTTCTAAGTGTGTGTGTGGTTATGTCATCACAGTCCTTTTGTTCTGCTGTAGATAACAAGATGAAGTGGTACGATGGCACAAAAGTGCAATATTCCAACTGGGCAAGTGGCAGACCAGATGTAAACGAAACGTTCTTGGCTGGTCTCACCGTTGACAAGACATGGATTCTCATCTCAGACAAGAAGTTATTCTCAGAGTTCAAACAAAGGAGCATTGTGACCTGCAAACTGGACAATGGTTGGTGTATCACAGTTTACATCATGATTCATATTTCTCTGTCCGACACTGTTGTTAATGTTGAAAATGTTTCTTGCTCAAAACAAATCTGACATTAATCCTTACCTCCCACAAGAACCAAAACAGGAGTACAACAAGTCATCAAAGGATTTTCAACACTACGGCAACTTAACTTATGAGGTTGTGACCAGAATGTTGAATTGGTACCAGGCCCTGGAGGAGTGTGGCCAGCGTGGAGGCCACCTGGCAAGTGTCCACGACATCCAGCACAATGCACATCTGAAGCTTATTGCAAAGACGGACGGCTTCCCGCTTTGGATCGGCCTTTCGAAACATAACGTAAGCATTTTTTATGAACCAGAATCTGTCCATTTTAGTCATGACTGAGCTTCTCTCTTCATATGTAAACCAGGTGGGCTAACATGACAGTCTCTCTCTCTGTCCTTGCAGGTTAGTGGCTCAGCCTACGAGTGGTCCGATGGAACCAAATTTGACTACAAAGCCACCATTTCCGAATCAACCGACGACTCCAGCTCATACAAACAAGAGCCCAGCTGTGTTTTTGTAACCCCTAAAGGAGCCTGGGAGAGAGCCAGCTGCAATACATTGGTGGACGGAGCCATCTGCTACACCACCAACATCACCACCCCTTCTCAGAGTGAGACACTGACGCTTTTTTATCTAGGACCACAATGTTTTTCTTTCATCATGTAAGAAAAGGACTGATCCAGAGGAGAAATCAAGCACTTAGCATTTATTGTTACATTAAAGCAAAGTTGCATCATTGTGTATAAGGGACGCATCTACCTGTGGTTTAACTTACGTTGGAGTAACATTGACCGTCGTCCACCTTGTTTCTGTGTTGTTATGAATCAGGAGCCAGACTGCAGGCTGCCCCAGAGGTCAATCGCTGCCCTCAGAGCGACAGTTTGTCCAAGTGGGTGCAGCATCAGGATCACTGTTACGCCTTCAACATGAGCTTCTACAACTACACTGCGTACAGCATGGAGCAGGCTCAGAGCATCTGTCAGAGCATGGGTGAGCGGTTGTTTGATCTATGAAGGGTTATAATTAGTATTCATCTAAAGCCACTGTAGTCCACCATTTGTTTTCCATTTTTTCTGCTGACAGATGCTGAACTGCTGACCATAAAAAACACAGAGGAGAACGAGTTTGTGTCAAAGTACATGTATGATGACCCTCTCATCACCAGTCGAGTGTGGCTCGGCATGGTCCTCGATGCTCAAGGTGAACCCCTTATGTTGAAATAGAAGCAAGGCAACAAAACATTGTTTAGGATTTAAATAGCAATCGGCAGTTTTGGCTGTTTCAGTTATGAATATATTCATACCTTTTATTCAAGGTTTTGACCTGTGGATGGAACAAAATAACAACACAGGCATGTTTTACCACAATGTTTACAATGAATTCCAAAGCTACAGCAAAAAAAAAAATGCACCCAAATGTTCTGCTCAGAACATTTTAGTGTCTTTCAACTCTGTTTTGGCACCGAACTGCAGACACACAAAGTTCGCAACTAGCTAATGAACACAGTCAAGCATTTAGTCACTTAAGAGCCAGATATTTCCCAAAAGCAGAGCTAGAAGAAGAGAGAAAATTGGACTTCATTTCGCCCAAAAAAATGTAATTAAGTTGTTATAACTTTTTTTTTTAATTCATTCATTATGTTATTCATTTGACTCAGATATTAACTCTCAACATCCTACAGAAACACGTTTTATTTGACATTTGTGTGGTGAGACAGTGATGATAGTCCTTCCTTCCCTTCCCCTCTCATTACTTCCTCGCTCTTCCTCTCAGGTAAGCCTGTGTCCTGGCACGACGGCTCGGCTCTGGCTTACTCTAACTGGAAGTCGGAGGCGTTGGCTGCTGGGAAGAAGACGGAGCCCCACTGTGCCGTCATGATGACGGGAGATAAGTCTGGAGTCTGGAATCTTGTCAAGTGCGAGGCCACCTACAGTCGTGTTGTCTGCAAAACTGGAGCAAGTGAGTATCACAACTGCATGAAAGGAGCAGCTTGACATTTAGTGAAATCGAATGGGTTAGCATTTTTGCTTTCCTGCCCAGAGTTAGATGAGAGGATAGTTACTCTCTCACTCTCACATCTGTAGGGTAAATATGTATCTAGAGGCAGCAGTGACGATGTGCAGAATGTAAATTAAAACAAAATGCATCAAATTCTGAATGAGCATATATTTACAAAAATCTGTGAAGTTGATGAGGTAAAACATTCATATATTGTCTTTGTATTTTTTTTTTTCAATTGATTGGGTTTTGAAATGAATAAGCAACCTATCACATTCTGTTTCATTCATGTTGAACACAGCATCGTAACTTTTTGAGAATCAGGGTTGTACATTACTTAGTCATACACAGAGCATCTGGACTCTGATAAAAGCTGTATGAGCTCAAACATGTTGACATCTTGTTCGGTGGGAACATAAGAATCTCTAAAAACTGACTTTACCTTTGGTCCACAGAGTCCTCAGGCTCCCCTGTAGCACTGGGTCTACTCATCGTGGTCCTCATCTCTCTCCTTCTAAGCATCGGCTTTGTCATCTACAAGAAGAAAAGGGGCCACTTCTCCTCCACTGTCCGCTACAAGAGGACATTTGATGAAACAGACACCACCAGTATTATAACAGACGCTGACTGAGCTTGCTTTAGTGATTGGCCTCAGGGAGTATTGATGTGCCTGCCTCGTGTGCATTCTAGTACTTTTCAGCAGGAGCAGATGCAGCCTTCCCACGTTTTAAATTATTTATTTATCCTGCTCAAGCCTTCAAACTTTCTGAAATTATGTGTAAAAGTGTAAATATTGATGGAGAATTGTGAATGTCCGCCAAAACTCAGTTTCTTAATTTGGGTTATTTTAGATTGTGTTTATAAAGAAGCCCTGTGTTATACCTAATGTAAATACTTGGGCTGATGCTTCTTGGTAAATGTTGATTGTTGATATTAGAGGGATGTTAGGTTTTGTTTTGTTTTTTTCTTTTATTCTAAACAAAATTTTGCTATGATTTACAGAAATATGCAACTTCACAAAACACTCCCCTTTAGCCTTATAACCAGGGTTAAATTGCACTGATGTATGAGTGACTCCAAATCATCATAAACGAAGCATGTATTTATTGATTTATACTGTACATACCATTACTCACTCTATTGCAGTTTCATTTTTCAGAAGGTTTGATTTTCACATGGTTTCAATTAAGCAACACATCTTTTATAAAGCAAGTTCACCTGAAAGCACAGTAAAACCTGTTCTTTGATTTGGAGTGTTATATACTGTACCTGGATACTGTAGTTTCAAATACAACACCGTCCACACACACGTCACTGTGAAGAACTAGTTTCTAGCAAACCACGTCCCAAAACTGTCCAAAAGCAAAATGAAGAAACTAAAGACTGCATGCATCTTATGTAAACATTTAATTCTATTTTATGAGAAACTTTGCTTTTGAGTTCTTCATTGTTTTGTTTTTTTTTGGCTGTGAGAGCTGCAGCTAATGTCTCCAAAACTCAGCAAATCAAACCATTTAGATTGAGTGATTGAACTAGAAAATGCACATTTTTTTTAGTTGAACTGTGCCTTTAAACCAGTTACAAAACACTTGTCATGGATGAAAATCAGACTGACTGTGCCTTTTCACATCATTTTTCAGAAGAGATGTTGGAGCCACTGGTTTGGGTGATTTTCAGTGTATTTGCCGATTCAGTTGACTTATTAATACCTGACAACATGTTTTCGTTGTCAATATAAAAATGATGAAAGAGAAAAAATCTGACATTTTAGTCCTGCTGATTAGTTTTAAAAGTGTAGGACTCTCTTTGAATGAATCGAACACCTGTTGTATCATTTGTCTGTGTAGATCAAACTTTCCTATGCACTTAACTACTGAGCAAGAACGCACTTTAATATGTCGCGGAGCTACTTTGTTTTAAGCACAATGAGGTCGGGAGAGTTTTCAAAGACGTTCAAATTGCACTGCCGTTTGCTGTGAATGCCTTGTACATAATATGTGATGTTTGTTTTATAACTGAGAATGAACCAAAGATGCTCTGAGTTGTTTGAATGTCAAAAGCCGGAGCTTTCCTTTCAGTTTGTGGAACCGCCTCAGTACGGCTTATTAACCCATTCATATCAAGTTGTAAACCAAATGTGTGGGTTTTTTGTTTTTAAACTTTCCCACCACTCCTAAAGAGATCTGTCAGCTAAAATCAGGTACAGTATTCTTCCAATAAAATTTCCTCTCTTCAAATGCTTCTTTTCCTCTTTTGTTCACTTTAACTCTGAATGTTATAATGGTAAATGTTAATATGGTCATTCTTTACATGCCAATAGTTAGGTTTGAATTAGTGACCAGACTTATTGCATCTCCTTTGCATGTACAATGATTTGAGATGCATTTAAAGGGACAATCCACCCTAAAACAGAATGGACAAGATCTAACAATTATTCAGAGAACTGACTGGAAATCAGCATTAAACTTGAACTTAGGGTGACATCATGCTTTTGAGTTGATCCATTGACAATGAATTCATCAATCATTCAGTGAGCTAATGCTTAAGATATTGTGTCAAAACAACTTTTATTTGAATGTATGTCTTCCAGCGGTAAATCCATTTGCTCACTCACATCGGTGTGTCAATTATGTCTAAATGGCATGTCAGTGTAGTTATAACGAGGTACCTCCTTGTAAATTATATTGTGTCTGAAACGTCAATAAAAAGTAAACAAGAAAACTTGCCAGAAAAGGCAGTTTGCATTCAGTCTTTATTCCCAAAATTAAAAGCATTCTAGATTTGTACATATAAAGCATTTTAAACACTGAAACAAAGATGAAGAAAATCTGTGATGGTTAAGTTCTCATTCTCAGTGGGAAAAGTCAGAAAAACAGACAACAAAAGAAGAATAATTACCACTTTTTAATATTCTCTCCCAAAAGCATCCTTCTTGCCAACATGTCACCTTCTTGTCACCTTCCTCCTTCTATGCTTTTCAAATTTCTGCCATTTAAACATTAAAGCACTTGTGGTATAATAGTTGAAAAGACTTGCATTTTTATTATAATTGAATAAAGTGCACTCTCATAGAAACAGAAACATGGTGGTGTCAACCGAAATATTTAATGCACTAGTTCAAGTTTGCATATCTGCAAAAAAGTCACCAGCAACAAAGGCGAGACGCGTTCTGTGCACTCGGCATTTTTGCTGCCGCTGCATTTCAGATGAATATGACGATGTCGAAGCATGTGCGAAAACTGGGTGAGCTACCATATGGCATGGAGCAGCCCTGCAACTTCAGATCCTCTGACCCACTTTTTTTTTTTTTTTTAATAAATTTTCCTCCTCACTCCACCGCTTTCACATGATTAGTACTCCTCTTCGAGATCATCATCCAGGTCAGAGAACTCAATAGATGGTCTGTTGTCTCGGATCTCCTCGTCACTTTCACCGTGGGGAACTGCAATCCAGAGACATTAAGTCAGATTTTGTAGCCTCACAATAAATATATCAATGACAAAACACAAGCAAGCTGCAGTTCACTGATGTACAGAAAAGCTTTAAACATGAGGACAGCCTATCAAACAAATACAGAAACACAAGAGAGAAGGAGTGGGCAACATACTTTCAAGATTGTCCATGTGTTCGTGAAGAATTCTCACCATGTTGAATAACTGGGTGAGAAAGGGAAGAAGTTTCTCTTTTCAAGATTTGTACTCTACCACAATCGAACACCGAAACATTTTCAAATTGTGTAAATCAGTATTGATATTTGAGGTTCAATGGGTGCAAACAGAAGAAGACAACTAGTAGAAATAAAAAATGGTTCTTTAGCCAAATGTTGAGGAAGATTAAAGTATAATCAGTTGAACCACTGAATTAGCATCATGGGTAAACCTAGTAACTGTATCTGAATGTGTGCGTGTTCTCACCCCAGCTGCATCGATTGCTCCCAGGACATCAGAGAGCCTCTGCTCACAGAAATGCAGCAGCACCACCAGATAGAGTCCGCTGCTGATGAACTCATCGTATTCTGACTGTGAGGCAAGAGAAAGAAATTTCAGCAAACTGCTCGCTTTTTATCCAGAACACATACAGGAGATGGTTTACAAACTACTGGATGACCCAAAAATGTGTTATGCGTATCCAATTTCCCTTTAATCTGTCAACTGCCTGTATATATGCAAACTGTAAACTGATATTTGAATGTGAGTCTAGTCCCTCAAACATACTGCTCTCACAGCTCTCTATGCTACATTATCAGCTACCAGGCTGTTTCCATTTTCTTATTGATAGTTTATCGATTAGTGATATGACTTCTAAAATCACCACTTCTGCTTTTTAATTAATGAGGATTCATTTGGTGCTGTAATTTTTACAAAATTAAATTATCTAAAAACTACGACGGTGACTCACTTGCACATGTGTCCTGTATAACTCCTGAATGTCAAAGTTGTCTATGTTCAAACGCAGCTTCTCCTTGCACAGCTCACAGGTTGTGATGGCCTCAAGGTTGGTACCTGAAAGAAAAAAAACAAAAAAAACATGTTGACTTGTTTGACAGGATGTGGATTCGGTTAAAAGCTGCAGCTAAGTTAAGAGGTTGGTATTTACCTGAGCCAATTTTGGAGCGAAGCCACCTCTTGATGCATTCCTGGTGGACATACTGCAGACTGCCCGTACAGCGGCAGGGCTGAATCAGGGGGTTAGATGCCGATTCCTCCCCCATCTGGCAGATTCGGCACAGGTCGCCTTCTTCCTCGTCTGAATCCTCCAGCAGAAGTCTGTAGAAGGACAAGGACACATTAGGTTCTACTGTTGATACAGCACCTCTTAGCTTTAAATTCTACAATGACTACATTACATAATATGAAAAGGTTTTCTGCCTTAGAGGAAAGACAATAAATGAATTTCATCTTTGTGCGTTCAGTGCTTGTGTACCATCAGCCCCAGATGTGTTTTACCTTCCTGTATAGGGGTACTGATTATCTGACAAACTGAAGAGTGCAGTATCTGAAGGTGGGCATGTAGCAACTGTGTCAGTAAGGTTGAAACATGAGCCATTTTTAATAAAGTCACCAGAGCCTATAAATCATAGAAAAAAGTCATATATTTCTCCTGCAACTTTAATGTAAGACTATATTTGAAAATTGTAATGCAGTAAACTGTAAAGAGAGTTATGAAGCATTTTACTGTAGACTTAGATTGTGCTATGATGTGATAAGGTTCAGCATGATAAAATTGATGCTTGTAATAATCAAAAGTTCAGTTTCAACCATGAATAATAAAAATGCTATCCGCATAGTTCCTAATATATTTCTAAAGACATCTTGGATCAACAGGATCAGTGTACTTAGACTAGAAAATAAATTGATATTCATGTTATCCAACTCCCAGTGAGACAGTAATCAAGCACATTATTTAATATGCACCAGTTTTCTGAGAGGAAAAGAAGTAATAAATGCTGATTATGCGGGAGATCAAACTCCATTACCTCTCCTTGATCTTCCGCAGCTTCTCTTGATCCCTGCTGGAAATGGGTTTCTCCCTCTGGCCATCCAGCTGGCTCTCAGCACCACTCAATGGACCCATAGAAATATTTTCATACACGCCGACTCTGCGGCGCGGCGAAAACTCAACGGAGGCATCCTCCAGTTCAGGCAACGTTTCATCATCAAGTTTGCAGGGACGACCTGCACCAAAGGCCTCTAAACCAACTGCTCCTTCCTCTTTGTCCTCATCCTCATCATCGTCGTCGTCGTCCTCCTCCTCGTCCTCATCATCATCATCATCATCCTCCTGTGATGCTTTATGCTCAAGGTTATCCCACCTTCTCAGTAAGTGCTGCGGGCGGCTGTAGCTTTCTTCTAAGCCTGCAGCTGAGTGCGTGCTCTCATTCCTAGCGTGTCTTCTGAGGCGAGAGAGGAGGGGAGGGCAGCGGCCGCGGAGGGAGGAGGAGGAGAGCCAGGAGGAGCTGCTGCTTCCTCCACTGCTTGGGTTACTACTATTACTGCCGACGCCGGGCTCTCTCCACAGTGACATCCTGGGCCGAGTCAAACTGCTACGATAGCCATTGTTGTCGTTTTCCTGAATAGGGGCGAGGTCTGCTCTACGATTCCTGAGGCTACCCAAGCTTGCCTCGGAGCCTCCGGCGTCAGGCTCCACGCTAGACATCCTGGCTCCTTCGTCACTGTCCACAGACTCTCCACCAGTCGATGGAGTGTCATCATCAAGGGAGCGAACGCTGGAAGATCCACTAGAAGAGTCTTGGCTGGAGCGCCGTGAAAACAGACGGGACAAAAGGCGACGAGTGGAGCGACGGCCATCTAGCTCTCCTCCTTCAGGGGTCGGCCTAGGAGGGAGCGGGGCCTCAGGCCTGGCCGGAGGAGTGGTGTACCAAGGGGTGCGAGAGGAGTAAGAGGGGGAGCAATCTGAGGAGGATTCAGAGTTTCCTGTTTGTTCCTGAGATGAGTGAAGGGTGGATGAGCTGTTCAAGAAAGGGGCTGTGGTTCTGCTGCTGAAGTCACGGACCAGAGGAGAAGACCGGTGGGAGGTGGAAGATGAGAGGTGGCGATTCAGGGAGCTTTCTCTTGCAGTGGAGGAGTAAGAAGAAGAGGAGGAGGAGGAAGAGGGAGTGTAGGCAGTCTCTTTAGGCCGAGCCCCCTGTGCATATGTGGAGGTCACCCTGTCTGTCTGATCTGAAATAAGAGAAGATTGTGAGGTTGGCTTATGTATTACAATAATCATTTGAGCATGTTGTCTACTGTGTGTGTGTGTGTGTGTGTGTGTGTGTGTGTGTGTGTGTGTGTGTGCTTCAATCACAAAAAGTGCCTACACAATGAAGAAGCCAATCCAGGAGTCCTAATCCTTCCTTCTCCCAGAGCTGAGAGACTGGGCTCATTCTTTGTCTCTAGCTCTCTCCTGGACAACAGCGGCTTTGAGGCGGAAGATGAAGACCTTGAGAGTAAACGGCACGAGCACCACGATGAATCAAACGTGTCATTTTGTTTTTCACCTGTACCTGTGACGAAAAAGGTAGAAAAACTGTTTTTAGGTTTGCTGGATTCATTTTCTAAATCAGTTTAATATTGATGGAAATTCTAAGTAAGTAAAACATTTTTAAACATACCAAATACAAGCTGAGAAAAAGGTTATTTCACTTTAATCATTGCTCATTTCTGATGTCAGTACATTTCTGTCATAAGCATTTCTCTCTGGTGATGGCTAGTTTACAGAGGGCATGCTCTACAACCTGCTCCCAAGTTACAGCAAGTTTAACATCTGGAGGTGCAAGTTTGGACTTGTGGTGTAACAGAAGTGTTTATGCATCACCTAATTAAAACCGGTTGCACCACATGAAGTGGTAGAGATTAGTCGTTACTAATGAGTTACACAAAGTTATTGCCAGGTGTGACTATTACATAGCCAAGTGAACCAAATGACAAAGCTTACATTCCATTACAACTTGCCAAAGTATAACTTATTTATTGTGAACGGTAGATGAGGTAATGGATGGTGCCGACACTTGATTAAAATGCTATTTAATAAGTAGGTAACCTAAAGTTTTTAAAACATATTTGCAAAGGTCAATAGAACATACTTCAAATTACAAAACTTTATTGAAATATTAGACCAAATAATAACACTATATAATAACTCTCCATAAATACTACATCTAAAACTCATTTTTCCATGTGTATATCGTATATGTGGGTGTATATTAAGTCGTATCTACATTTGCAAAGTGTCTCCTCAAACTATTTATTTTCAGCTTTCACAGCTTGTGTGATATTGCAAGTGACTTCCTGTTTGTACATCTTGTAAATGATTTAGCACTGTATGTTTGCTGCTATAGTTTTTACTTGCCAAGAAAATAAGAAGCAGCTAATAGTTAAAAAAAAAAAAACTTATAAAAAAGGATTTTACACACAAATTTAGAACTGGATTTACAAATTACTGATGCAATCTGATCCTGCAGCATGACAACAAAACTAAAGCACCCAACAGCTACACCCAAAGTTAAGTCATCAGTGTAGTGTAACTGTGTCAAAAGCTGCTAATTATTTCAACATCACACTAGCTGTGGCTGCATTGCTGAAACCAAATATGGGTACCAGTAACCCCTACCTCATGTTCAGAACCAGGATTCCTGTAAGAACTAGCATGTTTTTTCACATGGCCTCCACAAGTCTGGCATTATATACCTCTGCCACTGCTGAGTCCATTACTGGAATAGGTGGATCCTGTAACTGAGGCGCTGGGCGTTCTTGAGTACAGTCCTCTGTTGCTGTATGACAGTTTGGCCCTTTTAGAATCGCCATCATCAGTGGTGTTCAACAGAACTGAGCGCATCCCCAACCTCCCCTCAGAATCAGTCTGGGAAAATGAAGGCAGACATAAAGAAAAACTGCATTTCTATATCTTACAGAAATATTCTTCTAACCTCTATTTTAAAATGTGGAGTTCCAGGCAAATCACAGCCTGGTCAAAATGTATTTTCTGCTACAAACAAATGACATAGTACAGCTCCAGTACCAGTTTGCTCCTGCTGCTGAGAGAGGATTCAGCCCACGGGCGGTCGTAGGATCTGCTGGAGGATGTCAGAGAAGAAGGCAACTTCCAGCTGCTAGAGCGACTGTCAGAGCTGCTGTAGTCTCGGGACGACCCCAGGAGACGAGAAATCTTCAAGAGTAGAGATGGTAAAACATGTAACATTCGTTAGTACTCATACCTGGACAAATATGTGATGCAAAAATGTGTTAACTCTTTCTGGGACCATTACACAATCATTAGTGGTGCTATGAAGAAATATCTTGAGTGGTTCCTCTTTGTGTTTGCACCTCATGCTAAACTAACATGGGCACAAGTGTGTGGTGCGACACATATTTCAACAGTTTCACACTTTTTTTTGGTGACTGTAATGTATCATGAAACATTGAAATACACACCAAAGAGTGGGGAAAAAGAAGACTGCCAGCTGACATGGGTGCAATCAATGGGTTATAAAATATTCAAGACTGGCTTTGGAAATGTTTTACAAGGACGTGCATGTATTCCACAGGTTGGTGGGTTCCAGGAAACATTGAAACATTGAATGAAAGAAAACTCTTGAGGACAGTTTAACTGACCTGTAACTGCAGAACACTAATGCAAAAATTCTGCACACAATTTTTTTTTTTGTTTTAAACGTTCCTGTTTGAGTTTATAGTAAGTGTGACTCACGATGGAAGAAAAACGATCAGATGTGTCTTTGAACTCTATTTTAAGAGGACAGCTAAAACTGGGCTCATCTCAGTAAACCCATAATAAATTAAATCGTGGAAGGTTGAGCGGTTTGTTGAATCTTTGCTCCTAGCTTGAGACTCTTCTGGAAAGAAGACAAGCAACTAGACAGGGCCCCGGCCAACAGTAACACTATCTTCTGAGATGGGTCTTGATGAGAAGCAGGACTAAAATAGACACAACGTGTGCCAAAGAATCTAGGCTGCCCTATAAAAAGACCTCCAAAGTGTCTGCTGTTGCACCACTGATATATGTAGTTAGCTACTGTACCATGTTCCTCAGGGAAGCTGTAAGACAGAGCTTACTTGATGCCCTCTCTCTGGAATACGCTAGAAGAGGCAGATGAGGAAAGCTCCAGGTGGAATAGCAACACAGATACAGCAGGATGACGTGGACTCTAACAAATACAGTTGTTATTGTTTCTCTTGGCTGTTTTCCCCAACTTGAACCAACACCCTACATGACCTTTGCAAACTGGGCTGTGTTAGATGACGCTGGTGTTCATCTACAATGACAGCTAAAAAGAAAAAAAAAAACATGTTCCAGAAAAACTCGTAACAAGCACATTAAATGAAGCACTGTACGCAAGACACAAAGAATAATACAGCAAACCAAGGCAGTGGTGTATTCAGAGTATGAAATTAACACCCGCAAGTGCCAAATGTGGGTAGATTTTCCGTTTGGCTAGTAAATCTCAGATGACTATCCACCACACTGCTGGGAGTTTGCACCAAAATAGTCATGTAATAAACTATGCTGAAGGTCTCTACCATGTTTTGGTGTCATTTACTGGGGCTGCTTCTGTCCTCTGCAGTGCCCAAGTTTAATGTGAACCACAGATTATTTGCAAAATTGAACCATCATTGTGTGAAATACAATTTTGCTGCCTTTCCTAAATCTTGATGCAGAGTTGTTGTGACAAGACAGACGTATGCTGTGTTTTACTCGAAACCACAATGACTGGGTTTGGGACGAGCGGCTGATTTAAAAGCTGTCACTTTCACTTCCATTGAGTGAAATCCCGTGGGATATGACTTCGAGCATTTGCAGTGGTTAAACTGGGAAACTGGACTTGTTTGTCATTATAGAAATAGATTTTAAGATAGTGATGTTTATTGCAACTTCAGCAATATATGCTGAATTCCCTTCGACACACAGCTCCGTTCACCCATCGGAGCATGCTGTCTGTGGCACAGTAGCTTTCAGTGTTGACAGGCTTTTACTCGTGATGTGTAACCAATCAGATTTGGTAAGACAGGGCAGGACATTGAAGAGACTACAGGGTGGTGACTACAGATAGAGAGAGACCATACAGAAGAGTCAAAGTAGTGCATTTTAAATTATTTAACCATTTACTCCCCCCAAACCCATTTTTCCCCTGTCATCAGCTACTTACTAAACTATCACTTGCCTACAGCTAGAGGTGGAGAGTGAAGAGTCTGATGAGGAGGTGTAAGTTGATTAAAGCCATTAAGCATCGAGCAGGTTTATGAAACCTTCAAATACACTTTTATAATTGATCCTTAGGTACACTTATTAGCAAAGAAAAAAATTGAGAATTGAGTCATATTGTGAGTTGTATTGAGGGTTGAAATACCTGTTGATGAAAATATCCAAATCATTTTGCTTCAAATTTTGCCCTGGGCCCTTTTCAAGTTTGTACTCAACACAATGCCTTATTTTCTCAATGAAATGCAGTGAAACCATTTAATATGTGACACAAACAGGTAATCTGTTACTTTGGCTGCTAAAAATAAGCTTCCATCTACCAGTCTCCTTCACCAGTGAGTCAAAAAGTTAACTTTTTGAGTCCATCTGAATCGTCTAGATTGTAGGTAAATTTGTAGATGAAGTGTGTACTGTGTATGAAACTGCCATTTCTGTGCAATAAGCCTGAGAACCTACCTGTTGGTCCGGGTCTGCTTTGTAAGCTGATGATGCCCTCGGGAAGCGGTCATTATTTAGCACAGTGTCTCTACTGTACAACCTACTGGAGCCCAGTGATGAGGACGAGACTGTTGGACTGGATGTGTAAGACGACCTTGAGCTGGGCAGACAAAAAGGAAGTCTGCGAGACCTGGAGTCCATCACGGATTGCCTGTTGTGATACAAGGATGACAAATCCAGATATTATTGCGCGATAATGGAGATGTGCTGGCAGGAAGTGGGAGGAACTTGCTCACAAATGGATCAATTTTTCCCCACCCAATGGAAGGAGAGGGCATGAAGCTTACACCTTGCAGCACTGACTTTCAAAAAGGACCTGCAATCTCTCTATCAGGTTACCCAACGAGGCTTGGAGGGGTGGTGCGTTAGCATATCTGATTTGTTGATAGAGCAAACGTGACAGTGTCTGTAAACACCAAGACCCTTCCAACATGCTGCTTCCTGCACTTGGTATCAAAGTTGCAGTGCCTATCTTAGGGACTATGAACTCTGTCACATGAATATGACACTTGCAGCAAGCAGCAGCACTCTGAGCTGCATGTCTCAGCAAACACGGTGCTCTGCAACAGTTATGAGATGCTGGGATCATTTATTATAAAGCTACACTACTAACTCCAACGCACAGTGCAGAGTCAAGTAAATTGTAATGTTCTCTTAAGAGCTATTGATGCATTAGCTGAAAGCCAACCTGAAAGTGGGAGCTGAGAGTTTCCGACATAAGGTGGTACAGTATGAGTTACACCCTGGTAGTGATATGGATCCATGGACATTAGCTATAGCACCTGTGGTCAAAGATAGTTCAGCAAGCCAGCAGCCTGTCAGACTGAAAGGAACAGCAGTAAATAAAGCAGGATAACTAGAACTTCTTAAACAACAACACAGCATTTAAGCCTTCAACCTCCCTGCAACACAGGTTAAATAATAATCAAAACAGTTAAAGTGAAGTAGTTTAGGAAGTAGGTCTTGAAAAGAATGACAAATTATAAGAAACATACTATTAATATAGCATGTCATGGTTACAAACTTGTGTCTGTGTGGTGATGTTGTGTGCATCTATCTAAAACTAATGTAGCCTAATATGCAAAAATCCTGCAATTAAAATCTTGCCTTAAAAATTCATAATGTTCAGTTTATGTTGCAACTGTTTCAGAGAAATGTTGCTTCACCTTTGTGGATTATTTTGGAGGCTGAGTTTTGTGGTTTTGTTCAACTGCAAGTCCAGAATCTGAAAGGTGTTTATGATGTTTTTGTCAAACCCAGCTGAGTTAATGAGCTCAACACGAATCAACAGCACCACAAGCCACAGCTTCCATAATAACCATAAAGTTTAATCAGCAACCTCTATGAAACAGGGTCCAATTAAGACAAACATTCATGAGGGTGGATTTACTGAAGAGCTGTTATGGCTTGAAATAGTTGTAGCTGGCTTTAGTTGAGCTAAAGCAATGATAACTGAGCACAAGCTAACTCTCCATTAGGAGCCATCACTGTTAAGCTAGCAGCTTATTTAAATAGCGATACTAAATAGCGACAGTTAACTCTAAATAAAAACTTGGTAATGTTTTCGACTTGATCCAACATCATCTTGCATGTCTCGTCCTCTACTTGATGCCTTTGCTGATTGATAATTTACGAGCTGTCTCCTCAACACCAAATCGCAAATAAGGTAAAACGTTAGTTAGCTAACATCTTACTAGCTAAAAATCAAGCGTTGGATTTCTCCTAAATCGTAAGAAAAAGGATTAACTTCAACCTTGTGTTATTTCCTATAACGCCCCCTGGCCGGAAATTATTAAGTAACTGACATTTTGCCAAATATATTCAACTGATCTGCACATTTCATGAGCCACAAGTAGCGTTAATTTTCGGTTAGCTTGAAAATATTAGCAGTTAACTACAAGCTAATAACGAAGAAAGGACCGATTTGCGTGTTTAGCATTTGCAAAGCAGCTGTCATTAAATATTAACTATCTCCATAATGGTTGTTCAGATATGGTAACAGAGTAGTTCAGCTGTTTTCCGACCTTTCGCCTGAGCTGTTTACTACAACTCCGTTAGCTACAAGCTAACTGGTTAGCTTACACCCAACAAGTCCTGAAATTTAACGCTATCTAATCAGTAGTGCAGAATTAAACGTGGACCGACGCTCGTTTGAGAGAACAGGTTTAAGCACTAAGTGACAATCTGCTAAATTAGTAACCCGGTTTGCTGTCAGCACACATGCTCACCTTTGATTTGACTTGAACACGACAGGGACGATGGCGACTGTGTTGACTGCTGCTGCAAACACGATCAGCTGATTTAACGACGACCCGGAGGGAGGAGTTTACAAGATTGCGTTCAGGTGCTTCATTGTCCGCGTGCACACGGTGCATCCACGTTTTTTGTGAGTTGGTTTTGAGCTATTAAATCATTGCACTCACTCAACACGATTTGGCTGCAGAATAAAATTAAACCTCACAACTCGCCTCAGAAATTTCCAAGTCAAACAGTGCCCCCATGCGGCTGAGGTAAGAATTTTTTCATGTTTTGGCGATTAATTCCAATAACAACTCAATGCTGATAAAGTCAGTGGTTTAAAATGATTTGAAGTCCCTGTGCACCCATGGGCAAACATATATTACTGAATATTAAACTATTAGAAGCAAAGCACACAACAGACCAGCAGTATCAACAGCATGAGAGATGCAAGTGTTTCCCTGTGGACAGTACTGTATGTGGCTTTGTTGTCATTACCACTGCTAGTATTTAACCACTGAGTTTGGGATATTGGCAAAGGTTGCGTGTGAACACCAGCCAGTAAATCCAGCTGTAAATAAAAGACACCATTTGGAGTTTGAAATTTGGAATACAGCTTGTGAATAAAACTCGTATATACAGTAAATAGTACAAGGGCACAACATGAGTATCAGGTTATTTGCCATACTCTTCTAGACTATAACTGGCATTATGCAGTATTTGAGGGTGTAGCTCCTGAAATGTTAAATTACTCATTTCATTTCATAAAAGCAGCAGCTCAGCCTGTTAAGTTTGATATTTCATTTGCAATCATATATTACAGGCAGTGGTGGGAAGTAACTCAGTACAGTTGTCAGGCACTTGCACTATTTGTACTTTTATCTTCATTGTATATGCATTTGATACTGCTTTAAACTCCTACTTGGCAAAAGACAATCAAAGTGAAATATTGCATGTATTTTGTTACAGTTACTTTGCAGATCAAGATTTTCAAACAAAACATATGAGAGCTTATGAAATATGAAGCAATGTTACTGATTAAAAAAAAAAAATCAACAACAGTCATAAAAAGGCAAATACAATAATAAATTATAACATTGTGAAAGAGGCCATTCTGCAGTGAGCACTTTTACTTTATTTAAGCACATCTATTTTTACTTAACTTAAGTCATAATTGCAGGGCTTTTACTTGTAATTAATTATTTTTTACTGTCTGGTACAACACTGAGATGTGACGTGATTATTATGGTTATGGCAGACTAGTTTGATAAACCTCACATTAGTCAACGTCCGAATGTGATGAGCAGCCAAGAGACCTCCTTAATACAGTATATGACTGTGAATTTAATAAATGAACTAAAAGGAGAGGCTGTAACACATTATCATTTAATGAAAGAAAAAAAAAATTGCAATCATGGTGGGAACAGAGTCAGCAAAAATGTCTTTGAAATGCCTGCATTGTTATCAGCCATGACCGTACTGACATATGTATTAAAATGTTGAATAACTCAGTGAAAACCTAAATTGTAGCATATTGAAACTGAATGTCTGACTGAATCTTAAAGGCTGGTGTATATTTTTTTAAGTTTCAAGTGTCTGTCTTTCACGTATAGTATCTCATACGCACCACTCATTGGGTTTTGACAAAACTGGGGCATGTGATGCATCTTATGTGCATCATGGCATTCTGACATTTTCAAAATTGCTGCCCCGAGGGAGACACTGTAAATACAAGTCAAAATTAATAAGGAAAAACTTCGCTTACAGCTACTTACATGCTTTTCAGCAGTGCTGAGCAAATGCCAAATACTTAATAAATGTTTTTTCTATGAGAGCCATTAACATAGAAAACACATCTGATAATTTAGCAGCTCCTCTTGAAGACAATAAATTTGGAGCAGATAGATAACATTATCCACAAGAACACAGTGTAAACTGTCTTTGTAGGGACTATTTCTTCCATAGAAAGTGTTTTTAATGAAAACGGTTTGCAATTAAGTTCTGGGGGTAAAAAATATTTTTCAATGCTTTGAAATGCACAAATGAAATTTCATCCATTTTTGTGGTGGAGGCAGAAATCTCAGAGATGGATATCTTTAGTTCTGTGTAAATAAAAGCAAAGCTGTTTGCATTCTTCTGTACTACTATGGACACATGTGAAAGAATATGTTTTTTGTCATAGTGGGTAAACCCTTTAATAGTTTAGGCAGCAACAACAGCAAACCACATCAATAATCTCACATATTACAGTTGATTAAAAAGGATTATTGTATATAAGTGAAGGACAATCTTCATTAGAAGATCTATCTTAACAACTGTGCATATTAGATGAGACATTGGCTGCATGTGATCATTGTTTTTGTAATAGTTACTAAATGAGTTTTTAGATTATTTTGCAGCATGTCTGCCTTTATTGGATAATGGATAGTTACACAGTCATAGATGTTAGATTATAGATTGATAAAGGGAGAGAGGGATTCAACGTGCAAATAAATGAAAAGACCACCTTAACGATGAGGGTATTTTTTTGTAGTTTGAGTAAAGTATCCAGATAGAGTAGAGTATCCAGATGGGGAAAAGAGAAAGACAGTTGGTAGTAGCTCTAAAATAGTGACCTCTCTCATTTAAAGCCAGGTGCAGTCTGTGTATGAAACACAGACAATTGGTTGCAACCTCAAACTAGTGACAGGTAATAATAAAAGAAAACATTAATGAGACAAAATGACTTAAGCAAAGAAAGAAACAGAGGATTCAGTAGTGAAGACCATCCAACCCAGAAAGAGGCGTTTAGCGTCTTTATCTAAATGCATATACTGTCTTGGACTTCATGTACCCCTTTACCACCAACGTGGAACCTGTTCTGTTCTGGCTGAGCACAAAACATTTCATCTAATGTTCACTGTTTAAACTCTTTACATATTGTAGGTGTGTCCCTGAAGAACCACTGACCTCTAATTGTCATTTGCAGTGTTTCTTAACGCTGCTGCTGTTGATGATGATCCCACTTTACTTGAAGATAATCAGAATCTGGGTCATTTGCAACAAAGGTAGCCCACACACACACCCTCACAAACACCCACATACACACTCTCTCTCACACACATACATAGTGTATACAGAGTAATGTCCAGGGCTGACGTCATTATTAAAGCCAGAGGAAGCTTGTCACCACTAGGAGGCGCTGTAGTTCACACTTTTCCCCTTCACATCTATGGAAGATGCAATTGAGCTGCACTATTATTTGCATGCCAGAACTTAGTGTTTGTTTAGTCAGGGAGGCAATTAAAGCCAATTTCAACAGGTTTAATTAGATTGATTTGAATAATTGCTTTGAAAGGCATTGTAGATCCCGTCATCACAGTAAATCCAGGATTAGCAGCATTCATTTGATTTGCATACTTTAACTCACATCTAATTTAGTAGACCTCAGGAAGCACTGATCAAAGATAAGTCTAAACACATACTTTCTATTCATTTTCTTTTCATTTACAGATATTACAAATGTTAATGTGTTTTTTTTGTTTGTTTGTTTTTTTCCGCTGAGTAAAAATTCATTTACCATCCAAAACTGAAATTCATGTCGAGTGTGTGGGGGGTCCAGAGAGGTCCATTTGGAGCGGAGAGGGAGCACTGTTGCACAGCAGATGCATAATAATGTGAAGGTCAACAAGATACTCATCATGCTTGGTAAAAAATGTAGCACTTAAAAGGCCTGGCGATCCCTTATTAGTCGCATGTATACAACGGTGAGCAGTGATCAAACCAAGTGTAAATCTACTCAAGGCTAACAGAACAAGAGGTGAAGGAGAAACAGAGAGTGAAAGGGATAAATATAGGAGGGTGGTGCTGCAGATTAATTGCTGACAAAAAGGACGCCTGACCTAGACAAATGAGGAAGTGCAAGGTCTGGTGACTTGGGGAGGAGGATGCTCAGCCCAATTGCGGGTCTGTAGGCCAATGCCATTCGGCCCCCCCTCCCTCTCCGCCTTCTTCTTCCTCCTTCAGACACATGATTCTGCACACTGCTACGTGAAGAGAGACTACAAGCTCTCCTCCCCCAGTGCCGCTGATAGGATGATAATGGAGCATTCCTTGGAGCTGTTTCTCATTCATGCTAGCTGTGACAAGGGAGGAACATGCTTTTTTTTCCACTGGGGGCAGCTTACTCTTTCAGCTAAGATCACGGCCATGTAACCTGAGATTTGCGCACAATGCCCTCCTCTTACTTGAATCCTCTTGTTTATGTGGTGTGGATATGAGATGTCTACCTACCTGTCCCTCTCAGCTGTTGTTCATTTTGTAGAGGACGGCACGGTGTGAAAGTTTCCTCATGTGCAGAATAAAGAAGCATAATCAGTGCAAATTGGTGGTGTCCTTACCCCTCTGATTTGGAGATTTTATCCAAATCAAATGACTTGAAAATCACAAAATAAAACTTTCAGAATTACAATAAGACACAGAGATGTTGATGTTTACACTCCGCTCATGAAATTGACTTTAACTTGAGCCCTAAGACACAGAATAACTGCAAGAATGTCTGGATTTGTCCAGCGCTGTGTAATCACAAAGGAATGTCCTGAGACATTTCTGCTTTTCCTCTACAAGACCCCTCTTTTCCCACGGCTCGTCCAGGTCTTGAGAATCTGTTTCCTCTCTCCCTCCCTCTGTCTCCCTTCCTCCCTCTCTCGCTCCCTCTCTCTGTTTGTGGAGACACATGAATACCACAAAAGGCTGGTTTATAGGAGAACTACAATACAAGCTCAGTGTCTTCAAGGGCGCAAAAGAGCAAGAGTCTGTGCCCTCTGAGAAACCTCTAGGAAGGAACATCCAGTTTAACGTTGTGAGTTATTTTCAGCATAAATCAAACAGAGGATTCATGGAAACAAAGGCGAAACACAGCAGAGTTGAGTGAACTTACTAAGCACATATTGTAAGTTGTTGTCCTGGAGGAATTTCCTATGTTGTGTTGCTCTCAGAAACCTTTTCACCAGCAGCTGAGGTTTTTTTTTTTTCTCAAGTTCAGAAATTGTGTACAACAACAAACCGCAGGCTAAATGTGGCCAAAGATTTATGATGTATTGAGTGCAGTTGTATTCTAACAGTTGTTTATGATGACAACTTCAATGTATTAGTGTATGCGTTTTTTATAGTGAGCAAGTCTTTGTCCACTTGATGACGACATTACTCTGTATTTAAAATGTGTAATCAGCCTGCTTCAAACACACCGACACACATCCGAACACATCAGTAACAATGGAGAAAAAGCAAGGCCACATGTGTTAACACTTTAGGTCACATGTTTGAGGGGCACCATCTAAAATGCTTGTGAGCTATTTGCGGACATTCTTCTCTCGCCATAGGTTTGCTCTGTCTCAGTCTGCGAACATAAATCCAGACATGTTTCATTGAAATTCACATATGTTGCAGAGAGAATTGAAAAAAAAAATCATACACCTGATTCATGAAGAGAAGGAGCCTGTTTTTTCAATTAGTGACTTTTAGCAAAGCAATGTTTTACCCCGCACGACCACTAAAAGGCTTTTCCGAGGATTCAGAGAACATTTGTTGGTCTTAATGTTCCCCAGACACAAAGTGACATCTGCCTCCCTCCCTTTATGCCTGCTGCTCTTTGTTCAGAAGAGCACTGAGGGGAGAGCACATTGAAGGCAACGATGATGTCACCATTGTGATCATTACTGTGCTGTGTGGTGCCCTATTTTTGACCAGGCGTCACTGAGGGCAGGCCAGAATGTCTGCCTGCACACTGCCAGGAGGAACAGTGGCCTGCCAGTATTAATTAACACAGGGCCTGTTTTCATCGCTCCTAAAACCGTCTTAAGACCACCCCCACAGGCCCACCTAAGTCTGTGTTCAGATGCTCATCAACAAATAGATCATCTGAGCTGCGTGTTCTCAACCTTGTGACTCTTTTGTTTTGATTTTGTTTTATGCGTTATTAGTCATTTCTAGCATCTCTCTCTCTTTCTCAAACCTAAATCTGCTCCATATTTGCATGAATTTCCTGCTGGAAACCTCCAACCTTAATTTATTGTTATTCAGTAACTCATCGCTGGTCCTGCCCACCTGTATTAACCCTCCAGATCAACATGAACGTGTCTGTTGAATAATTTATTTTGCCAATCAAAGTAATTAAAAGAGACTGTTGATTATCAAATTAATACAAATACACACAATCACACTCATAGAAACACACACATTTACATTTTTTAAAAAACGAGTAGTAATTTGCTTCGGGGAATGAGTGTGTATTTAGTTTAAATTTTGCTAATTATAACCCTAAAGGCTAAATTGGCATATAAAGAGTCTTATCATTGTAAATTAGATCATTATTACACACCAAACCTGCATTTCATTTTCGGGAGATGATGTTCACTTTGACACCGTCGTACGTTAAGGCTTCATTTAACAGCCATTATTCATAATGAAACTTTCAAACATGCAGGTGTGGCAGGCTGACTGACAGATGTTAGATTCAGCATTTCAGATCTTTTCACACTCGACACTTAGACAACATATTATATATTTGTTTCGTAGTTCTTATATGTGCTGTTTTCAGTACACCCGTGTTTTAAAATGAATTCGCTCACATAAGGATCTGAGAGGTTACCAAGTAATAAGTAAGTAAAGATTCACTCCCTGGTTTCATTGTTGATGTTTTGAGTTTCCAGATATCTGCAGTAAGCTAAAGGAAAGTTTGGGATTTGACTGTGCTGTTAGGCGCCATAAGGAGGTGTGTATCTTTAAACACAAAGGTTTTTTTTTTTTAAATTTTTATTTTTAGATGAAGCACTCTAAAACACTCAGCAATCAAGCTTGGAGGCAAATATCAGCTCACGATGCTGATAAACCAAGCTGTTATTACTCTGAGGGATTAAAGGTTGTCTTAGAGAGAAATTGCCAAAAATCTTAAAGTATCTTTGAACATTCTGGCCCAAAATGTATTTAGAAAGCTTGAAGAACTTAGGTCTTTCTGATCTAGAAATAAATTATGATTATTTTTCTTTTTTCTTTAACTTATATTTTCTCACATTTTGAAATATTATTGACATTATTCAAGATTTGTAAGTATAAAATGGGTTCAGAGATCTGTCACTCATAGCATGTGCCTTGTGGGACAGTTGTTCACACGGCTTCATTAATCTCTGACTTTTCAAACAATCAATTTTAGTGGAGAAGTCACACCTTTGTCTCAATACGACTGTATGGTAAATTTTAAGAAAAACAAGCACCGTCACATGTTAAACTGCAGGATCACTAAAAAAAAACAAAAAACCTTACTGTCCCAAAAATTTTGTCCCAAACATTTAGTCTCTGTTTTAAAGACGCTGGCCAGCATTTTGTGTTTGAACATCATATCTGCAGGGAGGGGGTGTTTTTTTTCATCTGTTTTAGAACAGCTCTTAGGATTTATACGCCGTTCAAACACACCTCTAGAATGAATATGAAAGCTTGTTCAATAGATGGATTTTTGATGGCCTTGACGCTCTCCATCTGAAAATAGCTCATATGGTATGCGTGGACATTTTTTTTTTCTGCATTTAAATGAGACTTTAAGGTCTATAATTAGACCATAGGTAGCATTTTGCATCTACATTGTATTAGCATCAAATTTACTTTGGCTTTTGTCATACTTTCAGTTTTGTTTCTGTGTGAGAAAAAGGCATGGGAATCAACACCGGAGGCCTGATTCACACAAATACATGCACCCTAAAGTATTTATTTATGGTATCCACATCGAGATGCACACAGGTACTTTGTGTTAAGTATATGCTTCACATGTGGTCATGCGTGGGTGTTGAAACCGCTCGTATTTCAGTCAGCTCTTACAATTATTTAGGCATGAAACACATGTCGAGTCAGACTGGTAAGGATTTCTGTTTTGCTGAACATATGACATAACAATGACATTTTTCTATGTCTAAGAGCAGTACATTCTCTTGAAATGTGTTCAGAATATAGTTGAACACAGACATTTAAAGGGAATGAAACATGTAGTTTACTCTTTGTGTGACAAGCTTTCAGATGGACAATTTAATTTAAGTATCCTTCTTTTGTCAGAACACTAGTCTTTACACTTACATCAAACCCTTACACACAAACACTTACTGTAGTCTTAGTTCCTTCAGCTCTTATTATTTTACCTCATTAAGATTTAATAACAGATGTCTTCAAAAATTTTAGGGGTTTCTTTCTTCATGAACACTCGTCTGAATCTTCAACGGACACAGAACTGATTCATTTCGCAAATCTTCAAAAAGCCTCCCGGCACTTTCGACATGACTCTTGTAATTCCGAATTTTCAGGGCTTCTTAGTCGCCCTAGACCACATGACACATTACACCTCCAAAGCTGTTTTTTTTCACATCTCATTATTCACTTTTTATACTTGCCTGCCTGGCGTGGTTGCATAATAAAGGGCCGATATCTCGTCAATAAAGGCACCAAATTCTCCCTCACATGAGTTTGACGTATCCCAAGAAAAGTTGGTGGTCACATTAAATGCTGGTCATGTAACACAAAGCATAGCTAATTTGAGATTAGTTACGTATTCTACTTTCAGTACACTGCAGTGCGAATAACAGTATTCGTTTTCAATGCTTTGATCCAAAATTTCAGGGAACTCTCTGCCAAATCAAACTTGTCAAAGTCACCCGCTTAAAAAGAACAAGAAAGCTTTCTGCTCGCAGAAACCGAACACTGTTAAATCTCTAATGACTGATTTTGCCAACAATGATGTCTGTCAATATGAGTTGAGAGCCTCCTGTGGATTAGCATTTGAGTGGAATCCCATAAAAGGTAGCTTACCTTTGCATTACAAATCACTAATGGGTGACTTAATAGAAGTAGGTTTAGTCTCCATGGAATTACAATAATGTTTCTTATTTTCCAGGTAATGACCATGCATTATTCAAGTAATGTGAGTGTATTTATGTCTAATAGACTATGTCAACTTTGTAGGAAAATGAAAAATAAAACAAACTGACTGGTTTTATACCTGCACTTTGGTAATGACTAATATCATGCTTTCTATGTGGGTCAGAGAGGAGAGGGGAAAACAGCAACACCTCGGTAATGGTAATAGCAAAAGTACATTCGTCTCTTATCTATCAAAGTATACTCCACTGTCAAAGATATAAGCTACCTACACTGGACGGACATCAAAGCTAGTTATATGTAAACTATGATAAAGTAATGCACTGAAGCTTGAAATACAAGTGTGAAAGTCATTTCCTTTGAAAAATCCCCTCAGCTTCATGTGTCTCAAAATGCAGAATAAGAAAAATTGTATAGTCACATAATGTAAGTAATGTCAGTTTCTATGTGTGTGAATCTTTTTCTTTTTCTTTTTTCACCCCTATGAGAATGAGAAAATTTCGTGCCACTTTATTTTAAATTGATTAAATTATAAGTAAGTAAGTGTAGTTAACTGTGTTTAACAGTAGGGTTCCTCCAGGGTGATATTCATATGGACTTGCAGGAAAATACTAGGTTGATTACCTTTGCTAAACCCCTGCACTTAGGCACAGATTTAGCAAATGGAAAATCTGCTGACATTTTGTGGTGTGTGTGTACACACTGACGTGGGTAAAGATGTGTTTTTATTTGATTCAAGGTCGTTTGGCTTTGCTCAGGTTGGGGTGACATTTGCTTGTGATCTAATTCTTCATGGAGAGATGCATCACTGTGGGGCTGGGACTTGTTTCTCCACTTTCCTGGCACAAATGACTCCTCATTCCCAGAAAAGGAACATACTAATGCTCTCTCTCTCTCTGTCTTTCTGCCTCCCTCTCTCTCTTTCTCTCTCTCTCTCTCTATCGGTCACACTGACAACATGTGCACACAGACTGCATCTCCTCATTGAATGACAGTATGAATGTACCTCATCAACGAATGAGTCACTCTACTACTCTGCTATTATGATGATTTCTCCCTTCTGTGTATTACATCATGCAACAGAGGGTTCTGCTCAGTTACATTCACCACAATAAACACTCTCCGAGTGCACTCATTTAGTCTGTGCAGGGGTTTGTTAGTCAACCTTGCATGGAAAACATTATTTGACCGATCTTGCCAATCACTTTTTATCTAGTTAATTTTGTACGCATTTACTAAAAAGTGTTTTTACAAGCTGACAGTGACTCATTAGGCTGACATTAGGATGGCTAAAAAACATTTGTGTCACAAAAGCACTCGCCTTAACATCCCTGAACCTGTTTCCTGTTGATGTCTTTGGGGTTAAAGGTCAAGGATTAGTGCATATTTCACTGTCACATGAAATCCCATATACAATTAGGTGCAGTCAGAGAATCTGCATTTGGGTCCACACACTCGAATCCATTATATTTATTGCAAACCTTTTTCAGTAGGGATTGTAGGATACCAATCAATGACAGCGTTCATCTGGCATAATTGCTGAATTCCATGTCAGTGAGAGAATATGAGTGCTACTTGAGGTGCACCAATATTCTACATATAGCAGCCGCAAATTGGTCCCTTGTGCTTTAATCACACAGGCAGTTCAAATCATTGACTTTGCAAATCATTACATCTCACAAGGCATTGTGTTCAAGACTACTGATGTATTGAAAGGATGCTACAAAGAGAAGATGCTACAGGGATGGGAAGAATAATTACAGTCCGGTTGCAGGGTTCTTACATTAATCCAAAACAAAAGATTAAATTAAACTCAACTGTTACAGCAGTGTAAGATGTTGGAGGCAGAGACGAACAATAGAGCTCGACTCGTTCTATACAGCAGAACATTGTCTTAATTTAATTTATTGGGTGTTTATTTAATAGTTATTATGTAGGACACAACAATAAGTGAGGACTAATTCAATTGCATGAAAAGACATCCTTAGGCCACTCTTCTTGTGTGCGAACACTATTTTAAGCTCCATTTATGGTGTTCAAATTAAACATCTCAGAGTTGCTGGAAGCTTCTTGTGTTAATGGAATCCCACATAGCGGATTGTGTGGGGAGGAGAGCAGATGAATCTGTATTCCCTGAATGTGTCTGGGCAAAAATCAATAAATGCAAGCACAGCTCCTCGCTTCTGACGGCTGTCCCTGTCTTTGCATGGTGGACTAATAGAAAAATAATAATTAAATCCAAATCACCAGATTAATTTGTTTTCCATCAGTCTCAGGAGAGATCTTTTTTTTTTCCTGTTTCTTTAGTGGCTCATTATACTTTCTAATCAAGACAAAAAAAAGTCCCTCTTTTAGACAGACATGCTGTCTCCCTTCCCCCTTCTCTTCCCTGTGGTGTGCTTTCTCGCATTGCAGTCATTGTGCTGGCACTTATTATGTTACAAATGACCGAGGTACGGCAGGCATTCTCAGTGTGCATGCAAAGAGGGCCCACCCTTCTATGCTGCTAGTGCCTTCTCCTAATGACGATGCTCAGAGTGCCCCCCGACGCCGCCCCATGCAGCCCTCTCCCCCATTCCCGCCCCCATGTGCTCTCTTTAATGAAGATTCTCCAATGCAATTAAAAATCCTTGCTTCTTGCCGCTACTGTATGACAAACAGAACCACTGTCATTCCTCATGGCCTGTCATTCCTGCTACAAGAGGCGGAGGAGATGGAGAAATACACCAGGGTGCCAGTGGCTAGAGAGACAGATAGAAAGGATTGTGTGTGTGTGTGTGTGTGTGTATGTGTGTATGTGTCTGTGTGTGTGTGCGTGCGTGCGTTTGAAGAAGAGCAAAACCCCCCATCTCAACAGGTAATGGAAAGGGGCAGAGAAGAAAATCAATGACCAAAGAACATGGAGAGCGAGCTTATAAAATGGCTTTAACTGAACGCCACGAGCTGAATAAGGGGTTCTGTGTCCGTCCTCCAAAACTCGGGTGATCATGAATGTTTTATCAGACCCCCACCCCGCTGCCACCTTTTCTTTTTTTTCCCCCTCGTCTTTTTATACATGAAAATGATTTCTGAGTAACATCTTTGCAATTCTTGCAATAAGATCAAAAACATTCTGGGTGACACTTTCGGATGGTGTGACATAACAACTCAGAAAGAAAGAGAGAAACGAGCTGGGTACATTTACGGTCATTTATAATGTTTATGAAGCATTAATATGAATGTGCCTGTAAACCAACACTCCATCAAGCTGCTAACAATGAGTTCATTGTTTGTGTGTGATTTATGAGGTGTCTATAAACTAACAGTGAACAGTTTGTTAATCCAGTATAATACCTGTTAAAATGGATACAACCGGGGCTGATGGGATATGTGGAGAGACACACCAGTTGGCTCTGGCTCTCTGACCCATCCTCATTCTCGTCAGGGTGGGGCATATAAGAACAGTTGCACACTCCATCTGCAAAAACTCCCCACCACCGCCTCCACCCCCTTGTTGTTTTCCAGTTGAATGAAATAATCTTCCCCCGTCTGGAAACCCAGTCTGGGTCAGAGGGCCTGCGTTCAGCCTGTTGCTTATTGTGTGTTCAGAAGAGGAGGTAAAGCACACAATTAGGCACAGATGGCTGTCTTTGCCAGGCAATGTATTGATCCTATCCCGAGGAAGATCTGTCCCATTTCTGTTTTTGTTTGGCAAATGGCTTCTAATTTAGAGCCTGTGTGAAACCGATTTGTATTTGTTTGATCATGTATCATCTTCTGAGGGATCATCATTTGGTCAGACACACAAGGAATTTTAGTGACGCAAATGATTGTTATTCATGAAACAAGGATGCTGAGAGATAGATAGATAGATAGATAGATAGATAGATAGATAGATAGATAGATAGATTCTTTTACAGTGGATTAATCACTTTTGATTCAGCATTAGTTTAACATCACCTGAGCTCTCAGTTGCTCTCACACAAATAATCAATTAGTCAAAACTTAATCAGCAACAAAATATTGATGACTTTGTAATCAGTGAAGTTATTCAATAAGCAAAAATGTTAAATACTATGAATGCAGCTTCATTCACAGAGCAAAATAAATTCATAAAGAAAATAGAAATAAAGTGTTATTTTAAAAGCAAAAGCAAAAATTATAACCATAATTTCATCATAATAGTTAATAAAACTGATCAAAGTTATATGAAAGTTGTAACTTGTATCATTTTAAGTCACTCATTTAAAAGTAATAACAGTGTCCTTACTATCACTCCGGCCCATAATACACTTTCTTTACGTGGCAGTAGTGAGCTCTCACACAATTAGTCAATTAATTGATCAATCGATTGACAAAAAAGTTGCTCAGCAACCATTCGGATCATTGTTTAATTGCTTAAGACATTTAACAAGCAAAAATGCCAAACATTCTTAATGCCAGGCTGTACTAACAATGAGTGTGACACAGAACACCTTTCAAAATAAATCCATAATGAAAACAATAATCAAGTGATGTCTGACATATGAAGAGGATTTTACAACTTTTCTTTCCACTTCAAAAATGCTAAACATTCTCAATTTGAGGGGGTCATTATAATGAATGCAACTTTATTCACAGAGCACCTTTAAAAATAAATTCATATTGAAAACAAATGTTGCTGTCTGACATATGAACATAAACATAAATTCATGTTTTAGAAGAAGAAATGGAACCCATTCATTTATTATGCTATTTGTTTACGCCACAGTGGATTAAGATGCCACAAACAACATCAATATATACAGTTACATAAAGCTGTGCAGCTAATGACAGTGTCGCATTTTAAAGTAATAGCTGTTTCCTTCCTTTTATTTCAGCCGCTGCACAAATAATAAGTTTTCTCTGTGTGGCAGCAGTGAGCTCTTATGTGATTAGTCGAAGAATCAATTAGTCGATTGACAGCAATCTAATCAACTATTTTGATCACTGTTTAATCACTTAAGACAAGCAACAAGCAATAATGGTTGAGCTCAAAATAAATGCAACTTTAGTCACAAAGCACCTTTCAAAATAAATCCATAAAGCACACAAGTACACATGTTATTGTTTGACATGTGGAGAGGATTTTACAACTTTTCTTTACTCTGCAAGCTTTTCCAACAATTTCCCAATTTGGGATGAGTAAAGTATGTCTATTTATCTAAGCTGCAAATTCTTTGCATACAGGTATAATATGTATTTTAGTCAAAAGCAAAAATCTAAACCATAATGTCATAATAATGAATAAAACTGATGAAGTTATATGAAAGTTATGACTAACATAAATTACTGTTTTTGTGCAGTCTATTTGTGTACACCATAATGGTTTAAGATGCCACAAACAACATCATCCTTTTACTTCAGCCGCTGCACAAATAATAAGTTTTCTTTGTGTGGCAGCAGTGAGCTCTCACATGATTAGTTGAATAATCGATTAGTCGATTGACAGCAATTTAATCAACTATTTTGAACAGTGTTTGATCGCTTAACAAGCAAAAATGGTCGTACTCATAATAAATGCAACTTTATTCATATAGCACCTTTCAGAATGAATCAATAAAAAAAACAAATACACAAGTGTCGTTGTCTGACATATGATAAGATTTTATAACTTGTTTCCTCTGCAGCCTGCAAAATCTTTGCATACAGGTATAATATGTTGATTGTAGTCAAAATCAAAAATTAAAATTATATTATCATAATAGTGGATAAAACTGATTAAAGTTATATGAAAGTTTGTAAGAAAATACATATTTTATAAATTCAGTTTATTATGGTAGAGATTAGGAATAATACCTTAATGTTTTTATTTTCATGCTATTTGTTTACACCAGAGTGGTTTAAGATGCCACAAACAACATGACCAATAAATAAAGTTGCTAATAAAGCTTCATCTGAGTCAGAGCCGTGCAGCTAATGACAGTGTCGCATTTTGAAGTAATAGCTGTTTCCTTCCTTTTACTAGCAGCCGCTGCACAAATAATAAGTTTTCTTTGTGTGGCAGTAGTGAGCTGACGTCAGGTCGGTTCCTTGAAGTGGAGCTGAATAAACCTTGAGAAGAGTCTCCTTCAATCTGCTGTTAGTAACTAACACACACTCACACACACACACACCGAGACTCAATTACTGCCCAATTCCCTTCTTTATCATTCGTCCCCGACCTCTTTCATAACCAAAACCGACCGAGGGAGGAAAAAAAGAGGCGAGAAGAAGAAGAAGAAGAGCCGAAGTGTTTAGTTTGAAGTGAAGGAAAAAAACCCACGTTGGAAATAAGTAAAGTGTCGAAACTAAAACAGAAGGTAAGTGTTTTATTCCTGCTTTTTTCTCTCTCTCACAGAACAAGTCGCGTTTCTAGTTTCTCATCTCGCCTCGTTTGTACGTTAAGTTTCTGGTTTTCTCTCATCGCTCAGCTCGAATTGAAAGTTTTTTTTCTGCTCTTTAATATAAAAAACTGAGTGTTTTTTCGGAGGCTCTTCTGGTCGGTGGTGACCTGATAGCAGGACTCGTCTTTGTGTCCCTTCCTCTCATTTTCTGTCGTCCACCTTCAACGTATTTAACTTATGCTGGGAAAGGATTAAACTTTTTCTTTTCGTCCGCTTTGCTTCAAACCATCGTGTGAATTATCTGTATTTCATGTCGTAGTAGAAAAGGGGCTTGTGTTGATAATAATAATAATATTAATGATGGTGATAATAAGAAGTGGTTGGACGTGCCTTGGTGAGAAAAAAAAATCCTCCACTCTCGACGCTAAAACACAACAATTAGCCACAAATGCACAAATATCCCCTTAACTTTGATGTATAATGTTCATGTCTGGTTCTCCACAGAGGCTCTCGCTCGGCTCTATTCCCCCCGCTTTGCTCGTCTTTTCGCCGGCCAGTCTCGTCGCGGAGCTGCCGCCGCGGTCGCTTCCTCAAAGCGAGCAGGCGGCCGCGTCGTGGCCGAGTTGTTGAAATTTATCCCTTTGTGTATATTACAATATCCTCCATTTTTTTTTCTTGCCCCTTCCAAAACAACAAGCCACTCGCCATCTTGGTTATTTTAAATTCGCCCCCCCCCTCCTCCTCGCTCTCTCTCTCTCTCTCTCCCCCCCTCACCACCTTGTCTTTTCTCCCCCTCTCTCTCATCTCTCTCTCATACAAACACTTTAAAAAAAAAAAAGGAAATGGATTTTTTTTCCTGCAAGTTTTTGCCAAAGTTTTACATTTTAAACATCAAGTCCTGGTTTGCGGTTTTGGAAAGAACATGGTGGTTTTATAGGTTGTTTATAGCTGTGAAGCTGGTTTGTTTTCCTGCTTTTAAAAACAAATATAAAGTGACATAGTGTTAAAAGTCAGTATGGTGGGGATTTTTGTGAGAGACAGGTGGACAAATATTAAGATGAAGCCACTTGTAAATTAAAGTATTTGTGCTGTTTTTAACCTGTTAAATGTGATTAGTAAGTTTGCTCAGTGCTGCTTTTTGTTTGTCTTTGCAACTGAGCATGAATGAATGGATGAATGAATGAATGAGGGGAGGAAGGAAGGAAGGAAGGAAGGAAGGAAGGAGAGATATTAATTACCAAGAATCCTATTAAAGGAAGAAGAGAAAATGAAATTTAGCTGATAACAGTGATTAGACATCCTTTGAATAACAAGCGTGTTTGTAATAATTATGTGATTAAAAAGGTATTTATTGCTAAATGAGCGCGCTGATGTTCGCACAAACTTGAATTGATGTGTGATTGATAGATTTGCCAGATTGACAAGTGTAAGGCTTGCGCACGCTCACATGCGTCTCTTGTCATCACACACACACACACACAGTTTGAATCGCCCCTGCCTGAGCTGTAATGCTGGTTTGCAACAGTTTAGACAGGAGGTTCTTTGCAGAAATAAATGGTGACCTTTTTTCTGTCATCCATCTCACGAGAGGTGTTATTTCATCCCATGCGTTCACTCTCGTCCCCCAGAGTTGAAACTTGGATCTCACTTTCTTCCCCGTGTCCTATGAGCAGTTTAAGAAAGAGGAGGGGAAAAGCAAACAAACCGGACAAATGCTTTGAAATGGAAAATCTGATCATTTCACCTCCCACCTCTTTTGTTTGCCCGTTTATTGCTGCAAAGCTGGAGTGCAGAGGAGCAGATGTTTAGCCAAACATGAAGGCGCGGTGCCTCTGTCCTTATGGGGATGGCTCTCCCTCCTCTCACTGCTGATGCATCGACATGACAGCTGCTTGATTTCATGGAGCTGCTAAGAAGCCATTAGTGGTATCAGTGAATTGAGACGGAACAGTGTCTCTCAGTTTTCTACCACTATTAAGACTGTCTGTTGTTGGCGTCATTTTGTGCAGATTTGTTTGAATATATGTGAGTGTGCGTGTGTGTGTGTCTAAGTGCAAGTGCTGCAGCTGAACATACAAACCAACAAGAAGTACTAATATATTTGTGCAGTGTGTTTTCCCATAATTTGAGAGAGAGTGAGCAAGAGCAAAAGTGAAACAAGGGGAACAAATCTGTCAGAGTTTGTTTGCCATGTTGGTTTGAAATGAAAGCACACTGTGCTACCTCAAGCACACTCAAATCAGAGATGTCTCTCCTTGCCAGGCCAAGAAAAAAAAAATCAACTCCCGGCTGGAGTTTTATTCTCTCTCTTTCTCTCTGTCTCTCTCTGCTTCTCTTTCTCTCTCTCAAATTGGAACTGTTGTTTTTGAAGAGATAAAGGAGGACTTCCGCTTGACTTGAACATTCAGGAATTAAGGATAGACATAGTTAAGCCCTATTTGCATGTCTACCAAAGTCACAGCAAACGGTTGCTATTGACTAAGCTGATTAGGTGAAATTAGGTTCACGAGCTCTGTGTCTGGGGGTGCTGAATCTGACAGAACTTGGACAGCTTTTGAGAAGACAATCCCATGTGCACACATGGCTGTATTCTCTATAATCCTTTACTATTGAATATGGGGCTATCTTTTTTTTTTTGGTGGAAACCCATAGTTTGCCTTCTTTTAAAAATGAAGTGAAGTGGGATTTATTAGGTGTGCATGATACATCGATCAGGTCATCAGTATGAGGCAATGCTTTAAAACAGCATAATAAAATATGCTGCGGTATCACATGGTATCAAAATGATGTCCAGTGTGTCAGGCGTGTGGATGATTCATCTCTTACAAAGTGTGCACTTAAATTTATTTCTGCTGCATCACACCATTTCTGTTAAATGTGGCAACCACTTTCCTGTTTGAATGGACAAAGCTAATACAACGTTTTTCTTGTGTGTCTAGAAACTTTTGTGATGACTGAGTAGAGCTCAACCAAAAACTTGTTTTCACTTGTGACAACTGTGTAACAGACAGTATTTAAGGGTTCAACTGCAGTCAGAAACATTCAAGCACAAAGTAAATGTTGATCCAGTTTAACAGGTAATCTAAAATTGAATATTGAACTTATAGAAATGTATAAGTCCATATTGGTATCAGAATGACAATAGAAATAATCAGTTATCAGACATTTCAGTAAATATTTCAGTATTACGCATCAGTGAGTTTGTCGGTGATTAAGACTATCACTGATTTTATGACTTTACCCTGGGCTGCAGTGATGTGTTTTTTATATGACAAGATATATCTTAATGTAAATGATGTATGCTTTAGGCATGATGGCAGAAGACCAAACTGCTAATGACAGAAAAAATTTAACTAAGATACGTTTTTATGTTTGATGCCAAGTGCTTAAGAGTCAGTTCATACACCAAGTATTTTCATGGCATTGATGTCAGTATTTTAAATTTAGCCCGAGATGAATTAGACCTACAAACAATCTATTGATAATAACGGCCATCTGGGAGCCCTGTCAAATCTCTGCATGTTAGTGCTGACACAGAGCTGTGAAATGTAGAGAGGAAGTAGAGGTCTGCTCTGTGTTAACCAAATGATTCAAGAACTAATGTTAGACAGAGTACTGATCATATTTCCTCATCCCCTCCCCATGGGTCACACATTTACATATGAATGTGTGTGCACACACACAGAAAAACAATAGGGACAAATGAAATAATGCACCCAGAAACTCTGGACTTTTAACAGATGTTTTTGAAGTAGATATTAATCCTATAAGGGCTAATGGTCTTTTGAGAAGAAGCCACATTTTCGCGAAATCCCTAAAAGCTTCTAGGCATTAGATTGATAATGCTTCTTATTGTTACAGATCAAATTGGTGCTTCCGTGTGTCAGTCTTCTGTTTTGTGCTGCGTGTTACAGGCCCAATGCAGGCAGCTCGCTTATTGATACGTGTTTACACGGCCTTGCAGGTTAATGTCCTCTCAGCTGGAAAGTTGGTTAGCTCTCAGACGATCTACCTAACCTTATGTTACCTTGCTATTTTGGTAACACTGGATGTACACAAATAATTGTCTAAAGTGCACGCTGACTGACAGCCACTTTCAATGTGAGCCATGTCAAATATTCTGGCTATCTTTGACCAGAAATGCCTGTGTTTGCATAGTGAGAAAAGCATTTTGAAAAGCAGGCTAATGAGATAGGGCACATATGCCTCCTGTTGTAGAAACAAATGAACAATCTCAACCGTTAATTAAGACTAAACAACTCAACACCCATTCTAGTTTTCTCTGCATTGCTGTGTGGATTACATATGGTGGATTAATTACCAAACAATAAGCAGTGTAAAGTGCAAGTGGGTCACCCTGTGCTGACTTTCAGGAGACAGAAGACAGAGCAGCCAAATTTGGGAGGGAAAGGCGATAAGCTGCTTCTTTGCTGTTCGTCCCCTGGGCCTCTATTTATCATTCAATGTGAGAATTTCCTTGATGAAAGTCAAGGTTGTTTGTGCATGCTCTGTCTCGTTGGGATGCCTGTTTTTCCACCAGCAAGGTGAAAAGGTTGATTTTCCCCTCCAAAGAGATGCCTTGTTTGGAAAGTCCAGGCTAGTTTCTTTTAATGAAGTCTCAAAAGGTCCTGATGATTTTTCCACTTCAGGGCTGTTTTTGTTTTGTACATTAGTGGGGAGGTGAAAATACAGATGTACTTCTTGTTTTGTGAAACCATAGAACAGCGTGCATACAAGTCCTCATAATTCAGTGTTGGCCTCTATCTCATATTCATGCAGTAAAGACACAGCAAAGAACTTTGTGTGAGCTGAAAGCATCCATTTAATGTGGTCTTTATAAAACACTGGAGTGACAAGAAAAAAAAAACACGGCAAAATTATGAATGCATTTCTTTTCTTCAACAGAAATCACATCAGTGTTATTTGGCTTCATGAAACAGAGACATTCAGGGTCTCTTAACATTAGCTGAACCGGGCTGGATTGGAGCTGCATAAACATGATGTTAGAGGATTTAGATTTCCTAAGAAACCCAAACAAGATGCTTTCTGTCATTTTTCTCCCCTACCTGTCCGTCTCGTCTAAGTGCCCATCATTTTGTTTCAGCGGGAACTTGATTATGAAAATGGCGTTGAGGTCTGGAAAACCTGCTATTTAGTTTGATGTTTACCACACCTTGACATTCTCAATCTGTAGCAGGGGGCCTGTATTTACACTTTTCTCTAGAATTCACCCATGCTGGCTGCACTCAGATGGGAAAAGGAAAAGAAATAGGAAGACAGTTTCGGATGTGGGAATGGGAATGATATTGGTTTCTCTATTGGTGTGCCTCCTGGGTCAGTGGGGTTCTTGATGATACTATAGAATAGCTTGTAGCAGGCAGGGGAGCTGTGAGCCTTGGTGGGTGTTAAGATGCACGGAGACACACATCCACACACACACACACACACACGCTTGCTGTCAGAACACAGGCATTTACGCATAGGGACAGGACACACACTCACACACAAACACACACAAATGCATGAGATTGCGCCTCGACAGCCCCCATTTATTGATCTTCTTCAGCATTTAAAATCTGGTCACTGCTGCCACAAAGGCTTTTTATTTTAGCTGTGCTGGCAAAGCCTGCTCCAAGCTAAGCCAGAATTTTAAATATTTAACTCCTACGAACGCCATGAGAAATGACAAGGATAGAGGAAAACAAATAGGAAAGCAGTTTTAGAGCTGCGCAATATCTATATGTGTATTTGTTCAGAACCATGTTTTATGTAAACTGCGCTGCTACAATCAGCTCTGAACGCGTCATCTGTGTGAAAATCTGCATATACAGCACCCTTTCCATACCCTTACAGCATTCACTCTGAATTTAACTTAACTCAGTACTGACCTACATGGCCTTACCTTGTTAGTACCGCGGGCTGAAATGCTCGCAGTCATTGGATTAGTCATTACCGGACCTGGGACAAGCCGCTGTTTTTAGCATTTTAAGGTTAAAAATGGATACTCATGTGTAGAGAGGTGACTCAACGATGTCTAATCCACAGAAGCCCTATAGCACGTAGTCCTACGGTAATTACCATCTCTTTCTCAGAGTATGTTTCTCTTTCTCGGTTCTCACTGGACACAAAACAAGGTATTAGAAAAATGAATTTCCCCTTTTTTTTCTGCTTAGGAAAATTGTTGAGTGTTCAGTTAGTCCCAGGTGGCATAGAGGAAATGATCTGACTAGCTGTGTTCACGGTGCATTTCGAAATAATTTGTCTTGAAAAGGTCAAAGCACATTTAAGTGATTTCAAAACGCTTCCACATTGCAGTGAAAATGTATGTTGTATTAACCTCGCTTATTAAAAAACAGCGCTCGGCAGCCAAACCACGAGGTTTCCTCATCCAGTTGAACCTGCTGCTGTTGTTGTTTTTCTCTTGTCCAGCTATGAAAGCCTACCCCCGCTCAGTCTGTGGCATTGTCCCGCTTTTCCCCCCTCTCTCCGTCTGTCTATCTCTCTCTCGCTCTGTCTGTCTCTCTCTCTCGCTCTCTCTCTCGCTTGCGCTCTCTCTTTCTGAACGATGACACTGAGAGACAGCTGTAACGTGAGACGCCTCTCGATCCTGGCAGGGGCTTCGAAAGCCGAGGCAGAAGGGAGGGAGAGGGCCTTTATCTGAGACTGGGGGCGCTGACCTCCCTCATTCCCCTTCTCTTTTTCTCCTCCTTTCTCTCCCCGTCTCTACGTCTGCTTGCATATCCTATCCTCCCCCCACCAACAGAAGCCAAGACTGCACTCTTACAAAAAAGTCTCCCCATTGCAGAAACCTGATGAATGAAATAGTGCGTGTTGTTGCTGTTTACAACATTTAGAGCTTTGTGGTGCTATTAAAGTCCTAACATGTCTTTTGTCTGACTTAGATGGATGAAACTCATGTTGTCAACGTTTTACAGAATATAGTGAGTGATAGCTGAGTGACATATGTTTGAGATCTGTAGGACTCTTCTTGTGTGTGTGCATGTGTGCTTGAATGTAGATGGAAACATCCACACGCATACGCGCACACACACACACACACACACACACACACACACACACACACACACACACACACACACCCCGGACTTGAGGCTATGGCTGCTAAATCCTCTGTGAGAGCTCCCGTGTGTAATCCAAACATTTAGAGCTAATTTAAGCATGCAGGCAGGAGCAGCATCCTTTAGGAAACAACAGCTCTCTCGCTCTCGCTCTTGCTCTCTCCATCCTCCACTGTGTGTGTGTGTGTGCTGTACGTATGTGTTTGTGTGCACATGTCTCGTTGTCGCTGGAGGGAAATGAAAGCACTCAATCACTCACCTGTCAGAGTACTTCAAATTCTGTCCATAACACACACACACACACACACACACTCACGGACACACAGGCACACAGACACGGACACATATGTGCATACACACTTACCCCTGAGGGTTTGACAGGACTGGCCCTTTATTGACTCCCTTGATCAAGGAGACAGCAGATCCATTTAATAGAAGCTCCACACACACACAAAGGCACTGAAATCAAAGTGGATTCACATCTGCTCTCCACACAGCTCCACTGTTGCCTTTTTCTCTCATACAACAGAGCTGGAAGTTGTTAAAAACGATGGCTATATTGGGTGTTGAATTAAATTTTGAAAGCCAATACTAATAGACCTCATAACATTGCACAGTATGGCAGCAGTTTGCTTGTCATAGCCACGATGTGATTACACCAAAACAGCCCCGATTCACCTCTTTGCCACATTGTGTGTTATCATATGGAGGGTAGTCGTGTCATGATATGAGCCCGGCCTGGGCTATAGGCATGTTCTGTTTGGCCGTGGCCCTCGTGCTCCCTAGTTGGCCGTGTTTTGCGCTGAGTGTTTTGGAAGGCCAGTTAGCCAAGAGGGTGCTGGGAGGAGATGTGACAGCTGTGTTGGTCACGGCTACTCTGACCTTCACACGTCATCTTGATGGATCATCAAGGCTGTAACGATACACTGAACCTGTTGTGTAGGCCTGTGCTAGCATGATTATCCGCTGGTGATGATCTGGCCACATAGTACTGTATATATACTGTGGTGATATCATTGTTCCAAGTGTGGCTGTGGACAGTCACCAGCGAGGCCAGGTTGACTGCATATCTGAATGAGATTTATCTTGCAAAGAAAAAGCAAGAAAAGGAAGTGGATTGGCTAATGCAACAACGGGCTCTCTGCCATTTAAAGAAGAGTCATCATGGCAACACAAAAACATGCGTACATACACAGACAAAAAGACAGACACACACAATCCAGCCTGGATTTCATATATATATTCTACTTCTCACAAATGGATGGCACTAATGTTCTGAGCTTTTCGCCAGTCTCAAAGCGCTTTACTTTGTGTGTGCGGTGTAACCCGTTCCCTTGAGATGGCACTTGCTCCATCAAGTCAAGGAAGAAACCATTTAGTGGAATGACAAACACACACACATATTCACACACGTACACAGCACCGGGAGGCTGGGAGGATTTGAATTGCACTTAGACAAACGTTTCTCACACAAGTTCTTTATTCCTCCACCCGCTCCTTACTTTGCCCTGAACATACACCTACTCACATACAAAGGTACTTGCACAGAGATTCCATTTTGTCAGCTTTCAGCCCCAGATCATGTAACAATAAAAGATGCTGCCCTGCAGTTAAACACTGCCAGTAAATCACAGGGCAAAGAAAGCTGGGAGAAGCACTTATTTTTAAGCAGCATGAGAGACCACACTTGGGGGGGGAGAGGTTGAGACAGATAGGGTAAGACAGAGAGAGAGCGAGAGGGGAAGAGAGAGCTTCTTTGTGCACTGTGTACTGGCATTGTGTGTGATGAAGAGATGAATCACTGCTATTTAGGGATTGGTTTCCTGCAACTGATTGTGTGACGACTCGGTGGCGGACAGACTGTCAAGACTTGCCTGTTTTGTTCTGGGGGCTTCAGGAAAATGTCTGCGGCCAAGTCTCACTCGCTCACTCCCACAGGGCCCGGTGTGCCAGAGATCAACAGAGACAACAGAGACAAACACCTCACCAGTGTCGCTCTTCTAACAAGGCATCAAATATTAAAAAGCAAGGGATTTTAGGCCAATCTCAATATGTGTATTTTCAGAGTACACTTGTTTTCCATGCTCAAATACCAACAGAGGTTTTTTTTTTCTAAGAAAGACTCACATGAAGCATGTTATGTTCTTTCTTTCTTTCTTTCTTTCTTTCTTTCTTTCTTTCTTTCTTTCTTTCTTTTTCTCTCTCTCTGTTTCTGCGGCCGGTATAAAAGTCCGACCTTTGTATTTAACCCTGTGCAGATGCCTATATGAGTCCTGGAGTAAAGTCAACATCTGTGTGTCTGAGGCAAGTGTGGGTAGATGAGGGAAGCCAAACAAGACAATTCAGACAGACATCATAACAGTTAGGTTGTACACTGTCCATGTGCAAGCATGCCTGGAGAGTAAACGCAGGTAATTATAACTTTGCAGATAGTTCCTGTTTTTCTGTTTCTGTCTTTCTTTTTTTTCTGGCCTTTCAAGATAATTAGATGGAAATTACTAAGTAATGTAAGTAATGGTGATTATAAAAATGACATTTTGATTGTTACAAGTTTACTGGCATAAATTAGGGCAGTAATTTGCCGTATCACATTTTTATGGTATAACAAATAACTTTGTGTGACTTTCCAAAACATGATAGCGTGTATTCTCTCTTATTAAAGATATGGTTAGGTAAGTCTTCTTTTTGCTTGCGTAATAAAATCGTAAAGTCCTTTTATTTATTTCATTATAAACGTTCCCTCGTTCCAGCTTCTGTTTGTGAGGGTTTTCTTTCTTCTCTGTCTTATGTGATAAACTAAATTATAAGGTTTTGGATTGTCAGTTGGACAAAAGGAGCAATTTGATGCAATCATTTCCGGCTTTATGTTAGGATTTAATGTGTATTTTTACTTCTACATTTTATGCACAAAATGAATAATCAATTGAGCAAATAATCTGCTGATTAGTTGATAAAGAAACTCGTTGCAGCTGTAATATCTTACACTGACAGGATTTATGAGGACATTGCAGTTGATGAAGGTGTCTTAGGGAAAAAGTGATATTTCTGTCGTATTTTATCCATCTGCCATTGATGTAAAACTAGGAAGCTCTTACAGTAAAATGAGGTTAATAGACTAACAGCCTGATTCTCAGGCAGGCAAATGATGGCAGACAGCACTGGCTTTCTTATCCAGTGTAATTCACCTGCCTCGTGGCTGGCAAATCATTTTCTGTGCTGAAGCCCTATGAGCAGAGATCCTTTAATCATCCACTAATAGGCCTTTATGAAAAAGCTGAAGATGAATTCAGCCTACCTGGCTCTCTGTTATCATTATCACTGCGATGAGTTATCAAAGTATTTGTGTGTGTCTGTAGTCAGTGTGTGTGTGTGAGTGTTTGTCTGTCTGTGTAAAAGTGAAGATAATGAAGGGAACCATTTCAGTTCGATGAGTGTGGTTATTATCAACACCGCCAGTCAAGGTGATTTCTGTTCAGTGATAGATTGAGCTGTAATGACAGATGTGCGTGGCATTATGTGCCACAGGCTTTGACATGAGTGGAGGGCATCTGGAAAGACAAAATCACTTGGGCTCATGAACTTCAGTATACCAGTTTTCTTACCATGGCTTCCTACAAGTGACATTCACAAGAATTGCCAAAAAACAGCAAAACACGCTGGTCAGGATTTACACCAAATTAAAAAGCAGTAAAATTTAATTATAATAGTCGATCACATAATGTGCTGATGAAGCGTCCAGCAGACTTGATTCTGTTGCTGTTGACCAGATGGATGTGTTTACTGTCAACAGAACCTTGTTAGATAGCTACCCACACACGCTATAACACCGTGTGTCTGGAAATGTCTATAAGAGGCTGCTTTCCTGTGTCTGCGCGCGTGTGTGTGTACGAGGAGGCTTCAAGTTTGGACAAACAGTTTTTTTGATACCATCTAATCACGCGGACACAAGTTATAACTGACGTTGCTAACGTTGTGGCTGAAAACACTTCAGTGTTCAGAACATTAGTGTTGAAGAAGTTGGAGTATGATTTGCTCTATGTAGCAGGGTGGCGTCTGTTTTTGGTGTGAGCTCCTTAGATTAGTCTCAGGCTCTAAGAGTACAGGAGGGCCTTAGAGACAATGACATGAGAGATGGGCGTGAGAACGCTGGTAAGGCTTGGTTCTCTGCAAGAACTGTCTTGTGTTTTGGGAAAATATCCACACACTCAAAGCTCCAGTGTCTACATCCATTTCTAACAAACAGGTTTTGCAAGAAAGGGCTCAGGGAGAAAGAGACTTTTTGTGTGTGTGAATATCTGTGTGTGTGTGTGTGTGTGCATGTGTGGAGCCACAGCTGTGTTTCACACGTCACCGTAGTTTCTATTTGATGTGTTTGAAAGCCCCAAATACTACGCTGTACTCTAACTTTGATATCCAGGTAGTTTTAGGGGCTTCATCCCCTTCAGATTCTCGAAAGGGAAACTTTCAGAATTCTATACAGCAAAATCCAACCATTTTATTATCATGTAAATCAAAGCATGCTGGAAAAAAAGCCCCATCTTATTCCTTTGACTCTGATTGTATTTTTAACCTGAACCACAGTGATCTTTTGTTTCTGCTTTTTCTCCAGGTGTTACAGCAGTTATGTCAAAGAGCTGAAGACACCTCTAGCAGTGAGTACACAGCACACTAAAGAGCATTCACATCTCCTCTTTTTCACTCTGTGCCCCTGGTATATGTTCGCGTGTTACAAAACAGTTGATGCGTGACTTTTTAAAAATATATATTGTCACCCACTTCTGCTATTATTTTATTTTTTTTATAACATGCCAGAAGAAACTTGCAGACTCCTCTAGTTTCAGGCCTAATTTGATTTTCATTCATTCAGTGAAAGAGGATGTTTTTTTTTTCTCCCCCAATTAAATTTAACAAGAGCCCCTTGAAAAGCAGTTGTTATGATTACATTACAAATTCGGGGTTCATTCAGTGAATCAAGCAATTAATTAGATTTCTCCCTTTCTAATCAGAATATTTGTCTGAAACGTACGCGCCTAATAAACATCCTTTGAGTTTGCTATCTGTTCGGAGCTGAGGCTGAATGTAAATGGTTGTTAACTTTGCCCTACAGTGCTTCTAGGTTAGGATCTTGGAATGGGTTTAGTTGTTTATGTGCATTGCTATGTGCAGTGTTAATCTCTTCCTCCCTCCGTCCCTGTCTGTCTTTCTTTCTTTCTCTCTCTCTCTCTCTCTCTCTCTCTGCTTCCTCACTCCGTCTCTGTGTGACAGCGAGCTGTACTCAGGGGCGCGGCTGCGTCCTCAAGGCTTCACTTCACACACACCAAGGTGGCAGTTTGTTGTTCCACACACAGACAATGACTTGCACTTTTCTCTCCTGCCCGACTTGATGGCCTTGTGCCTGCGAGTGTGTCACTAGATGAAATGGGATCTTTTATTAGAAGGGTTTTTTTTTTTGACTGAATGCAGAGTGCAGGGAAATACCTGTTTCGCCTGAGACTTGGATCTTTAGCCTTGTGTGTTACCAGACCTGATTCTATCAAGCCTAACCATTACTGCTTCATCTCTAACTGTGAATGATAGATTATATCCCCCGCAGGTTGGTGCGAGCTGGTTGTATCATTTATGATAAGTATTGATGAGTCCTCTCTTGGGGAATCAATTTCTAGGGGGGTGTAGCCTTGTAGCTCATCCCCCCATCGCTGGCTGTTCCTGACTGGTGTCTTGGCTGCCTGACTTTTCCTGCAGCCCCATAGAGAGCAAGCACAGCAGAGCACAGGGAAAGATGGAGCTCATCCAAACAGCTATGGTGTAATTAGCTGACATTTGTTGCTTGGAAGACAAGAGGAGGAAAAAGGAAAGGGCTGCTCAACTCAAACACCCAAAGGAATATGCAAATGTTGGGAGTGAGAGAAAATGAAAGAAAGACAGAGAAATGTGTCTAATGGCACGTAGATATAATTATATTACATTCATGTATGTGTGTGTGTATGTGAGTGTGTGTGTGTGTGTGTATGTGTGTGTGTGCTATGAACCCATTGAACTTTATGCGAGTATTTTTGTCAGTGTTTTGCCACCAGAGCGCAAACCAGAAAGGATTAATAAATATATTAGGATAAGAATGACAAACCCGGACACTTTCTCTGCTGAGAGATGATGTCTGCTGTTTAGCGTTCTTGTTTGGCAGAGCATGTCTTTAGGTTTTCGACTACCTCAGATAGGCATTACACAACTGAGATACACAGTACCCACATGAAGCAGCCATCCACAACCAGGCTCCGGTTGCGGGAAGGTTGTATGTGAGTGTGTGTGTGTGCGTGTGTGTGTGTGTGTGTGTGTTTGCATGTGTGTTTGTGTGCATTCATTTAGGGGAGAGTGCTGTAATGCATGTGGACTATCAGTACTTAAGCCAAGGTGCTGCGTGAAGAAGCAGCAATGCTTACGCAGCCCCATCTGCTTGATCCAGGCTTGAAATGCAATGCCTTTTAATGACAAAATACAGAGTGGCTGGGAGGTGTGCAGAAAAGAGTGTGTGTGTGTGTGTGTGTGTGAGAGAGAGAGAGAGAGTGAGTGAGTGAGGGTTTGTGTGTTGTATGAGTGTGAAATAGAGAGGAATAAAGGGAGAGGGAGAAGGAGAGAGAAAAACATCTCGAAGGTCAGGAGCAGCGGGCGGCCGTAGGGGAAAGACACGTGAGACAGAGATAGTCTTGCGTCAGCCCCACAGCAGTCCGCTCTTTATGTGCGTGTGTGTGTGTATGTGTGTGTGTGTACGTGTGTGTCCTGTGGGGCCAGCATTTCCATCCGCATCCCACCGTGTGTTACAACGGAGAAGCATGCCAGTGTTTCTATTCTGAGCGTCTCGATCTGCAGAACTAGATAGATAGATGAATAGATAGATAGATAGATAGATAGATAGATAGATAGATTTGTACATAAATGTTGTATATTACAAATAACTTTAAAGCAGTCAGTCACTGAGCTACAGATAATTTTTTACATGGCTCCTGTGACAGTGGAAGGGGAAATTACACCTTCTAGCCTGAGGGGAAAGAATTTGTGTGTCTCGCTGCCTGTCACAAAACCTGAATAGGGTTTCATCAATCCTAGCAACTACTATCATTTTTCAGCTCTTATTCATGAGCCCTCTTTGTTTCTCACAGTGTCTTTTTTCCCAGTGCCCTTTAAACTGGTGCTCTGTTAGATTGGGGAAGTGTTAGAGATAACGCCTAAACATTTAGTACTTTGTACTTGCCTCGGAGCTAAGATTGTTAAAAAGCTGCTGCGAGATTGCGACTGCGGGAGGGAGCAGTGTAGATTCAACAGACACACTCCAGCATTAGTCCGGGCTTACCCATCCATGTCTCTCTGTCTCTTTCACTCACACTCCCGCTCTTTCTTCACACACACACACACACACACACTCGCACTCAAGAAAACACTGACCGTTCCCCTTCTGCCTCCCTTGGCCCGCGTGGTCTCAACAGGGTTCAGTCCTCTAGCCAGACTTTTGATTCACCCCCATTGCCAAACAGCCCCTGCTCTCCTTGTCCCTATGAAGGGCTTCAGCGTGGGGCGAGGCTGCTCTTTTACAGACCCTTGTGCCATGAATCACTGCTCGCACCCGGGGAGCCTCAGTCCACTCTGGGGCTGCCTGCCCGGACGATAATGTGCGTGGTCATGAGGGGGCCATTTTGAATGGAGGGCCAGACAAAACAGGAGCTAAAGAACCCAAGCTGTGAGCTTTCCCAGAGAGGGCAACAATGGGAGCGGTCTGTGTGTGTGTGTGTTAATGTGTTTGTTGTAGTGGAGGGGAGATGTTGGACACACAATGCTGAGTTTTGGGTGTCATAATGTAACATAATTGCATGCCAGTAATTTATGAAACATTAGGCGTGGACCTTTAAACCCCATACATCACAAACCTTTTAGCCCCCACACAAACAGGATTGCAATTTGAGCTCTTGGACTCAGCCCTAATGTCTATTTCGCTGTTAGGTTTGAAAACAAGAGATGACCAAGCCTTTGCCATCCCTCGCACTTACCTACCAATCACGTCATGCTCACTGTGAGGAAAAGATTTTTACACATATTAAAAAGATGTTTTGATATTTTTAAGAAGCATTTGACTTAAAATAAAGTTCTGTGATGTGATTGCCTCATCAACATGAGTTTGTAGTAATGAATCTGTCACGTGAAAGATAAAAGCTTGTTAAAGCCTAACCAAATGTCTTAATATGACTATTAGTTATTGCATAGTAATAATACAATTACTATTAGCAAGCTGCTATTAGTTTCTGTACTTGGTTTGTACATACATGTAAGGCTTGCAGGGTTAGTCTTTTATGGAGATAAAAACAGACCTCACATACACACACACTTTCTCTCTGTCTCTCTCTGTCTCTTTCTCTCTCTCTTTCACATGAACACACATACACCCACACACACACACACACACACACACATACACACACACACACACACACACACACACACACACACACACACACACAAACCATTCTCACCCGACGCCAGCTGTTGCCCTATGAGAGCCTCCAGTTTATTGGGTCTATCTGCTGGTTTATGGCCAAACCACATCTCTTCAACTGTCTTTATCCCTTGGTCTCTGTCTCTACCATGGCCTCTTGTCTCTTGACATCCTCCACAGCTTCCTGCCCCGTGACCCCCTTCCCCAGATCTCCTTTTCTCCTCCCCTATTTCAAACAGCCACACACCAAACACACAGTCCACTATGGACCTTGTTTTCTGACTGCAGTGTGTGCCTGTGGCTGGGAATAGTTTGTCCCTACTGGGCCTGTCGGCCAGGCCAGGTTGTAACCTGGATAGCTGCAGTCCAGAGGAGCCATTAGCAGTGCCAGGAGGCCCCCAGCTCCCAGTGAGGGCTCATTACTGTATTTGTGCAGTCACATTTCTCCTATGAAACACAGCAGTGTGCCTGGTGAAACTAGCCAGGACATTGAGCCTCGGGGAAACCATTACGGCTCCATTTGGAGTTCTGAGAGAGTGAGGGGAAGAGATAGAGAGAGAGAGAGAGCGACAGAGAGAGAGAGAGAGCAAGGTTTCATCGAAAGAGGAGAACGAATACTAAGAATTATATTAATCATTAAACACCTCCAGCTTTCCCTGTACTTAACTATGAGAGTGTGAGTATCTGTGTTTATTGGATTTCATTTGCTCTTTGTTCAGTGTGTGTATGTGTGCATGTGTTTGTGGGTGTTTGTGTGCTCTCTGAGGCCCGGTTCAGCTGTCTGGTCTGGTGTGCAGATGGCCGAGTTGGGCCCTGCTGAATGAGATACCCCTTTCTTTCCTCTGTCTCTTTATCTGTCCTCGTCTCCTCGCCTCTCGTCTCCTCTCCTCTCGTCTCCTCTCCTCCCCTCTCCTCTCCAGCATTTTTGCTGGGTTTCATTTACCAGTTACATCCCTGGCTGCCTCCTCTCTTTCATCACTGCATCTGCTGAGGGCCATCTTGGGCAGAGGAGAGTTTTCCACCGCTCTATTTTTTCTCTCCCTCCTTCTTTATGCGCCTCTCAGGGCTCAGTGCGGCAGCTATACGCGGTGGCTTTGGAATGAAATGTCTCTTAACCGAGCCATGTGCCCCGGAGCTACGGTAATTGCAGGTGAAATTCAGCTTCCTCTTTAAAATGCCATCTCTCATTTCCAGTTACCGGCCCCCTCCGTATCTCTCTCTCTTTTTCTGCCTCCCTCCCCTCCTGCCTCTCTCTCTCTCGCTCTCTCTCTCTCTCTCCCTCCCTCTGGCTGTCTTTCAGAGGCGTGTGAATCCCTCAGCCCCTGTCGCGTCTCTCTGCCCCAACAGACACTCCCACAATGCACAGCGCTGATGGTTGCACAGTGATATCAGCCATGCAGAGGAGAGGGAGGGCCGCTGCCTAGACACATACACACTCAATATGTGTGTGTGTTTGTGTGTGTGTGTGCATTAAAGAGAAAGAGAAAGTGCAAAGATAGTATGGCAGTAACTGAAAGTGTGTGTTTGTTTGTGAGTGGGAGACAAAGCGCATATACGTCTGTGCGGAAAAGAAATGTGTTGTTGTGTGTTTGAGTGTGTGTGTGTGTGTGTGTGTGTCTGTGTGTGTGTACAGCGTCAGCAAGGCGTGAGCCGTGTAGAGGTGACATCAAGGTGAACACGGCGTGCGGAATGCTCTCCCGACTCGGGAGGCAGCAAATGGCTCTGTGGCAGATGGAGTCTTTGTCAGGGAAGAAAAATGGCAGCTCAAGAGCGTCAGAGAAACCCCCCCATACCCCCCACACCCACTTACACACACACACACATACACACACACACATAGACACACATATAGACACATTTACACACACACTTTTAGTCTGTCTGTACCTCTGTCTTTTTTTTTCACAGTTGGTCACACACATGCATACATGCAATACATGTATGTACACACACACATACACACACACACACAAAGACAAATGCACATATTGACACACATACACCCGCCCCCCCTTCCCCTCCTTAGTGAGCTGGGCTGGCGGGCGGTGACCTTCCCCTGCTCGGAGGGTTCCCTGGCTGTTTGATCAATTATCCCTCTCCCATTGTTTACCAGGAAGCAGGAACAGAGAGGAGAGGAGAGAGAAGGCTCAAAATGGCCACTGTCAGGTGGAGGGATCCATTTCCCTGCCAGCGTGGGGGTGGGGGTTAGGGAGAGAGAGGGAGAGAAAGAGAGACCAGAGCTGTGAAGCATGCTTAGAGGGAAGGGAGGAGCATCGTTCCCTGGCAGCTGGGATGATATGACATTATACTGAAGGTGTAGCTCTGACAGTGATAACCATTTGTGATGCAGAACATCATTTGTTAAAAGGTGGATTTTAGATTCCAAAACTTCGGACAATCAAACATTAGTTGTCGATATTTAAATCCCAAAAGAGAATATTTTGAGTGCATAAATCAATCCTGTGTGAATTTCTGAAATGTATTGTCATGTCTGTGCAACGCTGCATGCACACACGCGCATGTATGCATAATGCCACAGTACTGCAGGTACACTTCCTATTTTTAGCGTGGAGGAGTTGGGGGGGGGGTACATACTCTAAAGGTCAGGTGGCAGAGAGAAAAAAACGAGTGGGAACAAATGATGCACTAAGCGAATGACACTCTGAGGTCCTGCTTTAATATGTATGTATCGCAGGTTGATGGCTGATTTCATTAGCGCCTCTCATTGTTATGCATAGATTGTCCTCCTGCAGCAAAATGAATATTGTATTCACACGCGCACACACACACACACTCACCCTCACACACACATACAACAAACCGCGTTTTCCAGGGAATACTGTATGTTTGGATCTTGCAGAGGGCTTGAAGAAAAGGTTGATGTTTCCACAGGCTGTTATCTGTGTCGGCTATAATTAAAACAATTTACAGCGCTGTCATTTAAACGCAGGTTTTTGGCGCTGCTGTGAACAATTCCTGTCAGGTAGACGGTGTGATTATTTAGGGGTCCTTGTTGATATTAGAGTAAATTATTTCCAAAGCGGCAAAGAAAGGCTATCTTTGTTTAAATGACTTCAGCGGAGTACCGTAAGTCATGTCATGTCTGAGGGTTCAGATTACGTCACTTCAATTTACCTAAATCTGTGTGTGTATTTGTGAGAGTGTGTGTGAGAGAGAGAGAGTGAGAGAATATGCTGAGTGCATGGCCATTAGTGACTATATGTGTTTATGTGACTATAAGCTCGGTCTTGCAACACAGAGAATACATATGGTGAGTGTGTGAAAATGCCTGACCGCCTCTTTCAAATCCTCCAAGACGACTGTGTTTCAGCAGGAATTCCAGTCCTTAGTGGGACATGAGCAAATGTTCTGTGTGAGATATTAATAGCTATTGTGGGCGGAAAAGGAAAAAAAAGCTTCTGCATTTTTCCATATGTTTTGTAAGGAAACAGTCCAGATGGATTATCTCTTGGTCTGGAGCTTTCTCTTGCTTCAACTCAGCTCAAATCCAAGTGGCGTTGGACTTGCCAGACTCACACACATACACACACACACACACCAATGCGCTCACACTCCTCCCGTCTGAAGTACAACAGGCTATTACTGATTAACATGTCTAAACTCAGCCAGTTCAAAAAGCCACTCTAATTCCTTTTCCATCTTGCTCTCATGTGAATCATGGATGACGTGACGGTCTTTCTTCCTAACATACCTCACGTTCCTCGCAGTCACCGAGATATGTTTGTCGCCTTTCTATTTGTTGCCTGAGAAACCATGTTGGCTTGTCTTCTCACATTTCACACTTGGTTTCATCCCCTTAACCCCTAATGCTCAGCCTGGATGGGCTGCCTGACCTCTTGAGTCATGGATGTTAGACTCATCGGCATCACAAGGGCCAGAGTTGGGCTTTATTTTGCCCAGTGATTGTAAGGACAGACGCGAGCAAACTTTCTTGGATCAAAGACAAAAATAGAAAGAAAGAAATCCACACTGACACTTTTTGTCAACACATTCGTCATGTTTCTTTTGCAGATTTTAATTTCAAATCTATTTGTTTGCTGCTTTTTGTGATTTGTTCTTTGAATTTAGCTTCTTTACTTTACTCTTTCCGTGTGAGCCTCATGGTCTCTGGTATTTGAAGATTTATCAAGTACTAAGACCTAGACATTCACACTTGGCCTTGTGCCTTTAATTCAGGAAGACAAAGCAAAACACCCACACTCACTCCTTTCCTGACTTGGCACACACACACACACACATGCACGCATACACACATACACACATAGACACATTATGTGGTGTGACAGGACGTCACATATTTGGAGTTTCACAGCAGGCTGGCATTCCAGGACAGCGAAGAAGAGATAATGTCAGTGCACTGCTGGTTAACTCACTGTTTTATCCTGTTTCTGGGCCACAAAGCGTGAAGGGTGTCTGTTTATGACACACACGCCACACATGCATACCGTACACACACACACACACACACCACTTGCGCAGACCACTTTGCCTCTCCCAGCCTGTTAGACAACAAAGGCTAAAAAAACCACAAGTGACAAAAGATGCCCGTAGACATGACTGCCAGCATCGACAAAAGCTACGCTCTTGTGTGGATGCATCTGAGTTTTCTTTTTTATGACACATGGTTTCTGGAACCAGGAAGTGTACCACACTGACTGACAGGATGTAGGATGATGTTGCGTTGGTGTTTGAATTGTGCTTTTAGAGGTCACAGTCCCCTAAAATAGCTTTTGAGTATATTATTGTGCAACACATCTACTTAAAGAGCAGGCTTTGTGAGCGTGTTGATCCTTCTTAACCCAGTGCGGCTATATTTAAATGAAGAAATCATGAAATTCACCTAGTCAGCAGCGGAAAAAAGCGCTTCCTCTCCAAACCGCCCACACTGCTTTCAGCCTTGTTGTGACTTGTTTGTCTGTCGTTGGAGGATTTTGGCTTCTTCCAGAACAATTGCACTTAAAAAGCCTCGGCTCCAGAGGAGTTGGTTACACAGCGGCAGAACAGAGCTAAGAACACAAAAAATACGAGTGGAGCTTGTGAGACGGAAACTGGAAAATACTCCCTCTCCCACCACGACGTAGCCTCCCTCTGTATGCATGTCAGGTGCATGCATGCTATTGTTACTTTCATCACTGGTGTGTGTTGTCATGTGCAGCTGTTTGCTCTCCAGTTAGTGTAGTGTGTAGTGAGTTAGTGGAGTTACAACAGTGTGGAGCTTCACTTCAGTCTGAGCTTCTCTCTGATTTATTCTTAACATCTGTCTTTGGCAGGTGTGTGGAACCACAAGGTCCTCTCTCTGCGCCTGTGATGTAGCTATCATTGCGGGTAGTGTGTGTGTGTGTGCGTGCATTTGTGCAAAACAACAGAGGGCCTTCCTCCACCCCCTCTCCTTGGGATGAGTCATATTTGAGCCCTGTGTAATCCAAGCCTGTGTTTCATGTGTGTGAACAGACAGACCCTGAGCAGTGGTCTTGGTCCTGACTCCCTCTGGGGCAGTGAGTGGGTGAGACACGGCTATCAACAACAGGCCCAGGCAGCTTCAGTTTCAACCTCGCCACACAAGGAATCTGCTCGTCGTGACATATGCACAGATACACACACCAAACACAAGCGTGCATTCATGTAGAGCCAAAGTATTATTCCTCCCAGCTTTAGCTCCTCCTTAAATAATATCAGGTAACAAAAGGGGCCTGATGGCAAGCTGCGCGATTGGTTCACCTATGAGGAAGTGTTAGGATCCAGAGGATGGGCCAGTGGATATAGTTTCACATGAAAAGATAGTGTGTCACAACGGTGGTGCTCGGTCTAACACAGGTAACTCTGTGTGTCGCTGTGTGTGTGTGTATTGGGTCACGTGTGTATCCACCTGTGGGAGTATGATTGCAGTGCAGTAATGTCAAAGCGTGGTTTGACACCATCAACAATGGAGGTTCAAATATTTTGACTTTTTATATGAAATCATGCAGGGGAAGTGTGGTGACACAGGAAATAGGGCCATGTCACAGGGAAAAAAAGGAGCTCTATTTTGTGGATATTCTGCACAGCATTTCAAAGCACCCCATCGCTGGTGTGACAAACTCTTTTAAAGGCACAGCTGGACTTTTAAAAGGGTCTTCTACATTTGCCCCTAGGGGGGAGAAAAAGTGTCCTGGAAAGAGCAGCAGAAAGGTGATACTGGCAAAAATGGTAGCGTGAAGCTGTTTCCTATTATGACACTCATTTATTATCTTTTTATTCTGTATGTAAGGGCAAAAGTCTCATATTTTATCACACGTCAAACTGCAGAGAATAAAATATGTTTCTCATCTGTGTAAAACATTTCGCTGAAATTTAGGTTTCTCTTGATTGTGAAAAAAATCCAGGCAGATGTAATATTCTGTGTGTGTTGCCAGATATATCCTGACCTGATTTTGTCATTTGACAGTGACGAAAAGGTAGCACAGAAACAGGAACACAAGGATTGGACAGTGACATTTTTACTTTGCCAACATCATTCACAGAATCTTTTGGGAGAAGCTCTTCTCCGAACTGAAAGAAAGAAAGATAGAAAGAAAGAAAGAAAGAAAGAAAGAGAACAAACCATGTGAAAGTAGCATTATGAATGCCTTGAGGCAAACTGTGGTGACCACCGTGTTGTACAGCTCTGGTCTTAATCTCAGCTCACTGAATTGTGGGGTTTTTCCTGACTTGATCTCATTTAAAACCCACTTCTGTATTTGTTACATTTCTCTGTATTTTTGTACCATTTATTAAATCTTCAACTTTTACACTCACAGACAGAGCCTTTGAGATCTCTCAATAAAAAATTAAAAAATCTATAAAAAATTCATGGTTAATATCATAGTGTAAGAAAAGTATTTTGATATGGTTCACTTGAAATCTTTCAACATATTTATCCTTTAATTTTTCCCACCCTCTCCTGCTTGTGTGTGTTACATAAAACTAATTGAAACACACGCTCATCCCTATGTTTTTCTGGCACTGTCAAGGTACAAAAAGCAACTCGAACAAGTGCACAGATCAGTGGAACTGATTAATAGTGCCCTGTTTATTGTTCAAGATTGACGCTGAATTGGCATTTTGCTGGAAATGATTACCTAAACATTTGGAAACAAGTGAAAGTGGCTTTGCTCTAGTTACATGCTTGCCAGCTGTGAGCATTTTGGCAAGTTACTTAACAATTACAACCAATTTCTTCCACTGTCATACAAACAGAAAACACTTTCTCAAGAGATGTTATTAACGCAATTACAGGCTTATGGGGAAAAACATGTTACATTTGGGTTGTCCTGATGTCCTTTGCTGGTCCAAGATACATACCAAGTGTCCACAATGTCTCTGGGTTCATTCTGACTTTTGTTGCACGTCATCCCCTCCAAAAACATATTTTGTTAGTTTTGTAGTCTTGCGGATCCAGACAGAAAGCAAAGTTTATCCTGTGATTATAGACCACTTTCATTATTCGGGGCAGCAAACATCATTACAAGGCTTCGTGTCACTGAAGTCACTGAGCATCTCATTGCTCAGCAGGAAAATGAGTGGAACTGAGAAATCTTTTGGATACAAACTAAAACCAAATTCAAACAGTTGCTAGTCGCCTGTTATTATATGCTATCGGAGCACATTTATAAATGGGCTAGTTAATAATATACTGATAAAGTGACTCCTTACTGCTGGTCCTAGATTAAATGGCTTGAGATCACTGTTTATGTTACCATCACAACCTTCTCCTAATCACATCTCTCATGTGACATGAGGTTGTTAGGCTGCACGTTTTTCCTGTCATCATAATTTCTCCTGTTGTGCTTTTCCCCCACCACTGCTCAATGGTTTATATTGAATGTGCTCAAATATGTCTTTTCGTATTTTCTGGCTTAAAGATTATTGTGGTATTTTTTTCTTTATTTTGATCATGATAGCTGAAAAGAGACAGGGAATGGCAGCAAAGGGCCCGGGCCTTGAATTGAACCTGGTCTTCTTAGATAAGATGTTCAAATCCTTATAGGTAGATATGTTTACATTCCCCAGCATATCAACTCCCAAACTCTTTCTCTTCCTTCAATTTTTAAGACTTTCTCTACACTGCAATACTTTTGATCCTTGGGAGCAGTAACATTGAATAAAGATAACTTCTGTCATATATTTAATGAATGACGTGAAATCACACACAATGATATTGGAAGACAAATAATATGCTCCATTTGATGTATGTGATCTTATCGTATCATTAAAGCTGCCTATAGAGAAACATAAGAGTGCCACATTCTTCCATAAATACCATTGTTGGGTGTTATCTCACTGTTTCACCTTTATCTTCAGGTCCTAACTTCACTCACTCACACAAACAACAGTTAAACTAATCAAGCCATTGGTCAGACCCTAAAGCTACTTCGGTCAATTTGGAAATGCGTCGCTCAATGTAGACTTAATGAAAACCTTACAGTCACTTACCCAACAAATCAACATGTAGATGCTTGCCAGGACTGCTACTGAGTCTGAAAAGGGACAAGTCAGCTTAATATATGCAGTTGTTTTGTCGAAGGAGAAACAAGGAGTGTCGTCACACATGAGCTCCGAGTCGGGGAGTACCGCAGACGTGTATTGGCAAGTTGGAAAAAAAAAAAAAAAACGAAGTGATGAGATTGTTGAAGATTTGCTCTTGACACCGTCTTCCTCCCCTACTTTCTGTCTGGAGCGATAGAGTGGGAGTGAATGCCAGGCTTTATTTGTCTGGAATTATCTCCTCAGTTCATCAGTAAAGGTTGAACAGATTTACTAACTGTCACAGATAGTTTACAGAGACTAAGCTGAGACATTTCATTATAAAACCTACGCAAATACTACAATTTCCCCTCTTCTGTGTTTTGGCTGCATTTTGCAATTCTTGTGTAATATGGATGTAAATTAGTGCCTGATTTTGCGGCTTATGTGTTTGTGTGTGTTTATGTTTGCACGCGTGTGTGTGAACGCGTCTGTGTGTGTGCGTGGGCACGCTCGTGCATATGTGTGTGTGTGTGTGTGTGGTTTTTTGTAACAGTACAAAGATGTCCCAAGGGTTTTTTCCCCCTTTTCTCATTACAAATGCTAATGTCACATTAATGAAATCGGCTTAGTTTAAGGTTTATAGCGTAGCCTACACTGAGAGATTTGGCCTCGACACTTCCCACATATTTCAAGTTGAATCACTTTTTTTTCCTGTGGGCATACTATTCTGAGTTACTCCAAAATGCACCGGCCCTGAGTGAAACTTTGGGGGAAAAGTTTAGAGCATGGTTGCCAAGCTTTGTCATCGTTGTAAATTGTCGGGCCACAGGCTGTCATCTGCCCAGCTTCCAGAGAAGACTGTTAACTTAGCTACAGCGGTAATGGCTTCAATGAGGGCCCGGCTAATCTAAACATTGTGTTAATGTGCTAGCAGCGGTTTGTGGAGTCACTAGCTGTTAATCATTGCTCAACAGAGAGCTTGTCAGGCACAACAACATGCCAGAGAGTTAATCATGGATATAGATCCCTGTTTTTTTTATACAGAGGACATATTTAACAGCTGGGTTTCTGATCATTAGGTCTCTCCTGTAAACACACACAGCAACACAAGCGGCTGCAATTCCAAGGGTCAAATAAAGACGTGAGAAAACAACCGCTTTCCAAATTAATCATCTAAATGCATTGTTTTATTACCGCAAATAAAAGCGTACAGAGAAAAAAAAAATCTGCAATTTAAAGATGAACTTCAGTGATTTTCAATTAATCGTTTCTCTCACTTTGAGTGTGATGGACGTTTTCCAACCTTCTCTGGTGTTTTACTTCCTGCCTCAGTTTGCCTTTTTTTTTCAAAATCTAAAGACATTTAAAGCGTAAAACAGAGACTAAGAGGAAGAGATTGTTCTTTGTAATTAAAAGTCAATTTTGTAAAAATTGATTAGATTATGCTAATCAAGGGAGATTATATCTTAAAAGCAGTGTGAGCAGGGGAGATAGAGGGAGTGTGAGGAGTGGAAAGGAGTGACAGTCCAGCCGCCATTACAAGCTGCTGATTTCTGCAGAGTGCTTCATAAAATGTCAGAGCGCTTCTCCCTGAGCAAGACACTGAAAAATGGCAGCGCTGTGATGTGCTGGCACCTCACCTGCTGCACTGTGTGTGTGTGTGTGTGTGTGTGAGAGAGAGAGAGAGAGAGAGGGAGAGAGAGTGAGCGAGCGCAAGAGGAAGAGAGAGTATCAGTGTGTGTGCATTTGTGCAAGTGTGTGCTCACCCGTGTGTACATGCCTGTATGTGTGTTTTTACATCTGTGTGTGTGTGTGTGCGTGCGTGTCCATGCTGGCCTCCCTCCCATGTTGCAGTGAAGCAGAACAGAGTGGCTGACTGCCCGCTGCTTTGCCTCCCTCTCTGTCAATACAACACTATTCTCTTCCAGCCAATCATTTTCACATGTTTAACATTAAGTAAAGCACCCGTTTGAACAGAGGAATACAAGTGATTGACATATTGAGTTTAATGCCGGTGGATTTTCTCTCATCAGAGCTTATGTTGCCAGATCGTTGTTCTGAAACTACTCAATAGCTTTTAAAACCTTCATTTGATTTTCAGCATTCAGACGCACATGGAACGTGGTGCATTGTGTGCCACTGTAAACACCTAACATGCTTTCTGTTTACTAGCCGGTGTTAAGCGCATGTTTACCTTCATTTAGCATTTGTCTGTTTGTGTTGGAACAGAAAGTCAGGGTCCTATAATGAAGTCATTATGGTGCAGATGTTATTAAGGTTGATTTCAACAAAAGACTAGAAAGGGTAAAAAAAAAAAAAAGAGAAAAAAAAAGAGCGGCATGAGAGAGCAGAGGCTGGGTGGAAGAAAGGTGTTGAGGTGGGGGGTTGCAGAAGAGATAATAAACACAGCATCAAGCCGGAGATGTGAGCAGCCTTTTCATTTAGCAGTGTTAACAGACAACTGAATGGCAAGTTGCAGGAACACTCGACTAATGCAAAAAAGAATAGCAAGACCATGTGTTAGGGAGTTGTTTTGCAAGGACTAACTCATTTTAGGGCTTCAAAAAAATCATTTTCATTTTCGATTCATCTGAAAGTTGCTTCACCGTTTAATCGAGGAATCATTTTGTCTTTACATATATTGATCAATAAATAAAATGTCAGATATTACATAATTTGATATCCTCAAATTACTTACTTTGTCCAATGATTCAGTTTACACATAGTTTACACATAATAGAAAAACTGGAACAAGTTAATGTTTTTGCTTAAAAACTGGCTTGAAAGATTAATTTATTATCAAAGTAGATGCTGATTAATATTCTTTTGATTAACTAATTATGTCTTGAAATATGGCAAACTGTAATTTTGTATGCTGTATGCGTGAAAACAAACATGTTGGTATCATGTTTTTAGTTGAGTTTTTAGTTTCTCTCTCCTCTGTGAGGTGACCATAAAGGTGAATTAAATTGAATTATCACAAACTATGTTACATTGCAGAGGTTAATTCTGTTAACATTTCACGGATGCATTCTGTTCTGGACAGTTTGGTCAGTGACTGACAGGAGCAGTAACGCTTAAAGTCTGTTATTGTACAACCTTTTTCTGTCTGACAACACATGTGCACCAGGAACAATATTAATCCAGACTCTTGTTACTGGTAGTGAATGAGCTATTTCTACCACGCCACGCCACTTATCTGAATTCTGTCACATTTGCACAGTGATATCAGTTATCTCCTGCAAGTAAAGTTTCAGTTGAACAGAACTGACTCTAAATGGTTTCTTCCCATGGAAATGGACAGAGGGGGCTCCAGCGATTGCTCGAGCAGGGCTTGCCGCTCTCTGGCTATTCCATTGTTCTGTCACTGTCAGTTTGTTTTGCCATTTGACATGCATGTCATTTGCATTATGCATATCTGGAGTGCACTCATTCTCCCTCCCCCCTCTCTCTCCCTCCCTCTTTCTCTCTCTCTCTCACTCTCCTTTCCGTGATATTCCCTGATAACTGATGTTATTTCCTGTTATTCAGCTTTATGTATTTTTGTATTTCCTGCACTTATTTAAATATGTGCAGTTCGCAGAATGAGGGACATCTAATTCAGATTTAAACAGGAAATCACACTCAGCAGTGATAACCCATGGTTTATATCAGGAATTTGGTGAAATTTGATATGACTGCATTGAAACCTGATATGAGCTCAAATTGTATCCTGTAAAAAGGACAGTACATCCTTCAAGATATTCATTCATATAACAAAATACTGCTGTTTTTTTTGCTGTTTAATTGTAGTCATTTCAGAAATTTTACAGTAATTATTTTGAATTTTTTTGCCATTTCTGCTTTATTTGTGATAGTGATAGCTGGAGAGAGACAAGAAAGGCAGGAAGAAATAGAGAGAGAGAGAGAGAGAGAGAGAGAGAGAGAGAGAGAGAGAGATGGCATGCAGCAAAGGGCCTACCAGGGTCCCTCAATAAAGTACATGTCATCAAGTCATGCCGTCATTTAGGGAATAGGCAATAGGGAATCTGAGCATGTACTGATCAAGTTTTTAATCATATAAACAGCACTAAGCATTTTCAATTTTGAATCAAGCATTGCTGCTTTAAAGCATCAGTTTGCTGTAGCTCACCTGTTCTGCATCAGACTGACTCTTAATGTTTTCTCTCTATATACTTAAATCTTAAAATTACTACATATGACAGTTAGTATTACAGCAATTACAGTATTGTAGTGCTACTAACCTTGGCAATGTCACTGGAAATAATGAGACATAATTAAAAATGCATTTTCATTCGATTCGTGACTGCAAAATTTTGCAAACGTCTGCAAATGTCTTGTTAAATACTGGAGAATAATAGCTACTGTATTTAATGTGTGGGATGTATTTTGTGAAGAGAGTTGTGCACCTAGTATCTAAGCTCAATGTTTAAGGCCTCGGGCTGCAGTTTTTGCAAATCATCAGTTTTGCTTTTTGCATTGAGTTATGTACGGTGACGCTCTGTTCTGAAAATTGGAGGAGAGCGAATGTAAAATACTACAGTCTGTAATCTAAATGGTAAATAACCTCAACAGGGATTGGTTTACCGCTCACCAGGCCTCCAACGCATGTGGTGAGTGTGTGTATGTGTGTGAGTGTGTGTATGTGTATGAGTACGTGTGTGTGTGTGAGTGCGTGTGTGTGTGTGTGCATGAATCTATGTGTATATTCTCGGAAGCATCGAGATGGTGTTATTCTGTGCTTCCAAGCTGCTCCAAAGTCATTATGGACTCTTGTAGACACATGCAGCCAGTGGCGAGCAGATCTGGTTCAGTCTGCAGAAAAACCGTAATGAGCAGTGAGACTGGCAGATGAGTGTGAGTGGCTAGCAGAGGGAGAAGGGCAGATTCATCAGGGATGATTGCCTGATGCACACTTCTGGTTTTTTGATGTGAAGACCCTGCTAGGTTACCATGGGGAGAATAATTAGCTTTGGCTGGATGCAGATGCGAATGAGCATAAGAGATGGGAATTTTCTTATTGAGCTTACTTTATGATACTTAGAATGATGCATACGGGTGTGCTTGTGTGCACACAAATACACATGCACACAGATTTCTCAAACACATACACACAGACACACACTCACTACCGGCTCATTCTCTTCTATTTATGGCCAGGAAATGGGAGTAGTGCTATGTCTGGTTGAGCTGAGTAACACTATTCTGTCACACATAGGTTTGACATCAAACACAAGTGACAAGCCTATCCTATTCCTCTCCACCGAGTCATCACCATGTCCCAAAATCACATTATTGTCACTGGGAACCCAGCAGAGACGGATGGTGAGTAGGGGTGTTGATTCCAGCCTTTGGCATCTACAGTATGCTTGAAAAGGCACATAAAGCCATTTGGCAAGAGCTGATTTCTTGTCATTTCAAAAATATACAGAATGCGTGTGGCATGCCATTTGGTTTTTTATTTTATCTAAAGCCTCTTACAGCGACATGGATACGGATGTGTTTTTTTTTTTTTTTTTTACGGCAGGGCCCGGCGAACACTGAAGCTGGAAACTCTTCAGCGCTAACGCCACGCTCCACCATTCGCGACACACAGGACCATATCATTACCTTTTTGCCCTGGCAGGCAGTAAGCAGCTCTAGCGTGGTAAGCTCCAGTGTTACATGGAGGCAGGCAGGCAGGCAGTGGTGTGGCTGTAATAAGACCTGTGGCCAGCACCACTGCCAAGGCTAGCTGAGGCGGGGTGAGAGATGGTGCCCATCCCCTACATGCCCTGCTCTGCCATCTGTCACTGGGCAGGAGCAGAGCCGAGGGAGGGGTCTGAGTCACTCTAGTTGTTGTCACCTAGGCGGCCACACTGGGGCATGCTGTCTCTTTGTGCTCCTTTCAGGCCTTGGCTCAATCCATTGTCAGTTTTCGAGGCACTTGTGCACTTGTCCAGATATCTTGATTCAGTAATTGTATAAAGATTTGTTCCTTCATGAATGTAAAGTTTACTTGATTAAGGTCAAGTGTTATGAAGTTTGGCATATGTAACACAAGCAGCACAAGCCATTACACCACCAGTAAAATAGAGCTGGAATGATTTTTTGATTAATAAAACAAATGCCTGGTTCCAGCTTCCAAGTTGAGAGGAAGCTGTTTTTGTTAGTGTGATAATAAAATTGATATCAATGACACCAGCTTGAGCTTTAAAAAAAATGTGATAGACATTTTTCTTAATCGACCAAATGATCAATCAGCAGCTCCAGAATAAATCATAATGTTTCTGTTATGACCTTTCAGATTCTGCAATCAGTGGTGTAACATGTGCTCAGTACATGCTGTCTCTTTAAATGTTCTCTGAGTTGATGTTTGACTCTGGACAAAGGTTGTCACTTAATTTTTGCCAAGACGCCTGGTTATGTCATTTCCTGGCTGACGGTGTGCGTGCAGGGAGGGGAGGGATGAAGGGAGGAGAAAAGGGGTCAAGCAAGCTTGTGCGTGCGCTCTGCCATAAGCAAGATGATCTTGCTCAGTTACCGTTCATTGCCAACAAGCATGCAAAGTACAAACATCCACATCCATATGCGCATGTCGTGCCTACAAAAACACACACCCACAGGAACATATGCAAACACAAAGGGAGATGGGAAGTTCAAACAATGTGCCGGAGCAATGGCAATACAAGGTCAGAAATAAAAGATGTTCTTGCTGATTCAGAGTCAATGGTCTCATTTTCACAAACACAACTGAAAGTACTGTTCTCTCTCTGTCTCTCTCTCTCTCTCTCTGTGTCTCTCTCTCTCTCTCTCTGTCTGTGTGTGCACGTGTGAGTGTGTGCCGTGCCTTTCAGTAATGAGTGATTCATGAGAACAGTTTGTCACCTGGTAACCGCCAGAGGAGCTTGTAGATACTAGACAAGTGTTATCAGTTCTCAGAGAGAACTTCTTTATTTACTGGAAATGGTGAATGGTGAAACAAGTCAGCATATGTTTTTGCGCTATCCACAAAAAAAACAGTGTGACTCCCATGCGCTGATTAAAGTACTAACGATGGAATTACTCATTCCAGTCCTCTTCTTCACCAGCAACCTTCATCATGACACACTTGCTATGTTGACATTTCTCTTGTTAGCCGCTCAGAGCAGGACACTAAATCGAGGTCTGCGTTTGACACAGTTGCAGATCACAATAAAAGGCGGGCAGTAAGAGATCCGGAGGAGGGAGTGAATGTTGCGGAAGGACCGATGATACAGTCTTTGTCGGCTGCGGTAAGGAGAAAAAAGAAAGAGAGCTGGGAGCCACCGTGTGTCTTTGAATGGGGTCAGGGCATCATGGGGAATAATGCATTTCCCTTCTCTTGCGCCAGGCGCTCCTTCCATTACGGCTGGAGAAGAGACATTGTGTCCACACTCTGATTACCACTGATCCATGCTGATGACTCTGTTGGCGGATTATCTCAGTTAGTATCAGCCATCTGTTACTGTGTGTACGTGTGTGTGTTTTTTGTGTGTGTGTGTTGAAGGGGCGAGGAGGAAAGGGGCAGGAGTGAGACACACAGGGGGTTGAATAGTTTGAGGCTGTGACACATGCACACACACACATGCACACGCACACACACACACACACACACACACACACAGACTTCTATAGGCACATGTATTGGCAGTCTTTTGTAAAACCGCTGCATGTGTAACTGAGCACCATTACATACACGCAACAAAGACATACAACACCACAAAACAAATGCGTGATGTAAGGCCACATAGCAAGCAACACAGGCCATTACACCGGCACCAAATGCACACACTCCATCTCTCCTTTATACAATTCTGCTCTCCTTTCAGATGATCCTGACATGTGAAGGCTCCTATATGAAGGCCACACGCAATCATAAAACCGCAGAGCTGTTTATAGCTACACTATCTCCTGAAGGGCTGTTGCATCCAGCCACTATTAGCTGCATGCGTTGACAGCTGGGCGCTGTGGTGTATTTGTGGACGTGACTCTGAATCCGGCGCTGGAACACATCTTATAAATCATAGTTCAGCCATTAGCATAAATTCTCCCTCTCCTTGCATCTGCGAGACCTGCTGTTTCTGGTTGCACCGCTCCGTGTTGATTGGTTGGCGTTGTTCAAGTCAAATTGATTTAGCCGTTCACGGAGATTATAACGCTTGCCTTATACCGCCACTGTGGTGTGCCGTTAATTACCTATAAAATCAAGCTAATTCTGATGCTAAATCCATTTTAATTTCTCATAATTAAGTCAGGATTGGATCCTTAAATACCTTGGCGCTCCATTATTGTTGCAATCATTGTTGTGGCTGTGCATTTGGTGGTACATTGCTGAGCTCAATCTTATTATTGTTATTAGATTTAATTGCACTAAGTGATCAGTTTGTAGTTGTCGGAGGAAGATGGACTTGCCTCGCAGTCGTTTTTTTCCCCCGCTGTCCTTTCTCTCTCCATCTCTCATCCCAGAAAGAGGCCCTTTGAGAGATTGTGAGAGATGAGAGGAGATGAGGGGGAGGGTAGCTCTGCTTTACACCTCTGCAAAGGAGGGATTGCTTTTTTGTTGTTTGTTAGGGGGGAAATCAATTCTGTTCACATCATCACGTTTTGACAAGGCGAGACATTAAGTGCAGATATTGAGAAACGACAGGAATGGTTTACAGCCTGTCCTTCATCTTCTCCACTTTTTTCCTTTCTTCTGTCTTTTTTTTCCACAACAAAATCAGAGTGCATTGTCTTGCTTATCCTTTTTCCCCCCTCAATCTTTCTATCTCTTCTTCTCTCCCTCTTTCTCTGCATTTTTTTCTTCCTCTGAAAAGGTAGGGAATGATCCGCTTCACTTACCAGCTGACACCACATAAGCTTGCTCGTCCTCTGAGACACGAGCCTTTTGTTTTCATGTGCATTATGATAATTATGAAGGGCCACAGCTCCCCTCCATTTTCATCACACGTCTAATGATACTTACATTTTTTGTCAGGAGCAACCACGGAAAAATCACTTCTTTTTTTTTTATCTTGTGAAAGAATCCTTTTTTCATGTTTTTTTTTTTCTTTCACCCTAACCTGACATTTAAAGGGTGACAGCTGAAGTGAAAGAGCACAAAGTGTGACAGCCATTCATGCAACAAAATGTGGCAGGAAAGGTAACAGTTTTTGGTTAAGATTAGAAAAAAACCCTTCGTCTTCACTCAGCCATAAATTTATTCTAACTAATTAACTAATATACTGTTTAACGTTCATTTATTTGCTGTTCATGCTGATAATTTGGCTCTTTAACCCACATCCTGTCACCTTGCATGAGAGGCCACTCGAAGGACCTTTGACCTTGCTCGTAATTACACAACCACCATCTTTTCACTGCAGCAATGGCAGTCATGGCTGCCCAAGTCCGATGGCACACCAGCCTCCTCCCCGTGGACTGCAGCAGGTTCTCTTGTCATCCTCGCCTCTCGCTCTCCCCCTCTCCCTCTCCCACTCTCCCTCTCTCTTGTCAGTGTTGCTCCTGGCGAAAGGCTGATACTTGATATTCAGAGGATAGCAGCTTTTGTCTCAGAGATTTAATCAGTGGCTCTGCTCCCACTGCAGAGGAGAGAGGGAGGGAGGGTGGCGGAGGGGTGGCAGGAGAGAGGGAAGGAAAGAGAGATGGAGGCAGAGACTGTTTATGTGTAATGACACAATAACAAAGCCTGCCTGTAAAACACAATCTGCAAACTGTGCTTTTGAAGGGGATTTTCAGTCCTGGATTAGTGTCAGGCAGAGGGATATGGAAAAGGAGAAGAGAGAAAAAGAGTCAGGTTGATGTGATAGACAGGGGAGGTGATTTTGTGCGCGTGTGTCTGCAGTGGGGGCTGAATTGTGTGAAGTGTGCGCTCGCGCGTGTGTCTACAAATTCATGTGTTTTGAAACTGTTTCGTATTTATTTAGCTGCACAAGTTAGCAGCTGTGTGGGCACAGCCACATTGTTTTCTCGGTTGTAAGCAAAAGGGGATTAAAGTTGAATAATGTAAGTAAAATATTTGGCTGCACAATGACCAAATGTTTCTTGTGAGGGTTTGTGTTGTCGGTCGGTTGATAATGGCTGGCGTGATGACTCTGTGAGACTGATAATGGAAAGCTACCGTGTTGGTTAATGCACCCATCATCTAAAAGCCTCTCCATTTAGTTCTAGTTCCAACTGAAAAGGACTCAGGGAGCAATGTTGACTTTAAAGGCCTCAAAGAGCTCTTAAATTTAAATGAGAGTCTTTTTTATCAAGGGGGTGTAAAGGGAACCTGGTCATCAAACACAGGTGTGTGCGTGACTTTGTTTGCATATGTGTGCCCCTGTGTGAGGGAGGGAGAGAGAGTGACAGAAAAGTGAAAAATGTGTTATTTTTCCATTTTGTTTTTTTGGCTAACCTCTGTCAGTCCAAACATCCCACTTCAACCTCGGCAGAGTGAGTTCTCGGTTAAAAGTGGCTGTCCTGCTGCAGAACGCATTCTCAGCACTGATGTTTTTTCTTCCTCGCATCAAAATGTAAAACTTGCTTTTGTTGTCCCGTATCAGGGAGAGTCCTTAAAGATGTCATCCTCCTTTCTACCCCATATAGAATCAATGGAGGCTGGGAGCCAGTGAGCATGGCTAAATAGAAATATTGTTCAGGGGAAGTGAGATGTGAAAGGAAAAGTGTCAGGAGATGTGTGTGTGTGCGTGCGCTTGCTGGAACATGCTGTGGAGGTGCGACAGTATGCATTCGTGTGTATGTGTTTAAGCGCGTGTGTTTGCGAGTGTTCGGGTGGGTGTGCTTTGCTATTGTAACCCTGCTGATTGGATTGTGTTTGACAGATATGGAGTCTGGAGAGCGGCTGGCCTCCCCTGCGCCCACCCTGTCTGCTGCTCGCACCTCCTCCCCTGCGGCCTCTTCCTCCTCCTCCTCCTCTTCTTCCTCTTCATCATCCCCTGCTCCCCACTCTAAGAGCAGCCTGGCCCCGAGCCCCTCAGCACTGGGATCCACCCTCAGCACCTCTGGTAAGAAACACTTTTTCTCCCTCTGTCGACCCTCTGTCTCTCAAAGACCATGTCTGCTGAAGAAAAAAAAAAATACCAGCACACACTGCAAACAGTTTCCATGTAACCGTAAAAACGTGTCAAATATGGTCACCTTCATGTCTCGATAGCATTCAGAATCCTCCTCATTTCTTTACCATTAAAAATGAGTTTCCTCCAGTATTAATTATACAGTTATTTTGCAGCCTGTGTGAATACACCTCTCTCCCAGCTACAAAGATTTTTTTTTTCCTGACAGCTTGGGTTGCAATTGAAAAGCTGCTGCATTAATGAATCCCAAACAATTAGGGGGCTCTTTTGTGTGAGAAACACACACATGCTTCGCCATGTCTCCTGACAACCTTCAGCTCTCTGGCTCCAGCTGCCTCAGAGTCAGGCTCAGCACGACACTGTGCATGCATGTGTGTGCGTGTGTGTGTGTGTGTGTGAGAGAGAGAGAGAGAGAGAGAGAGCAAGCCTCTGCCTGCATGATTTAACATTTGTCAGCCACTCAGTGTCTAGTCAGCCCTGTCCGGCATCCAGCTTCCTTTCTATGTATTGGTCAAAGCCATTAAGCAAAGAGGAGTGTGTGTATATTTGGTGTGAGTGTGCGTATGTGTTTGTATTTCTGTGTGTTTCTCAAATATCCCTCGTGAGAGTGAGTGAATCATTTGCTCATACTCTCCTTTTCCTCATTTCTTAATGTCTTGCTGTTTCAAAGGCCTACTACACACACACACACACACACACACACACAAACACACACACACAGGCACGCACGCAAGATTGCACAGAGCAGGGAATAGCATATCCAGCTTTCTCCATGATTGTTGTCTTTTCTCTCTGTTACGAGAAGAGGCAGAGAGCAAAATAAAGCCCCTTGTTTTGTCCTCCATCTCCTCAGTGTTGCCCCAAAGAAGAAGCCATTAGGAGCATCTCCTCCTTATGCATTATACATCCCTCTTCTCCCTCTGTGCCATTACGTGTGCTCAGATTTTCTAGATAAGCGATTTTGGACTGAGCGTCAAATGAAATGCTGAGAGGCAGGCTGTTAGCTCTGAACTTCTGCTGCACGTTGTGGGTATCAAGCAAGCCAATTCTTTTTCATTTCATACAATGTCTTGTTCGTTGTGAGGACTCAGTCAAACATATATACACATAGAGTTAAAGTCATCTCTGTCGCTTTCCCACAACCAAGTATCATAATTAAGAGGAAAAACATTCTCAACCAGAACAACAAAAATATGTCAAGTGTATTGTGTATACAGGTAACATCAGTAATTATGTGTTGCAGAGATATAGTATCATCACAGACTGTGCAGGCATTGATTCAAGGTCCTTTGCCAATGTGCCAATAACACTTAAGAAAAAAAAATCAGAGGAGAACATAAAAATGAGCACGGATGTTTATGTGTGTGTGTTTGCGTGTTTGTGTGTCTGTGTTCGCGCGCGTGTCATTGATGAGGATATCACTTGGAGAATAAAAGCTGATCGGCGCTTGTAGCGCTCTCTTCTTCGGGGATCAACTCACGGATGCAATTAACTTAAATCTGTCTGTGGAAATTTGATTGACTGCAACAAACAACAAATTAATCCCCCTTCGGCAGCATCCAAACATGAAAAAAGCAGGCGGTGCAGTTTGTCAGAGTGGAGGAAGGATTGAAACAGAATGAGAAAGAGGGCGAGGGAGCGAGAGAGAGACAGAGACACGGAGTGAGGAAGAGAGAGTAGGTAATCCTAGGTATGTCTTTCCTGTGCTTCTGTCTCGCTTCAAATTTTTAGATTTAATTATTCGCCTTCTGGAAGCCTGCATTAATATTGAAAAGGCATTTGCAGATGCCTCGAAAGGAAAGGGGTGTGTGGGGGAGAGGTGGGCACCCCAGGCATAAGTGAATGCTGTGGCTGGCCTTTCTGGGGGTTGCATTGCAGTCGTTTATCTTCGTATCCACTAGCTGACGCTGGCAAGGCGGGCTCTACATATTCAGCATATTCTAATGACATTCAAAAGGCAGATTTTGCTGTCTTGTGGTAGAGAAGGGCCTTGAAGCCAACACAAAGGGCTATACTCTCACACTGCTGGCACGCTGGTGAGGCTTTGTTTCTCGCCACATGACCACAAACAGTTTGTTTGTCACTTAAAAATAGTCTCCGAGATGCATCTGCAGAATCATGTTCATTTTCAGTCTTCCTCTGTGTTTTGGTATAGAGCACACATAGCTGGCCCTACTGTGTCTCCCTCTGGATAATTAGATCCCAGACTGCATTAGTTGAGAAAACACTGTGCTCCAGTGTCACTCTGTTTTACATTTCTGTGGTGTGTACAAGTATATAGTAGTTTGACATTTTCATCTGCACTGTGTACAACACTTTTCTTTTCTTCAGTCATCACTTTTTTGCATGTGTATTACCTGGCTTATGCGGCGGCATCAAGCAGGCTTGCTCTCCTTTTCTGGAATAGAAATTGAATTTGCATGAAATATGCTCACACCAAATTGCATCTGACTCTGGGAGAAGGTAATACGTGGCAGTCGCCCCTGCCAGAAATGATTGTGCTCAGGAAAACGCTATACGATGATGATGTTGATGAAGTATTCTTCTGTGCTGAAATTGAATGCCAAAAGGATAGAAGGAGGTTAGCTTTTTACGCCTTATACACACACTGCTTTTTCTCACCGACAATATCCTGTCTTTGTCACAGCGCAGCATATTCTGACGCTCTAAACGGAGAAAATATCAACTCACAAATAGTTGTATGCTGAAATTGGATTATAACAAAATGCTCTGTAATTTAAATGTGAATGTTTTACTCTATAGACATAAGCATCATGCTGAAGCAATAGTCAAGTCCGTCATGCTCAGAAACAGAACGGCTGCCTTTTGAAATTAGGTGCAGTGTGCACCCAGTGAAAGCTAAATCTGAAGTTAATTCTTACACAAATAGAAGTCGGTCGTTCTGTATTTAATTCTTCTATAGTCAGTTAGATAAGAAGCGACACCTTCAAAAGCTGTTTAAATCTACTTTTTACACCCTGTCGGGTCCTTACATAAAAAGAGCTCAGTGCGGTAATTTGAGAACAATGTTCGTGGCGTACACAAATAAACATATATGGAACTAACAGTAGGGCAACGAGCTGTGCTAAAGGTGCAACAAACAACTGTCATACCAGCTGTACGCTAATGTCAAAACTGCACTTTACGGAAGAAAAGATTTCTTAAGTAAAATCAAGTTAGAACTGAGTATTTATAGTCACAGTTCAAAGCTAAATTCTTCTTTTAATCATGTGATATAGGACTGTCTAGTTTGTATCTCAGACGGAAACTGTAGCTTGAAAAAAGCAAAATACCATTAAATACTAACCACTATGAGGAAAATATGGGATTTTAAAAGTAAGCTTAAATACTGTCTGTGTTAACAAATGACATTTACTGTCAAAGAAACAGGTCTTTCATTTGTGTTTGAAGATTTAGTGGAAATGCTGAAATGTCTAAAAGTCTATAAACAGCACAATTTTCCCTTTTACAAGACAATTTTTTATACCAAACAGAAAAGATTGTGTTTTATTAAAATTGAATCAAAATATCTCCACTTGTTGCTGTGCATCATTGGCCAGCATGTTGATGCACACAACTATTTGTTATGGATTGCATGTGAAAATATTTGAACACGTCCTCCTTGGTTTGGGTCTGTCTCAGGCCGTCTGTTTGGAGCAGCAGGAGAGCAGCCCTTCATTGGCTCCACATTGTCAAGTGCCTTCCCTCTGGTCAACCACCCAGCCTTCGGACCCATCTACACTGCCGGAGCAGGCAGGCCTGAGTTTGGAGGCCTGGGTTCCCTGGGCATGTCAGCTGCTCTGGCTGCCCACCCCCAGCTAGGAGCCCTCTCTGGTAAGACGAGGACTTTTGAGTTTTGGGCAGCAATTGTCTAAATGTGGAATGCATCTTAAATCCACTTCTCTCCTCTCCTCTCCAACAGAGTGGTGGCGAGCTGCTGAAGCCCATGGACGAGGAGCTGCTGCCTTTCTCCCCTCTTTCATCGGCTTCCCTCCATTCTTCACTCCTCACATTCAGGCCAACCACAGCGCCAGTCCTGTTCAGATTAGGATGCCTGGCAAGAATAGCCATGCCTCGCCTAAAGGTACAATTCAAGTCAAGAATCACTTACATAAATGACATACTGCTTATTTTAATAGAATTATAGCAGGTGATAAAAGACCGTTTCAGTTTGTTTTAATTGAAACTTCATCACATCCATATACCTCTCAACATTGCCCTCAACATCGTATGTTATGTAGGTGTAAGTATACGTATGAATTAGCTGGTTTTCAATGAGGCGCCTTGCCCTGAAAATAAACATCCTAACCTCTATCTCCCCTCTCGCACCATCTCTATCGTCTTCTTCTTCCACAACCTAAATCCACTTGATGAGATTTCTCCTTTTCAAGACACATTTAATGACTTTCAGTCCTCACTTAGTGATTCCGTCAACCTCTCTCTCTCCCCCTCTTTCCCTCGTGTTCCCTCTCGTAATCTCTGTTTCTTGCGCTCTTTTAATTTCACAGTATCTTTTAATTTATCTTGTATTATGTAAACCACTCATGTTGGGCTTGTGCCTCGCGCAGGCAGCATGTTTGATGAGATACATGTATAAATCAATATTTTTATTAGCCTTATTCCATTCCGCAGTTAGTTCCAGATATTTCATTATCCCGCGTAGCAAACTTCTCAGAAAAGATGGACCTGATTAGTGATACACTAGATCTGTTTTGTGTTTCCAGGGGTGAATGGGGCAGTGAATGGCAGCGGGGTCTGTCCTCCCACCACACAATCAGGGAGCTTTTCTGCGAGTCCGGCTCCTGTTCAGGCATCAACCAAGCCAACCAAAAATTCAGACCCCTCTAACAGTCACCATAGCAGCCCTCAGAGCAATCCGGCAGAATTGGTGGAAAAGCCGATCCAGAAGACTAAAGAGAAGGTCAGTTGTCTCCTCCTCAGTGTGCAGTACACAAGTTATGTATCATACAGTGAAGCTGATTCACGCAGTTCTTTTTTCTCTCAACTCAGAAGCCACGAAAGAAGCCAGCAGACACTTGCGTGGCGAGCAACAGCGAATCAGGCACGTCCTCAGACAGCTCCAGTGACGGGTCCCTCAGCAGTGATCTGGAAGACCTGGCAGAGGATGATGAAGACGACGATGACGACGATGAGGATGACGAGGAAGAGGACAAACAGAGTGAATTATCAGACTCTGAGAAACGGACAAAGAAGAAAACAAAGGTACACATGAGTAGTAGATAATCGAGAGTGAAAGCATTTTTTGTTAAACTGAAATGATAACATACAGAGACAAAAGCAAAGCAGGAAACCACTTGGAGTCCAGTGCCTTCATTCATTAAAATTTGGAATGGGTTCTTTGTTCTTTGTTCTAACATTTCTTTATTTTATTTCCTCCCCAGGTTTTGATACCCAGCACTGGAACTGCAAAGACTGACAGACCACGCTCTGGGGAGCCCCAGGACAAGAAGGTCCCCTCCAACCCCCCGACCCTTGTGCCCTTGCCCTGCTCTGTCTCCCCTCCTGTCTTGTCCCAGACCTCGCCGCTGGCCCTGCACAGCTCCAGGTCCCGGACAGAGGGGCCACAGCAACACTTCAGCGTGATCCAGTCCACTGGCCTGGCTGCCAACTCTAAACCCCTGGCACTGCTCGCTCAGCCCCGTAGGGAGTCTTCACCGTCTTCCTCCCCCATCGCCCTCACCACATCTCCAAAGGCACTCTCCAGCACTGCGTCTCCCAAACCTCCCAAACTGCTGCCCTCCTCCTCCCCCCAGCACCTGCCCCTCTCCCTCTGCTCCTCCCCTAAGCCTCTCTCCGTCCCCTCTCCGCCCCGCTCAACTCTCCCGCCGTCTACCTCCCCAAAACCTTTTGGTTTGACCTCATCTGTAACAAGCTCCCAGAAGTCCTCGCTGAAGCCACCTCGGCACGCTGTTCCTGCCAAATCCAACAAAAGGAAACAGCTGGAAGCTTCACTTGCGCAGATCAATGAGTTCAGGCTCAAACAGGTAAGCCAACCAGATAACAGCAGTTGAAGACTGTCATTTTATACCACTTCTGCAAAAATGGCACACAGTACTTTACATGTACACAGAATGCTGCGAAACATAGACACTTTAGCTGCACAGCTTCAGTGAAGGCAGTTATTCCCAACAAATGGAGAGTAATGAATTTATCCACTGGAGCTGAGTGTTGCAGTTAGATTTGCAGTTTCTCTCTTTTTCTTCATCATTAACACACTATAACCGACACCTTGTTTAATCTGGTAGCCATTTACCACATTTACTTAACACAAGATCCAAGCAGCTCACAGACAGCTACAGAACTGTTACTGGTGAAGCCGCATATTCAATTTAAAAGTGAAATCATAACACTGACTCTTGCAGTTTTTTGGATTCACAAGAGGCTGGGATTTTGTATCAGAGAAAAACACGTTCCAAAGGGCCTCTTTAAAATTATAACATGGCCTTAAGCAAACTCTTACAACATGGACATCAGAGAGAATATTTGTTTTGTATAGTTGATTCAGGAGACAGCACTTGTTTGAGTAAACTTGTCGGGCACTGGGAATGGACACAGAAAAACAACTAGACATCTAAGACATTTAGATATGTTAATAGCTATTACCAATAAATGATTCTCTTTATACATTTGGCCCAGTCGGTCTTTGAGTTTCTGTGTTAAACTTGGGAGAGGAAAGAGTTTAGAATAACTGATTGTTTTGACACTATGCACTGTAGTAATGACTATATTTTCCAAGGGATGTTCAAAACATGCACTCTGCAACCATTTGTCACTGATATCCTCCAGCCTTTTATTAAGAGCTTAGTACCTTACACATGGTAGTGTAGTATCTGCAAAATTTGTTTTTCCAGATGCTGTCCTGTCCTGGTTTATTTGATTTACAGTCTTGGTTTTTAGCCACATTTTTTTTTTTACTTTTTGCTGAAGTTAACTAACATCTGACTTGTAGATTTTGTCTTGTGTGCCCTTAAAGGTGCTGTCAGGCAAATATGTTGTATCCATTTTGAACTTCCTTTCATAAATAGCTCATTAAGCATATTGTCATGAGATTTAAGTTTTTGCTCATATACAGGTTACTGCTACAAAGATCAGCCTGCTGATAACACGCTTTATACTTTTACTTTCATTACCATTCTGAAGCACTCTGTGTGTCTGCACTCATGCTACTGCATTATTTATGTTTTTCAATCGGTTCAGATGAAATGGTTGAAAGATTGACATTTTTCTTCGCTTTTACTACACAAAATCCCTTTTCCTCAGATGAAATATGAATGATAGCACAATAATCAATAAGCTAAACCTTTTGAGATCAGCTCATTCTGTGAAAATCATTTCCCCTTTTTTGTTTTACCAGTATAGAGAAGTTTACAACGAGCTAAATTCCCCCTGTGGTTTCAGCACTGTTACTGTATTTCATGCTCTGTGAATTTGATTTGTTTCACTTCATATAACATCCAGTTGAAAGTGCAATGTTAAAGTCTAACCTGCCTTCGCTTAAACACAGTTTGAACCAAACTTGTCATCAGTGGAAAAAAAAAGCAAGCATGCTCAGCTGCATGATAATAATGATGATGGAGCTTTTCAAATGTGCAGACAAGTAATTACAATTTTAGAGAGATACTCAGTGCCTCTTTTTGTGAACTTGGCCGAGTACAATGCCTTTGGTTATTGCATTTATGTTCTTTTTGTTTCTCAGAAAGGGGCTTAGACACAGTTAACTGTACCAGTGTTCAGCATTGTAGTTTTGTCACCTGCTCAAACAATCAACAGTGATGCGAACTGACAGCTAGAGCAACTCTACTTTGTCCCATTTCTTTTCTAATTTTTTTTCCAAACCTTTCTTTGTTCCTCCCATTCTGCCGTTCCCTCTCTCTCCCTCCCCCTGACTCCCTGCCTCTCCTTGTTCTCTCCCTCTCTCCTCCTCCTTTACTCCCAGACTCTCATGTCCCAAGGGCAGACATTCCCAGCTGAGCTAAAGAAGCAGCAGCAGGGGCCAAACAAGTCTCCCAAGAGGACATCTCTGTCTTCATCGCCATTGCCACCCGCTCCGCCTCCTCCACCCCAGAACAATCACTCCAACCTCTTCCTCTCGAGTGCCCTGCTGGGGCTCCCTGAACCCCACCACCCCAATGGAGTCATCCAAAGCACCACTCAGGACGCACCTTTGGCCCTCATCACCAAACCTCGCAAAGACTCTGCCTCTCAAGGCAAGTCCCCTCAGTGCGACTCCGATGCTGGGTCAATGCCTGTCAATCTGAGCACAGGGGCGAGCAGGACCCAAGCAACGGCCCAGGCTGGGGCTCCGTCACTGCCCCCCACTACCTCACCCCATGCCACAGGCCATGGATCCAGAAAGAACAAGGCCCCCAAGGGCAAGGGACAGGCACCAGGTCTGGCACAGGGACAGGGGCAAGCAGACCCTTTAGCTGCCTGGAAGGGCTTCTCTCAGAACCACCTGGTACAGTCTCTAGTAGATTTGTTTCGTGGAGGAGAGTCTGGGATCGGGATTCCCGGAGTTAGTATCCCTGGAGTCGGAATTCCTGGAGTGGGAATCCCTGGGACATGTAACCCCACAGCTGGTCTGCCAGCTAACAAGGAATCTGACGACTCTGGAGATGATGATGACGATGAGGATGACGACCTGGAGGAGGAGGAAGATGAAGAGGACTCAGATGATAGTCTGTCAGGTTTGTACCCTCTGCTCTGTGTCCCCTTCTGGTAACAGTCAGTTTCACAATGATAAGATCACCATGAATTATTAACATCATGGCTGCAACAAATTAATAAAATTACTGATACTGTTGTAGTGAATTAATCATCTGGTTTATTAAATGTCCAAAACAGTGCAAAATCTACATAGTGATTTGTATTTTCACCTGGAAAATATCTTTTCTAACCTTTCTTTAATGGACCACCCCATTAATTGACCAATTGTTTCAGACCAAATTAGCAAAAGGTTCTCTCAGCACAGTTATTTAAGAAATCCACTTGAAATACTAGAAGTACAGCTGCACAAATCATTAACTTAATTGCCGTTTGTTTTTGTGAATTGACACCTCATTCATTTGAAACTACCAAATCCTCACCCACTTTATGTCCTGGTCTCTCATTTCAGAGTCTGACAGCAACTCAGACAGCGACATCTCTGGGAAGAAAGTGAAGGAGTTAAAGCTGCTGCCGTCTGGATCATCTAAGAAGGAGACGACTCCCCGCAGGCTAACCAAAGGCCCCGAACTACTGAACACCTCAACCAATCACACCGCCACCAGCTGCTCCCCTCTCAACCTACAGGTCATCAAGACTCCCACCATTGTCACCAGCTCCAGTGCCTTGGCCTATCACAGCTCACCAGGCTCTTCCTCTTACAGCCTGGCTTCTCCATTAGGTAACATGTTTGAAAATTTAAAAGAGTGAAAATGAGGGAAGAGATACAATAGAATCCCATAATAGAAAAAGTAGTTTTGAAAATAAAGGTTTGATTTTGATGTGCTGCAGAAGACAATTTAAATTTACGAATCCTAAAAAACAGGTCCCTCATTGACTAAATGTGACCTTTCACTGTCCTAGTGTGAACAGCAGAAGTTTTATTTCATGACACAAGCATATACAGAACCAGAAAAAAAGCTATGGCTACCCATCATCCTCTGATGACTGAAGAGGGGGTTGTTATTTTGAGGGAGGCGGTTGGTTGTCACGGCCTAACTGGAGCTCTGAGGTCCTGTAGGTACATGCCTAAGAGCCCTGAGAACTTGTTTGGCACAGCAGCGAGGTTAATTTCCACCCTCATTCAATGTGGAGAGATTACTCAGATCAGAGAAATAGGACATATGTGTCTCTTGCCAGGAATGTTCCAAGCAGACATTCCAGTCTTTCCGTGCTTATGTTTTTTTTTTCAAATGGGCACAGTCAGATAATATAATGTAAATATATATATGTCATATATCAGGCTTGGCATTTTGATTTCCAAATGGCACTCCAGCGAATTGCACGTATATGAAACTTTTGTGGTCATGTGATGCTGGTAAATGTAGGTTTGAAAGGCCAGTGCACATATGTGTTCTTGGTTATCTGCCAGGTACGATTACTGGTAAGTTCAGGAGCTTTGACTGCTGCTACTGTATATGTGAGGTTTCCAGTCATAAGCTGTGCTGTCAAATTGATGGCTGAACTCTGTCTCTTCGCAGGCTTAGGGAAGAGGAAGAGGGTGATGGATGAGAAGGAGTTGATGATACCTCTGGAGTTGGGGTATGTACAAGAGGCCGTGAGAAAGAAATCTCATATAAAGTGGTTCACATCAGAGTGTGCTGACATCTTTTGGCATTTTCATGATCGAATCCACACATGGTCACAAATGTACGATGCACGCTGGTTTTCTGAACAACACTGCTGTTTTTTTCATTCTTAAAAACCCAGGTGGCGGAGAGAAACAAGAATGAAATCAGTGGCTGGGCGGCCGCAGGGCGAGGTGGCCTACTACGCCCCGTGTGGCAAGAAACTAAGGCAGTACCCAGATGTGATGAAGGTACCGTGGCCTCACAGCACTGCAGTTTAGTCTACATCCATGATACGGAAGCAAATGTTTTGAGGCATACAGATGAGCAGTTCAGGGATCACACTGGGAGTGGGGTTGTTTTTGATTTACTATGGAAGGATATTTTGCTAATAATTGCAACACTGCTCATCCACATTGCTCAAAACACATGCTTGCCTATCAGGATTTGCTGTTGTGTTATCAATGCTATCGCTCCAGCTGCAATCCACCCCCACCCCCTCCCTGCTTTCTGTGACCCTAATAGTGAGAGATGATATTCGTAGATTCACTTCTTGTGTCACTTTTCTCACCTCTCCTTCCCCAAAAAATGATTAATGGTTAGTGTTGGGATGCACAGCTTTGGCCTCTATTTGTTCAGTATATTATAGTCTCTAATCTTCTTTGCTTCATCAAAAGCTCAACTATTCTAATCGTCAGAACTGCCTTTCAGCGTAGCGGCGCAAAGAGAAAAATGTGTACTCATTCACTCACTGCTAGTCAGTCAGAAGGCAGTAAAAAGCCGAGCACGGCCACAGATAAATAAGAAAGGGCCTGAATTGTGCACCCCAAGGTCAGAACCGTTTTTCTCCCCTGAGAGCTTTTGCTCTTTTTTTTGTCCCCTGGCTTTTATAATGATTAGTAGCACTGCACAGATGCTCACTGTAACCTAACTCCCTCCAATCTAGTCCCTCCCAGTTGCTTTTCAATGTCGCTAATTTTCGCAATTTATTTTTCTGCCTAAACCAACGCCATTATTATTTTCTCTTCTGTAGTATCTATCCAGAAATGGAATAAGTGGCATCACGCGTGATAATTTTAGCTTCAGTGCAAAGATAAGGGTTGGTGACTTCTATGAAGCCAGAGAAGGACCCCAGGTGACTGCCTTTCATCTCTCTCTCTCTCTCTCTCTCTCCCTGATCCCTGTTCATCTTTTCATCTAGTGGCAGGCAAAGCTTCATGCAGCAGTCACTGTCAGGGCATGGATAGGAATCAACCAAAACCCTCAGTAGTCCTAGTTCACAGGCCTCTCACTGTGCATGGATAAATGTAATAATCAGCTGACATTACTTCCACAGGTGACCAGTGATATATACCATGTTATGTGTCTGTCATACACCTGACATAGATTAGAAAATAGATGTCTGTATTATTGGAAGCAGAATAGAGAAAATACTTGGTGCTGAGGGGCCAGAGGAGAAACTAGATGATAAATGACAGATCAGTACATCTTATTTAATGCATTGTTTAGCCAGCTTTTTACTGTGTATTAGGGAAAATATGATGACATATAATTTAAAAAACGCAGAACATCTTACTTTAACCCCTGCTGAATACACCCACATTAGTCTCACTAATGATTAAATGTTTCTTTGTCACATGAAATGATGTGTGTCAACATTGTTGTTCACTGTTTCATCTCCCGCCACCCCTCCCAATCTCTCCATCTTTACTCGCTAGGGTTTACAGTGGAGCCTGTTGAAGGAAGAGGAGGTCATTCCTCGTATTTTGGCGATGGAAGGTCGCAGGGGTCGCCCCCCAAACTCAGACCGTCAGTCGGGGGGCGAAGGTGGCAAAGGTAACCGACGGAGGAAGGGACGGCCCCCGAATGTGGGCGATCCACTGGTCCCCGAGGGCCCCAGTCCCAGTGAGGTCAAACTTCTCCGCAAACTAGAGGCTCAAGGTTAGCAGAGGAAATGAGCCCTGAAATATGTTTGTCATAAGTGTGTGTGCCATTAATCAACCAGCCATTATTCAGGTAGCACAGGGCAAGGAAGGGGTTACTGTTTCAATTTTTTTTTATTATTATTATTATATGGAGAAATCCGTTTTTCCCTGCTGCACTTGTTTGTTATATCCACCTAATTTATATGTAGAGATATAGATACTTTTTGAGATGAATGGATTTTATAATAGCCGGTTATAATAATCAGTCACTTATGCCCTTGCAGAAATATTTTAATCATGTATATCTCATTATTTTAAAATGTTAATGGACAAATTGCATAATGTATGTTAGCCTTTAAAGGGAAACATTGGTTTTGAGGATCTGTCCTTAATTTTGTCTAAATTTTACAAAACCTAAAGAATTGCATCAGTCAAATGTGAGAGGTCAGTCTATGCCAGCATTTAGGGAATCTTCTGAAATTGTCTCTGTGCAGAAATAGCCCGACAGGCTGCCCAGATGAAACTGATGAGGAAACTGGAAAAGCAGGCACTGGCACGTGCGGCCAAGGAAGCTCGGAAACAGCAAGGTAAACTTTTTTTTTTTATTATTTGCTTGAATCATTAACAAGACTGTGTGGTTTTAAGGATGGTAGTAGTGGCTTTTTGGTTGATCATTCAGTCCCTTTAAACCGCTTTGGTCTAAATGGGTGAAGTATAAAGAGCAGCAGGGGACACTCTCACTACTTATATAGCTTTTGTATGTATGTATGTATGTACATATTTATTTCCATCACTTTAAAGCACAAGCTTTAATCTTCTTTTTACTCTAATCTTTAATGCTGCCATGCTGCTGGTCTCCAACATTATGCTTATACGTTTTTTTTTATTCCTATGCATGACGCCAAAGCTAAACAATCAAATCAAAATCTCAAGACTGTGTCATGTTATATATTCTGTAATGTAGAATGTCCCAATAATTTTAAACTGGAGAAGACAATTTTGATCTGTACCCCTACTATTACAATATTACCTTTACACGTTTGGAACTTTTGCCAACGCTAAAAACCCTCAATATGAAAATGAGTGAAGATCCATTTTCCAAAACTTTATCTTTTTTAGATGAGTTGTTTTCTGTGTTTTTTATGCACCTCACCACTTCAAGTTATACCTTCACAAGGGACTTCAAAATTCCACATGCTGTTATTTGCAATAATTTTTGTCACTTTAATGACCTCGTCTGCGTGTTTTATATTTATTATTGTTTTGTGTGACTGAATCATCTTAGTTGCGATCTAGTCCTCTGAATTTCCTGCCCTCTTGTGTAAAATGCATCTTGATCTCAGCGAGACCTCGTGAATAAATAAAGCTTAACTGCTACAATTCTCTCAGATACGAATGCCGTCGGTAGCGCAGCTCTGTAGGTCGTTTTTGTCGACACTAATGTAACACCGTCTTGACTCTTGTAGCTATCATGGCAGCGGAGGAGAGGAGGAAGCAGAAAGAGCAGATCAAGATTCTCAAGCAGCAGGTGGGTCTGCTTTTCACATGTGTGCTGACAAATCTTTTTCCACCCTTTTCTCCTTATCTGAGTGTCCTGACACACATAGTCCCTGCGTTCACTGCAGGAAAATGCTGAATGGTTATTTTTGTGATGCTTTAAGGTTTGCTTTTCAATTACCATCATTACTTCTGGTACTAAACTTATTGTTGTCTCTTTTTGCCCAACCCAAATGGAATAGAGTGGCTGGGAAGTGATTTTATCTCAGGATGTTTTCCGTTGTTTTAAATATTAAGAGATTATGGTTGTTTTTTTTTTGTTTTTTTTTACAGGAAAAGATCAAGCGCATTCAGCAGATTCGGATGGAGAAGGAACTCAGGGCGCAGCAAATTTTGGAGGTACAGAATCTGATCCAACAGCACCTCTGATTAAGCAGAACATTCCTGGATAGCTACAGCCCCTCAGTCTATAGTGTTTTAATCTTCCTAAAGCTCATTACTGAACAGCAGCATGCATTGGAGGGAGTTGCGTCTTCTTAGGCATAATTCCACATGGAACTAATGCTAAATTGGTCTTGGTTGACGGCTGTTGAATATTAAAATGGCTGTTGCTGCCTCTTCAGACCTTATTTAAATTGGACAGAAAAGTCTTTTTTTTCATCAGACAACAGTAACAGTTTAGCATAAGTGGGTCGAGGGAAAAAAAAAAGGTGCTGTTTTCCACACACAAACACAAATGCAAAGATGCTTGAACATACACACACACGCGCACACATATGCCGGCGCACACAATTATACTGTAGGAGCTTCAAAGTGTTTTAGCAGGACTAAATCAATTTTGAGTTGACACGGTTGACAAGCCACTCTTAACGGGAGGCTTCAACATATTCACAATTAGGTGTTAAAGAGATACATTATTCATTCGCTGTGTTTTACAAATTTCACTGGCATTCAGAAGCATAAAATCTTTGCTCAAACCAGAAAACTGCAAACAATCAGTTAAAGTGCAGCAAAGCCCTCACCCAAGACTGATTGATATACGTCTGTCTCTGTGATTCTTGACTCTTTAATCTTTATTCATAGGCCAAACGGAAAAAGAAGCAAGAAGCCGCCAATGCCAAAATATTGGAGGCTGAAAAGCGCATAAAGGTATGTTTGTATTTTAGATAAAACCCTTGAAACAGTAGAATTACAGCCACTGAAAATATTCATAAACGTGTGTCTTTTTAATCAGAAATCACATGGATGAGATTATTTCACTTGTACCAAGATGTGGGGCTTTTTCCACTTAAAAAGTAGCTGGCAATAAAATTAGAGCAGCCCTTTGAAACGGGCTGAAATTCCATCAGTCTGTAGTGATTTTCGCGATATTGGCACAATGCAAGCATATTGATTTTTCCCTCATCTTCTCTTTCTCGCCTTCAAGGAGAAAGAGTTGAGGAGACAGCAGGCGGAGATTCTCAAACACCAGGTAGGCATTCACTACAACTTGCTCAGCCTCTTGAACGTAATAGTTACTGCTGAATAAAACCATTTACCTCGAGCTTCACCTGAATGGGAGTGTGTGTGTGTGTGTGTGTGTGTGTGTGTGCTTGTAGGTGTGCGTATGAGGGTGAATGTGTGAGTGTATTTCTGAATGCATTTAAACACAGGCATGTGTGAGTATATATATATATATAAATGTGGTTAATTACCAAGCATCTATTTAATGAAAGTCTTCAGTATCTCTCTTTATTAAACGCCATGCTTATTGGTATTGGATATTATTTCTGTTCCATAATATTTTGCCAACTCTCTCTGCCAGGAGTTGGAGAGGCATAGACTAGATATGGTATGGGTATGTTTATTTTTGTACATCTAACACCTGCATCGTGTAACTGGTTGTGTTATGGTTGTCATAGCAATGCATTAAGTGTAGCACTGGCTGCTGTCATACTACATTCTTCTGCATGGCTTTCCAGCAAAACCAACAAAAGAGAAAAAGAGTCAGTATGCTGCCTCCATCTGCTCGTCCTGAGGGACAACTGACCCTGTCACGGTGGCCAGGCAGCTTCTGTCCCCCTCCCCCATCCTCCCCCCTTCTACTCAGAATGCATTGCAAAGACTGCTAGCCAATCCACACTCACTGTCTCAAAGTGCACTCGAGGAGTTTCCATCCATCACATACTGTACATTGTCTAACTGTTGTATTGGAGTAGCCTGTGTTACCCATGAGTGCTTGACGATTTCGGCCCAGACATTGAGCTTGTGTCTGTTCGTCCATGCATCTGCTCTGCAGTCCACAGAGTGCTGGACTTTAACCTGCCCCCCCATCCCAGCCTCTCTGTCATTCACTGTTCTTGTACTCTGCACAAAGAATGAAAACAGCTACTGAGAATCAGTTTGTCTTTATGGTGGAGACACTTCAAAGCAGATCCCCCCACCACCCCCTATTTTGTTGAGCTCAACCGTTGCTTGAAAATAGACCGGATAGACTTTGGAACAACAATATAATCGGTTCCACCATGGGGACAAATGTGGTTCTGTGTAGCATTTTATTTTGGCCTGGCTGTCTTGCTTGTAGCCCTTCTCACTCATACACAGTCGCAGCTGAATCCACAGGTCTGCCTATCTGCTTCACAGTGGACTCTGAGCCGATTGTTGCCTCAACCCCTTGTACCTTCACTCGAGGCACAGTGAAGGGGGGCAAATTGAGATACGTGAAATAATCCTGGTATTTAAGGTTGTCACATGCAATTCTATCGCTTTTGATTTATTGTAGTTTGTTATCATAGTATCCCTCAACATATTCAATGTTTTTGATGAATTGGAAAGCTAGAAAAAAAAAAGCTGAACGCCACAGGCTTTATGTCCTTTTTGAAGTTGTCCTTTTTGAAGTTTTCCATTTGTAGATAAATCAAACCAAGAAGGACATAGAAATATTGTAGCGGAGTGCTTGGCATCTCGCCTGACAAAACAATCCTCACAAACAGCACATTTTAGTCACTATGTGCTGGAAATGTCCTTGGCAAGCCCTAATAGTGGCAATTGTGTCTTTCTGGTGGATCACAGAGGGAATGACAGCCTGATACGGTGGAGCGGGAAACCTAAAGAGATCAAATGAAATGATAGTCAGTCACCGGTGATTCCTGTGCCCTTTTGCAGTAGACTGTGTATCATGCACCAAAGAACAACATAGATGTCTCATCCTCAGCAGTCACATACTGTGTTAATACTTAAGCTGCCAAAACCACTGAAGTGGAACTACTCTGTTTGAAGCTATCCTTTACCATCCATTCGCATTTGTTGTCCCCTCACCAAATATTATGAGAATGATGTGTCAAATAAACATTAGCATTGACTCATGTAATAGAATTTATTATTGTGATTGTAACGCCAATGTGGCATATCAGAAGACTTCTGGCAACCAGCATTTTGCTGCTTTTGTTGTGTCAGCTTTAGTTTAGAGGCGCCGTCACCGATTCCAGCTGCTTCTCTTTTTTGAGCCTGTCATCACATCTACTTTGTATCGCATCTATGTGTTGCTTTTTGGTTGTCATCGTACTACTGTACTCTTCACTTATGCTTCCACCATACATGTGAAAGTGTATACATGTGAAGCATCGTTTTGTGTTTGTTCAAGTATGGTGCCTCTCTTGAATTTAATGCATCACAATTTTACATTAATACATACTAAATTTAGTCGACCTTGAACGCTGTATGCACAATGTGTGCTTTTTAATGTGCCTCTGTTTTTTGCCACTCTAGGAGAGGGAGAGGAGGAGGCAACATGTAATGCTGATGAAGGCTGTCGAGGCTCGCAAGAAAGCAGAGGTAGTCCATATGAACACAATTAAATGCAGAAATACACACACAGTCCACTCCATAAAAAGAGCCTAAGTCATTATTCCCTGGATGGATTCCTGCTTTCTCTCTTTTTTTGTGCACTCTTTCCTTCCATTCATTTCTTTTTCTACACACTTACCAAGTCAAAAGATTCTGGCCCTCAAGCACTTTTCCTTTGAATGCACAGCAGCATTAGGCTGAATTCTAATACTGCTCAGCAAAGTCAAGTAAACCTTCTTGTCTGTTTTCACACACACACACACACACACACACACACAAACACAAACACGCACACACACACATTTTGCTTCCCTAATGCTCCCTTGAATTTTGGAATCTCTAGGAGCGCGAGCGCTTGCGGCAGGAGAAAAGGGATGAGAAGCGCCTGAACAAAGAGCGTAAACTGGAGCAACGGAGGCTGGAGCTGGAGATAGCAAGGGAGCTGAAGAAGCCAAATGAAGACATGTGTCTGTCTGATCATAAGGTAGTTGAGATAGTAACTCATCTGGTCAGTGCTGTGAATGTAAAGTTGACCCTGTAAGTTTGTCCATACACACTGTGATCGGTGTGTATGGATCAGTTTCTTATTTGAGTCCTGCTAAATACCTGGATTTAGGACAGCAAGGTGGCATAATCACAAAGGTCCTCTCAGCTTATTATTATTATTATTTTTATTATTATTATTATTATTAGATAGTAAGTTGAGCATTTTCTTGAGGGTCAGTTTGAGCCAAAAGACCTCATGGTGATGAGCATTTTTATATGTGGAATGGTGTGCCCCCAAGTGGTTAAAAAAGAGTACTGCATAATGTAGAACATAAGCAGTCATTACATTGAAGTGAAAAGCACCCATCTTGATAACAGTCAGCAGATGTGAGATATAATGACAGCTTTCTTCCCATTTCCCATAGTTATCTAATTCATAACTGTAGTTTAAAGCGGAGTTCATATATTTCTCTCACAGTAACACATACAAACAACAAAAACAGCCAAGAGTACTAAGTTTACCCACTGTCCTTTGTCCAGCCTCTTCCTGATTTCTCCCGGATTCCTGGACTCATCCTTCCGGGACAAGCCGTGTCAGACTGCCTGATGCTGATGCAGTTCTTGCGAGGCTTCGGGAAGGTTCTGGGTCTTGATTTGAATGCAGATGTGCCCACCCTGGGAATGCTACAGGAGGGTTTGCTCAATGTGGGGGACAGCATGGGCCAAGTCCAAGACCTTCTGGTCAAACTGCTTTCTCTGGCAGTCTGTGATCCCGGTCTGCCACCTGGACAAAAGGTGAGCTAGTTCATTAATTCAAGCATTGTACTTGTATAATTCTGAACCAGTAAAACCAGCTTGAGAATCACACCTGAGAAGGAAATATGACACTTATTGCTCTATCTGGTAGTTTTAGTTAGAATTGACCTTACAGTATTTTACTACATAAAGGTTATTAGGATCGTTGAATATTGTTGTATATACCGAATGAAAGATAAACTCATATGTTGTTATATATGTCATATAAATACGTTGCATTGCTTGGATTTAAAATACCAATCAGTATATGTTCTGTGTCTTAAAATTTATCTTTAAACATCTTGCACTGGTCATTAATTTTATTTTAATGTTAAGGCTTCTATAATTTTACTTAAGCAAATTTTGAATGCAACTATTGGTCTGTGTAAGATCATTTTGCCGATTGTGACATTGTTATTTTTAGTTTATTTTAATTTAGATTAAAGGTTTTCCTGTACTGTGAATAAATGCATGCTCACATTACATTGCTCATAATGCTAAAGAAACAACTCTTAAATCAAGTTTTCATCAACTTCTTTGTCATCCTCTCTACTCTATCAGACAAAAACCATGCTGGGGGACCACCTGACCAACGTTGGCATCAACAGGGATAATGTGTCTGAGGTGCTACAGATGTACATGGGGGCCCATTGTGCCAATACAGAACTGGCCCCTCTTGCCCTCAGTCTGAAGACCAAGGCTTTCCAGGCCCACACGCCTGCCCAGAAGGCCTCGATCCTGGGCTTCCTTGCTAACGAGCTGGCCTGCAGCAAATCTGTTATCAGGTAGGAGAAGCAGCTGAAAGTGTGACAATACTTCCTGGATTCACATAATTAAAAATGCGAAATAAGCAATCCAACACTCCTAGTCACCAACTGCACCCTGACACAATATATTCATCTACAAGTAGTTTGTGCCGTATGTGCTTTCATATTGCCAAGTCCTTCATTAGCCAATAATGGTATGTTTTATTGATGCAGTGGAAAATGCTTAATAAAGCTGCAGTAGGGAGCAGTAATTTGCAGTAGAGTCCTTTTGATTGTAAGCAAATTATGCAAGTATTAATTTGTGCTCCGGGATAGCAGCTTATTAAACTTTTTACTTTGGCTGTAGATAGTTGCCAGCCTCCCTTTGCTTTTATCTTTTACATTGTATTTTTGACATTACTTTGTGAGAATACCAACAACATGCATGTTCACGGGCAACTGTAACTGATAAGATTGCATTTCCTCTTACAGTGAAATAGACAAGAGCCTGGATCAGATGGCAAACATGAGGAAGGACAAGATCATCATGGAGGGAAAACTGAAGAAGTAAGTTTTCTTTAACCCTAAAAATTATAATGCTGTAATTCTCCATACACTACCATGCTGAACCTATGTGTGTTTCTGCAGGTTGAGGACTATTTATGCCAAACGTACTGGGAGGAGGGAGGCCAGTATGGGTGTGGAAGAGAATCAGTCAGTTTGCACTCCGTCCTCTGCCGCCAAACGCAAGAGGAAACTGGGTGCAGACAGTGACGATGACGATGACGACGATGACGACAGCGACGACCAGGCAGAGGACGAGGATGATGAGGAGGAGGAAGAAATGAAGAAGGTTAAAAAAGTGGAGACATATGATGAGGTAAAACCAGACAGATCCATATGTAGATCCATTATGAAAAATGAAAAAAATGCTCACAGATATTTATTGTATTTGCTTTCTCCCGTCAGGACGAAGTTGATCAAGCCACCAGTCTCGAGGAGCTGGAGAAGCAGATAGAGAAATTAGCAAAGGTATGTTCTTCTTTAAAATGTGCAAGTACTGTGACAAAGTTAATACCCATTAACATAAATTCATAAGGCATCAGAAAATTAATGCATGGTTGGTTGACACTGATAATGTTTGATTAAAAATGGAACCAACAGTGAGATAAAAAGGTCTCTTGGGGAAGCAATTACGACGAGATAAACCACAGAAACATGGAAAATTATTGCTGTTATGCAGGTCTTCACTGGATGTTGCCGTGAAGATGCATTCATTTAAAAAAATATATATATACAATTACATACAATAAGTAAAAGGTTAATACCTTCTGCGCTGTAGGTAATAGATTTAAAAAATGATGAAAAACTTATTTTTGTAAAATAGCTACAACCTCTAAATCCTTTAATATAAGCATGTGTTAAAAACAATCATGTGTTTTGTACATTTTATGAATATGCATGCTGATGTGGGGCTATTTGCTAATGAAGGCATTAATTAGCTTAATAAATTACCTCATTAACATAGCATGTAATGCTTAATATATCACGGTGATTACAAAAGGACATTAGGTAGCGTAAATGTCTTTTGTTTTCCTGATGGTCTATAGATCAAAATAATGTCTTGAAATCACTGAGTATGTTTTGTACCATCGCAGCAACATCATCAGACCAGAAGAAAGCTGTTTGAAATATCCCATTCTCTGCGCTCCATGATGTATGGCCAGGACCGTTACCGCCGCCGGTACTGGGTACTTCCCCACTGTGGAGGGGTCTTCATTGAAGCTATGGAGAGTGGAGAAGGTAGTTACAACAACATATACACACACACAAGTATGATGAATTCTTATATACAGATGTTTCAATTTGCTCATCTGATTGCAAAGAACATTTTACACACACTCAAAAAATACTTGGAAAATACAAATCATAGTAACAGATTTGTTGTTGCAGCAAGAGGAAGGAAAAATGTTGTCTGTGTATCTGTTTGGCTGCATGTTCAGCTGTTTTTATAAGTATGAAATATGCTGATGATGTCTTACTTTATCTTAATTCTCTAAGACTAATATAAGATTGCATCTGTAAACTATAATAATCTAATGCAACTCTACTTATCTTCCAAAAGCAAGTGTAGAATATTTTTACAGAATAATGAGCCCTCAGCTGTATTATCAACCACATCAGTAGAGTTTTCAGCTACATTAACCATACGCTCTCTCATTTCCCTGCAGCTCCAGAGGAACTGGAGGAGGAGCGACAGAGGAGGAGGAGAGCAGCAGAGGAGGTCAAGGTCAAGGAGGAACCTCAGGAGATCGAGGTGCAGAAGGAGAAACCCGCCAACTTCGATGCGCAGAGCCCTCGAACACAAGGCTTGGAGCAACAGAAAGAGGAGGACGAGAAGGAGCATGAGGGGAAGAAAAACTCCCCGACCCACTTTTACCAGCAACCAGGCTGCGTGTCCAAATTGTGCACATTCCGGGATGTCAACAAGGACGTTGGCAAAGAAACTGTGAATGCGGAGGACAAGGAGAGTCCCCATGCAAGACAAAACGGCAGCCCCGTGCGCACTCCTGTTGCCACGACCACAGTAACATCATCCTCCCCCACTCACAATACCTCTGAGGCGGCAGTAGCAACAACCCCCTCCATCGTGACCACTAATGACACTACAGACGTCCCTCCCCCAGCCTCAACTTCTTTATCTGTCCCGTGCCTGCCAGCCCCACGTGAAAGCCCAGGGAACACTCCTCCGACCTCGTCCCCTGCTCCATCTCCGCACCTCGCATTCCAAACCAACGACCAGCTGCTCAGAGTCCTGACAGAGAGGAGCGGGCACTGGTTCAGCCTGCTCCCTCGCAACCCCTGTGACCTCGCTTCCCTCACCACTACTCCTCCAGGAGCGCCCCGTGTGTCTCCACAGGCGTCCTCTACCCCAGCCAGGCCCAGATCCCCACCTCCGTCCCCTGCTCTGCCTCTCACCCCTTCTGCTGCCTCAGCCTCTGCCAGCCCGCACCACCCAGCTGGCCTCCTCAACTACCCACTATCAGCCCTGCAGGTGAGGCTGCCGAATGCAAATAGACATAACATGGAGTTATTTTCACAACACAGCACATCACCTCAACTAACTCTCCTCTTTGCTCGCCTCTATCTGCACCTCCCTCACCCTCTTGTTTTTCCTCTTGTCTGCCCAGGGGAAGTCAGGTGGTTCATTGCTTGGAGTTTCTTTCGGAAGCTGGCCCAGTGGCATGATGAGTCCCAGCCTGCCTCTGTGCAGCAGCCCCAGCCCCATGCCTGGTCACTCTCTGGAGGGCAACACAGCAGCAAGTGTCTCCAGCAAGAGTGAATCACCTTTACCTCGCATTGAGAAAACCTCATCCATGCCCTCTCCTGCCCTGGAGATGCCCAAATCCCTGGACCACCCCTTACCTCGGCCTATTCCAGAGGGTGAGTGACAAAAAAAAAACGCTGAGAGAAATCAACCCCCGTTTTTTAATTGAAAAGAATTCACCTGCCTGAAAAGATTTCACTTGCTTGAATAATCCAATATAATTGGATTAGGGAACGTTCTGCTCTGCTGTACACAATTTCATTTGGGTATAGCATAGCTGAATGAAGCACCTTTTAACAGTGATGTATGTTCAGTGTCTTCTGGCTTACATGCCTGTTTGTGCTCATTGTCACAGAGATGCTGACAGGGTGGTGGCGGGTGTCTGACATCGACGAGCTGAGGGCTTTAGTCAATGCTCTGCACAGCCGAGGCATCAGAGAGAAGGGCCTCCAGAGGCAGATGCAGAAATACATTGAGATCATCCCCCAGGTCTGCACCAAACACAAAGATGGTAAGTGTCTCAGCACTTCTTCTGAAGATCATCTCTGTATATAACTTCTATATAGCGTGTAGACAGTACATTATTTTTATAGTAGCAGACAGAGACTTGTTGTTCTGTCTTTAAACCTAAAAGCAGGTTCTTGATGTTCCCTGAATACTCTGCAAGCATTGTATTATTTATAATTGAACTACATGAATATCTTGCATTGGTGAGTGTGTTTGTGTGTGCATTCGTGACTCACCGATGTCCGTCATGTCGTCCATCTAGTGGCCATGATCGAGCTGCGTGAGCTGGAGGAGAGCCAGGTCAGCGTGGAGTCGGTGCGGGGCTGGTGTGTTGAGGAGCAGGCGATGGAGATGGACATTGCCGTGCTGCAGCAGGTGGAGGAGCTGGAGAGGAAGGTTACTGCTGCAAGCCTTCAGGTCAAGGTAAAACACAAGAACACACCTACCTTGACATTTTGTTTGTGTAAGAATGGTTTTAAACACATGGAGTGGTGTGATCAGAGGCTGAAAGACTAAAGAGTTGACTTCCTCTCTCAGGGCTGGACGTTTCCGGACCCTCAGTCTGAGCGAGAGGACCTGGTGTATTACGAGCACAAGCCTCCCACCAAAACAACGCCAGCATCATCCAACGCAGGAGACAAGGACTCCAAGGAGAATCCGGAGGAGCGGGGGGAGAAGGGCGGGGTGATGCGTCACCCGGACAACCCGCTGGACATAGCAGTGACACGTCTGGCTGATCTGGAGCGCAACATCGAGAGAAGGTACCTGAGGAGCCCCTTAGGTACCACCATTCAGATCAGGCTGGATAATGTGGGTACGGTCACTGTCCCTGCCCCCGCCCCATCCACTAGTGCTGACAGGGAAGGGTAGGTCATTTCTCCAACCAAAGCTCCCCACTCTCCCACTAAGACCCTTTCCTCTCTCTGTGTGTGCTTCATGTTTCCCATATTACTCAAAAAGTGAGGGTCTTTGCTGCTTTCACAGCAGATTTTTGTGGTGGCTTGTTGCATTTTTGTTTCTTTCTTTGGTCTTGTGCCGTTTTTTTAGTGGGGTGGGGACTCCACTCCGCTTCATTTCCTATGTAGGCATTGTTTACTGGTTTACCGGTTTGTTTTTTTCTGCAGTCATCCGCATGGTATTGTGCATTAGTAACCTTGGTTATGGGCATACTCATGGCTCCCACTAAACAAGCATACACTTACACAGGTTCTACTCCTTCACTCTTTCTGCATGAACGTCCCTTCAACATAACAAAATCGGTGTGTACTTCTCCCTGGTGCCCTACACCCCTAAAATCCTCATGCCTGTCTCTGCGCAGCTGGAGCTCTTTATGGTCTGCTGTCTTGTTGGCGGCTGGTTCAACTGATACAGTTAACTGCTTTTACTCGTGTAAATAAGCCAGGATATTTATCTATAGGTGTGCATTTTTGTTTCTCATCACCTTCCCATCATTCCTTATTATCTTCTCCCAGTGGTGAAGAGGAGGTGGCCCATGGTATGAAAGTGTGGAGGAAGGCCCTGACTGAAGTGCGTAGTGCTGCCCAGTTGGCCATGTGTATCCAGCAACTGCAGAAGTCTATCGCCTGGGAGAGGTCCATCATGAAAGTGGTGAGCAGCAGCTATAATTCAGCACATTGCAACCCCACTAATTAGACGCAAATTCTATTCAGGGAGCTTATGCTTGATTTTAATGGATGTACTTGTTTTTTGTAGTACTGTCAGATGTGCAGGAAGGGGGATAACGAGGACCTCCTCCTGCTATGTGATGGATGTGACAAAGGCTGCCACACTTACTGTCACAAACCCAAGATCACCAGTATCCCAGAGGGAGACTGGTACTGCCCAGCCTGCATATCCAAGGTATCAGCTCCTTTTTATAATGCACTGCTATCTCTCTGCTGTGAATCACTTGTAGAGAAAATCCTACCTACATATTTGTGCATGTATTCCACTTGATTCACGATTTCCAATGTAATTTAGAAGTTTAGGAAAATATCAATATGACAACCAAAATAGATGTTGTTGGATGATATTTTTGCACCAGTGCTTAAAATCCAACCATTCTCTTGGACAAAGAATTACTGCAAGGATTTTATATTTCCACCAAAGTTTTATTATCTTTCCTCTCAACTTTTATTGTCTGCAGCCTGGACTTGGCCTTTATCCCATTAATTCACAATAAAACTCTCTATTCATAGTCATACTAATAAAATCTTGAGAAGGTAGAAGCATTTTCAAGCTTTACCCAATGTTTCTATGTCGACATGGTCAAGAAGACACTAAATAATATTGGTGATGATTCTGAAAGATTCATTTGAGAAAAGGCCAATGTTAGTATTATAAATCAGTGTAGGTGGACACTAAACTAAGAGAATGCATTGTTTACTCTGTGCAGGCAAGTGGTCCATCTCCCAAAAGCAAAAAACCTCCAAGCAAACAAGTAGCATCCAGCGGAGGAGGTAGTAAGAAAGGTGGAGAGGCGAAGAAGAACGGGAAGCAGGCAGGTAATGGGGAAGTGTCGGAGGACGACCCGGCCAGCGCCAGCAGCACACCCAAGAAAGCAGCAAAAGACACCAGCAGGAAGCGAAAAACAGAGGAGGGCTCACCTGCTCTGCCAGCAGCCAATCAGGAGAGCCCTGTGTGTGTGAAGCGAGCCAAGACGGCTCGAGACAACAACAGGGACCTGGGATTATGCAGGTATGTGACTCTGGCTTGCTTGTACTTGTCTTTCGTTTGAATTAGTCATATATTTTTCACCTTCTTCTTGTTGTACACTGTACTGTAGGACTTTATCAAGACCTCTTCCCTTCATCACTATGAATACATGAAATTCTTTTGTGGTTTAACCCTAGAATTTAAGGGCCTCACAAAAAGTTATTTACCTCTCATCAGTGGCGTTCACATCAGCTCAAAGTCAGCTACATGCCTAGTTTATTGTGGTTGTATTAGCCCATAAAAACACAGATGTTGCTAAACACTTTTCATCAAATATAATATGTTCCTATAAACAGGAACACGCTGTAAACACAAAACAGACATTATTATCACCTATTATGTTAATATCATATTTATCACCTATTAATTTGATAGAAGAAGCTTGTTGATAAAGAAAGTTATAGCAACATTACCATTCATTTGGTCACTCATGTTTGTGTCCACCTGATCAATATAAATAGAATATTCAGTTTCTTTCAGCTTTGTGTTTTGCCTCTCCAGACTCCTGAGGGAACTGTATGGCTCTTTAGCTGCTAAATGGTCTATTATGTTCACCAGCTAGTCACTTGCTTTCTCTGTATGCTGAGCAGGTTTTTAGAGCTTTTTCACCTTCGCCAGAAACCTGAACCAAAACAGTGAAGCTGCAAGCTGTAAAGCCAGAACGATGAGTTGAAAGAGGCTACTAATCTCTGTAGAGCTCAGCGGAACTGCAGAGTCGGTTAATAATTCTCTGTGGCTTCTTAACTATGAGCGACATGTATTTGATGCATTGTTAATAGGAAAGTATTGACTATAGCTGTTTTAAAGGAAGAAGAAGAAATAGAGCCTCTCCATGTGACATCCAAAGTTTTTTTCCCCTAACAAATGAAAATCTCGTTCAGTGTCTAACCATGTGTGTTTCTATTTTGTGTGTGTCTGTGTGTTCAACAGGGTACTCCTTGCTGAGTTGGAGCGGCATCAGGATGCATGGCCTTTTCTCACACCCGTCAACCTGAAATCGGTCCCTGGGTACAGGAAGGTCATAAAGAAACCGATGGACTTCTCCACCATACGTGAGAAGCTTGTGAGCAGCCAGTAAGTTCCTATCACTTCTGTTCCTTCCTTTTCTTCTGAAAGCCTTCGGGGCTTCGGTGCAGAATTTAAAGTCAGAGTTGTGTTTTTCAGAAAATAAATTTTAGTCAGTTTAGTGATGTCACTGTGTGTAAGTTGTACTTTCTCTCATCATAAGACTTTTTTATAATTTCAGGTATCAAAACCTGGAGACTTTCATCATTGATGTCAACTTGGTCTTTGATAACTGTGAAAAATTCAATGAAGACAATTCAGACATTGGTCGAGCTGGTCATAATATGAGGAAGTTCTTTGAGAAGCGCTGGACGGAGCTTCTGAAGCAAACAAACTAGACGTCTGTTCAGATTCTCCCCTGTACACCCATTCAACTTTTCATATCGGAGCACCAGGTTTTTTCTTTTATCGTTGTTTTCTGATGGAGAATGTGGCTTTGCAGGATGGAAGAAGTCAAATCCTTAATGAGGGACCCACGGTGTGCTTAAGAGAGATGTCACCTTGGAGAAAAAAAAAAAAGTCGTTACATGAGGTGCGCTGGATTTTATTACAACAGGGATAAAAGCCCCAAAGAGTCCCAGAGAAATGGGGTGTCGTAGTGCAATACCTTTCCCTGTCTCAGAACACTGCACTGAATTAATCCTCAACTGTCACTGATGTGTCTGCGCTAGAATACTTTCCACTACTTGTAAATAGTCTTTTGTTATTTAATCGTATTATAGTGAATGTATTTAATTTTGTAATAATTATTTATGAATCAAGGTCCACTTCATTTTCTATGAAAAGGAAGAATCAGCTGAACTGCTTTGAATTTAAAAAAAAAAAGGAATGTGTCTTTGTGTTATAATTTTTCTCCCAAATATCAAACAAAGCCAAGAAAAAAAAAACTGTTTACACTGTTCAGTGCTTTGGGGCATCAGAGGACTGTATTCATTTGTTCAAACTGTAAAACTGCATTTATTTACAGGAACAGCAGAGGAACAGTTAGACAATGGTGATTCATGTGTATATACTGTTTATTAATGTCAATATTATGTCTTGTTTGGAACGATGTGTAAAAATTGTTTAAGAATATTAAGATATTGTTTATGCCTTAGAATGATTGTAGCATTCTATTTTAGTGAACGTGATGAAAACATTATCATAAATATTGTTTGTACAGTATATACATATCCTCTGCAAACACTGTGGTATCCTTAATCTTGGTAGTGCCTACCCTTCCAACAGGGGCATGTAGGGGATGTTTTTGTTTTTAGTTTTCATTCTTATGACATTATTTTTTTATATGATTTCAATCCAACAAGGCCTCCAAAGTTGGACAGTGACACAGAAATCATTCCTCACCATAAAAGAAAAAAAAGGAACAACAAGCATTCAGTTATGCTTCCATGATGCATTTCCTCGGAATCTGCCACAATACAGAGGACCTAAGGCCATTTGTAACCACTGTGTTGAACCTTGCTGTGTGTTGTGGCCTGATGGAGGCAGCTAGATTTTTTTGTACCCAAGTCAAGAGTACTTGAAGTTACTTTATTTAAGATATTGTGGAATAAAAGTATCATTCTTTTGTAGGAGCTTTATTTTTCACTAGTGTGTGGCACGGACCTATTAAAAGGATGTTTTTCAACGTAAATGACTCAAACTTGTTTTATTTCAATTCCATCCTACAGATCTGTGGATTCATCTTGTTTATTTTCTCAAATTGAAAATCATGTTATTTAATAATGATGATTATCAGAGTTCAATTTTAAGGTGTGGACTGTTGCATAAGATCATGTTTTTCACATTTAACCATTGAAAGTTAGTATTGTAGTTTATTTAGTACTTTACTGTTTGCTGATTGAAATTGTTGGAGAAAATACAAGCATAAAACCAGTATCCTAATAATATGCATTAAAATGATGCAAATTAATAATAATTGATAGATTAATACCATGTGTATTGGTCACAAGTTGGATTCACTGTTAGACTCTCTCACGATGGGTCAGATAGTATATTTTTACATGATATGCACCGCAGTGTCTGACATACACTATGTTGAAATGGAAGGACAAAGCAACATCTGAGGAAGCTTCATCTGCAGGTATAACAAGTTCCACATCAATGAGTCCAAAGTAATCATGCAAATAAATATTAAACAGTCTCAAAGAACTGTAGGAAACCAGTCGAATCAGTTTTTATAAATGTTGTTCAAACACATGATACTATTTCCAATTGATTCCAAATGGTCGTGTTCATCCTCTTAAAGCCTGTAAAATATGATTTAATTCACAGTTTCCCTTCAAGTCCTCAAAGACATTATTTAACACACGGGTGACGTAACCCGGCTACGTCACGGTCAGCTGATCAATGAGGAAGTAAACAACATTTAAGCGAACACGAACAAGACGACGGAGAGAGGTACAATAAACGGCTGTAGGTAATATTACAGTCATGTTTTACTTTATTTACCCTCTCAATTTGTTTTCTGAATAATATTTGACGTTATAACTTGAAGCAGGAAGTTAATTTTCCTCTGCATCGTTAGTTTCAGTCTTAGCTACAGTCTCTGCAGAGACAGTCTCCCCGTGGCTTCGCAGTTGTTTGGTTTCTGTTAGTGAAGTGATGTAACAGTTAAATTAGGTTAGATGAAAAAGGGATGGATTTTTCTTGCTTCCTGGTGTGCTATAAAACTTGAATGATTCATTTGTGAACTTTGAATTTGCTGTTCAAACACATTGTTAGACACATAATCTAAATTACCCTAAATAATTATTGCAGTACTATACTCTCACCAATGTTATCTTGTAATCTAATTCATGTTAACATTTTCCTATCTTTACTTCATCTGTGCTCATGTCCTTTCTCATTTTTCTTTCGTTAAGCATTTTGTGACACTGTTTGAAAAGTGCTATATAAATAATTTTTATTATTATGATATAATGCTGAGGGCAGAGCTTGTGACTTGAGACTAAAAAGGAGATCTTGAGATTTGACTCCCTTAAAACTTGACTTGAGTAATAAAATATGACCTATGTCTTTTTAACCTTTAATCCCTGAACAGTAAAATAGTCATCAGGACTAATCAGTTTAGTCTAATGCTGTGTATGGTTAATGATTAGTATTAAGACCTGAAAGATTTCTTGACTTGCAAATTGTGTGACTGGACCTGGACTTGCCTTTAAGGACTTGCTCTGACAGTCTTGACTTAAATCTTTTGTCTCGTTCCATTTATGTGAACTCCAGTTCCGGCTCTCCAAATGGCCTCTCTGATTTGCACTTTACAAGACCATCGAGATGACGTCAACTGGTGTGCCTTCTCTGGCAAACTGTTAGCCACATGTTCTGGAGACAAAACTCTCAGGATATACAACACCAGGGACTTCTCAGAGCTGCCTTTCTCCCCACTGTCGGGACATGGCTACAGCGTCCACTGCTGCTGCTTCAGCGCCTGTGGACAGTTCCTTGCTTCTTGTTCGACTGATGCAACCACGTTGGTCTGGTCCATGGACACGGGTGAAATCGAGGCTGTCCTGGAACATCCTGGTCGCAGTCCTGTGAGGATCTGCGCTCTCTCTCCTGACTCTGCTCACCTGGTTTCTGGAGCATCAGATGGCACTTTGGCTCTGTGGGATTTCCCCTCCAGACAGCTGCGCAGGTAAAGTTGATTTATGGATTGCAGGCATTCTATTTATACTAGAATACAGTACAGTGTTAGTCTCTTTCACATCTTGGCAAAGTTCACTGCAAACACCACTGCACAACGGAATTAATGTTAAATGAGCCTGACAAAAAGACACGCATGTTGATGCAGCTGCTGTTGGTTGTGTTTGTGTAGGACTGGAGCGGTGAACGACACAACAATGGTCGCCTGCTCTTTCAGCCCCTGCAGTCAGATATTCGTGACTGGCTCCACCTATGGAGACCTGCGTCTGTGGAACTTGGACATGAACCAGCTCCATGCAGAGAAAAACGCCCACGACCTGGGGGTCACCTGCTGCACATTTGCTCCCAGTATCCTCAGTGGTGAGGACCAGTTCTGTGTATTTATAAGCTACATTATGGCACGTGGCTTAATGAGGTGTTTCTGGCAGCATTTGAGACTAAAGAGTATAAGAATAAAATCCGAATAATCTTTTAATCAATACTCTTTTTTCACCATAAAGATGGTGGTATTGGAGGGGGCATTATTATAATATTGACTTCCATCATTCTCTAAGGTTTGTCAAAATTACATCAGATAGGTGGAGCATAGCTGATTTGTTTGGCCTTTGTCTAATTTCACCAGGGGAGACACCAACACTGGACCAGTTGTCTTACATCAATGCTGATAATTTTTCGTGAAACATTGAGTACATTCTGCATTTAGAATCATGTAGGATCCTTTATTTGTTTCTCTCTTTTTTTGTCTTTTAGATTGTCAAGTTGTACAGTTTCATCTAGCATCCTGTGGGCAAGACAGTCACCTGAAGATCTGGGCCATTAACAAGTTCAGCTCTGGAGGTAGAAGGTCTTTAAGTACTCAACAATCTCTGTCCCTCTGTGTTTCTTATTATTACAACCTCTTATGGATATTAGCCAAGACTGTAAACCTGGATTATGCATGTACACTCTTTCTGTGATGCAGACTTTGCATATACAGAGGTTAACAGCCTTCATTTGTGTAACTGATTTGTAATATATCAGTATGTACTGTATATATGAAGACGAGTCATCGGTGCTGCCAAATACAAATTACATTTTATTATAAATAAATCCAGAGTAGCTTCCAGTCCAAGCGTTTTTTCTGTGCCTCTCATGCTATTATGGTAGAAATAATAATAACTTTTTTCTATTTTATACAAGAAATGCAGTGCTTAGAAGTGCTTAAAAAAACAAAAAGACAGAATGAACAAAAAACAAGGATAGAATTCCATAAATATAACCCACCCAAGACTAAAACCCACTTCATAATAATAGTGAAAATTAAATTTAAGAAAAGGATAAAAATATAATGCCATCATAATATGGCCGTACTTTAGCTACGTTTCTAAGGTAGAAAAGTCTGTATTTGTGACCTTGTTAAAGTGCATGTATTTGTGCACTGATTTAACATATTACATTTTCTCACTTTTCTGCATTCAGCAGCTCCCCTTCTTTATGCTTTCTGTTATTATTGACCAATTTTGGAAGCCTTTTACCACTGTTATTTTGTCATTTCTTTTGTCAAGGTAACATGAGCATTCATCGCTCACAATCCAAACTTCAGTAAAAAAAAACCCTACTGGTTAGCTTGACATCAGTCAGAGAGAATATTTGACTCATTTCTGTGTATCACTATAGTTGTGTCTCTCTCTTGTAGCCTGTAAGATGCAGCTCCTGCACACGTTAACTGGCCAGTCAGCTCCGGTTCTCTCCTGTGCGTACTCCTCAGATGGGCAGCTGCTTGTGTCTGGGTAGGTTAAGGAAACATATTGGTGACTTTGGATGTTTCAGCCCCTTAATAGAGACTATGTACACTCCACATTGCTGACAACCATCTTCCAAATCTAATATCAAGATTTTAGATTGAATGAAATAGATACTGTAACCCATCACATTTATCATTTTCATCTTTGCTTTTTGTCAGGTTATGTTAATATTGTATGGAAATGTTATATTGAAGTGCGAGTGTCGGACATTGAGCCACTAAATTGAATTAGATTATGTACAAAATGGTATTTGATGTGATAAAACATGAAAACCACTTGTTGTGTATGTTACTTTTGACAGACACAATTGAAGGTTTTTTTAACCATCCTGATTACCTCAAGAAAATTCACAAGAAATTGCTGGAGTCACAAGCCATGTGCTAAATCTATATTTGACATCAGTTTCTTGATCTTAAATAGATCAGTGTCCATGTGTTGATCTATTTAGGATCAAGAGATTGAAGTAAAATATAGATTGTTTGCCTGGACTTTTAAGTAGGCCACCACTGAAATAACTATATGACTGCAGTACTTCAGTGGAACCACTGGGGGGAGACATAGATCGTGTTATTCCACAATGAGAGACTGGATCTGAACCTGCTGTACAAAATAGTCTGTTGTTTGAAATATTGCTTATATAGTTACATTTTTATCTTTTCATTTCCATCAGCTCTGTGGATAAAACTGTTACAGTCTATGATGCTGTAAGTACTCAAACTTTTAATTAATTTACATAGTAGTTAGCAGTTTTAGATTTAAGTTATGTAGTGCTCCATTGATAATATAACGTTCATGTTTTGTTTTGTGCTTCATTCTGTCTGTTTGCAGAAAAATGCAGTTTTGCTTTACACACTGAACCAGCACGAGAGGTAAACACTCACTTATATTCATGTGGTTAAGTTTTGTTTACTGGATTTTCTAATTTGTGGAAGTTCAAATGTAAATATGTTCATTTCTCTATTCACCAGACAAAATATCTTGTGCATCATTGGTTATTTGGTAATTAAATTTAATGTCCTTTGACAAGGTTCTTATATTAACATATGATTGATTTCAGGTTTTTTATACAGTTTTCGTGTTAACTTTGAATAAAATCTGTTGTAATGTGAGATCTTCAATATTAAAAAAATACATTTTATCATTAATATTAATGTTACTAAACCTAATAACTTTAGAAATCAATAGGATGTGTCAAAACTTAAGTTGTCTCGATGTGGTTTTGAAAACATCAAAACTAGAAATATTTTAACATATTATAGCTTAGATATTTCCGGCAATATTAATTTGGTCCAAATTTCCCACCCGTTTGTACTCCACCACTAACACACTTGCTGCTTGTGCAGAATTCCTGAAAGAGGTCTTTCACACAGTTTTTCTGGCAGCTGGTGGTACCTCTGCTGTTTACAATCTCACACAAGTTCAGTCTGTCTTTAATAATCATATTTTTGGTTAAAATCTACTGCAAGATGCTTTGCAATGCTGACACTTAAAAACACAGTTATTAGTGGTATATTTTGCATTTCTGACCTATTTTGTTTGCTGTTTTTCTTGACTCCACACATACATGTACAAACATTTCCTGACTAGATTTATAAGGTTTGTCACCACAAACTGCCCAGTAAGAGAAGTAAATGTTATTTACAACAAGAATTTACGTGTAGGGAAGGAAGACACCACCGACAGAACCTTGAACAGATGATGACCCAGTGTGGTTACAAAACATGCTTTTAACATTTTTAGAAAAGGGTAGAATAGCTGTCACTGTATCTCTCCCCCTTACACACACACGCACATATAAGCCACAGCTGAATGATCACACTTACAAGCTATTTAAGTCCATCAAGCCACCTGTGATTGAAAGGCAGAAAGCTCACTTCCTTTCACTGGGGCAAATGAAAGTCATTTCGGAAAATCACTAAGCGAAGTGGAAGTAGATGTGACAAGTTGAGAGAAAGTGGATAAATGGCGAAAAAGTGAATCACAACACTTGACAAAATACCTCCAGGAAACTCTTGTACATCTTGGTGCATCTTGAGGTCGGGTTAGTGCACGCCTTTGACTAAATTCCTATTGGAGATTTTTGGAGATGTTGTTTGAAACCAACTGGCTTTTGTGGATCAACATTTCTGAGCAAGCCAGCTTAGGTTTTTAGAGAGATTGTCCTCATTAATGTTGCCTTGATTTTCTTGAATCTACTGAAAATGTGATTTCAGTCCTTATTTAGATCTCAGTACAGCCTTTGATGTGGAAAGCCATCACTGAATTGGCCCTCTGATGGAGAACATTTCCATCACTGCTACATATTTAGGTCTGGTATTGAGCTGTAGTGCCCACCTTTTAACCCTGTAAGGGCCAAACTGCAGCTTCAGACTGCTGCTGTGAAGGTCAGGATGAAGATATGGGGCTTTTAGATTCAGTTTCTGATGCTCTCTCGCTTTGCCTTTTTAATTGATATGTTAAGCCTAAGCTATTTGCCTTTGATTGTTGAATCTTTTTCTGTTATTGTACAGAGGAAATTACGCCTATTTCTTAACAGAACTAAGTGATTCTTGTCCTCTGCTGCAGGTATGTGACAGCGTGTTGCTTCTCTCCAACTACACCACTAATTGCTACAGGATCTATGGATAAGACTGTAAACATCTGGAGGCTGGAGGACGGATGCAGCAGCCGTGGTGGGAAGAAACAACACACACATCACTCCAGTAGAGTAGCATCTATTTTTGGATGATTAATTACATGTGTTTTCTCTTGTCATCTTTTTCTGTGTCTGTCTCCTTTACTCCACCTTGTCTCCAATGGAAAGATGGGAAGTTGGTTTCTGGTTAGTTTTCTTTTTATCCTTTTTTTTTTCTACACTTGACACACACTACTTGTACAATGCCAAACGTCCACTAAATAACAGCAAACAGGATTCAGCAGTCACAGACCAGATTTTATTGCTCCTGTCTTCATTCCCAGGTGGCGTTCTGTTTGCCAGCTCAGAAAATCTGCAGAAAATCTTTAAGACGCTGCATATATTTTCAACTAAATATGGCTTTTCTGTGAGAGACTGCCAATCGTAAATCTTTAGCAGACCTTTTGGAAGAGTTGCACCTCAATACTAGTCGCTCGCATTTCATCCATGTGCTGAGATATCAAGTTAAAATGCTCTCATCTCTGGGTGAAGGACACAGGAGATGTAAAAGAGCGCTTTCTTCTCCTTAAACACCCTTCAGTCTCAAGTGTTGCATGTTTGCTCAGAGATTGCATTTCGCTGCTCGTGTTTACAGTGATATTCCTTTTTGTGTGTTTCAGAGAAATCTGCTCTGACATCAAGTGATGGTAGGAAGGAAGAAAATATGCCTTACTGTAGAGTGTGTCACGCTGTCGGTGCCAGTAAATAGTATCAGTAAAAGTCAGTAAATGAGACACCAGCCCTCATTTAATAGATGCACAAAAAAATAACGTAATGTGTTTACCAGCAGGTGCCAAGTGTGGTTTAGCATTTCTCTCCACAATGCACAAGCTCCTTTTCACCTTTTACTTTCATCTTTTGTCAATGAAAATGTCAATGAAACCTCCAGACATTTACTTATATTATTATTCAAGCTGTGCAAGCCACAGCCCCCTAATCAATAATTAGTCAGCAGGAGTCCAGGATATTCATGCATGGAGAATATTTGGCCATTTTTCAAAAGGTGCTGCAGCTGTCAACAGTGACAGTCTGGCTTTGCTTCGCCCCCCTCAGGGAGACCCCCAGCAGGCCGATCGAAGCTGCTGGTCAGCGATTGGTCGGAGGAGGATGTGTCAGCGTGGCTGGTGGAGGAAGGCCTCGGGGGATTGGTGGACAAATTCACGGCCAACAACATAGACGGGACTGAGCTGCTCAGTCTCACCAAGGAAACGCTGGCGTCAGAGCTGCACATAGGTGAGGAAGACAAACACAGAGTGCTCAGCGAGTGCAATGCCACTTCTTCAGTCCTTCGTCCTCTCACAGTCCTAATGCTTGCCTGAAATGTAAGCATATATAAACCCAGTCTTATGGGTATTACACGCCCGGCCTCTTGTGAGAATGAGCAGGAACGTGTGCGGATTAGGACTTTTGTGCCTCTTTACATGGATAAAAGGCGACACATTAAATTAAAGTAAGGGTGAAGGAATGAATGAATGTATGTTGATGGGGGTTTTACTCAGCAAGATTACATAATATTAGGCTGCACTGCAAAAGTACTCAGCTTTGGGGCTTCAGCAGTTCTGACTTTAATCTGGAGCACTTCATCAGTTATGTAACCCAATCCCCAAAACAGTATTTCCCATAAGGTATAAAGTGGATTTACACCTAATACTATTAGACCTTCTTGGATATTTCCATGTCTTTGTAAATTTCTGTTTATCATTCTATATGTTTCTGGCTTTTTGCTATAAGATTTGCAGCCTCCAGAGTGTTGTTGATGTCAGTCTACCAGCTAGGCCAGTCTTCGTCATGTAGTTGTCAGCAAATGTTTGTTGTATTGCCGTGCCGTCATTTCCATCCCACAGCCGCTGTCAATCACTCCTCAGTTTACACAGCTTCAGCGTGGTGACAGCTTGTGTTCACATTGTTCTGTTTTTAGTAATGTGGCATAAATCCCACCTTTTTAGCTGAACTAACTTAGAGGAACGCACTGAGTTGCAACATGTTTCATCTACTGCAATGAAAGACAGAGAAACAGGCATATATTTCAAAGGTGGGAGTGAAATCAATGAAGTGTGGTTTCCTTCCAAAGAGGCAGTATAACAAAATGAAACCCAGTGTACCAGTAAGATGATCAGGGAGTCTGCAAAGTTTCTTTGTGTTCAGCTGTAGTTGGCTCTTTATTTTGTGAGATGATTCTTTTTAAAACTTGAATTAATGTCTGTACATTCTCTGGTGATCAGGTTCTGCTAAATAATGTGATTAATACAAGTGTTTAGATTAAAATGCCCTCGAGTGCCTACTTAATATTTTGAGTTGGACAGACAGTCAGCAGACATGCTCCCTCCATGTTCACTCTCACCCACGCTCACATTTGCCATCCAAGAGTGAAAAGTGCGAAACGCAAGAAAAACTAATGCTCAAAACCATGATATTGATATTATTGTATATGTTGGTGTTTGTGCCAGCTCTGCTTGTTCCACTTGATGCCCCAGTGGTTTCATTTTTAATGCCAGCATGCAAAGTCTTTGATTGGTCTGTTTTCTCCTCTGGCACATTTTCTTATTCTCATGCTTATGTGTGTGTGTGTCTGTGTGTGTCTTTAGAGTCAGTTGGCCTGCGCAGTAAACTCCTGAGGAAGGTGGAGGAGCTGAAGAGTGACTCTGTGTGTTCAGGCATTCCTGATGAGTTTCTTTGTCCAATCACCAGAGAGCTGATGAGGGAACCAGTCATTGCTGCCGGTAAGCGAAGATCAGACCTTTTCTACTTAACACAATTTACAGATAATGACACAGCCTATAAATTAGAGTCTGCTCATGTTTCTTCAGTAGATTTGCTTGTATTTGCTTGTGTAATGTGACTATGCTGTCACTGAGTGTACGGACATTTCCCAACAGATGGATACTCATATGAAAGAGAGGCCATCGAGAGTTGGATCAACACCAAGAACCGCTCCAGCCCCATGACCAACCTCCCCTTACTGACAACTCTGCTCACCCCTAACCACACCCTGAAGATGGCCATCGGCCGCTGGAAGACCAGCCACTAGCATAAAAGAAGACATCAGTGCCCCGAATAAAGTAGAAACCAGAATACAGAGCTCACAGGGATGCCACAGCATGTCAGGTACAGCGTGTCTGATTTTGTTCTTTTTAAGGGATCTGCACACTGTGGGAGTTTTCATTTGTAAAGCTGCAATTTTTGACCACTGGGGAGCAGAAAAATCACAACAAAAATTGTGGCAACAGCTTAATAAGCTCATGTACTATTAGCTTATAAAGTTTTTTTGGCATAAATGTTAATAAATAGTTGCCTGTTCACGCATCGAGTAGCTGCAGAGCAACACGAACATCCCAGGGGAGAGCTCCTTTTGGCCACCTGAAGAAACATTTAAAGCAGCTATAATCAATATTTTTATATTAAAAAGCTTAATAGCGAATTACAGTGATTTTGTTGTCTGGTCGACAACGTTTCTGTTTTGGTTCGAAAAAGCTTTAAAAATCCACTGTGCACTACCTACTCAGCACCAGACAGCTGAGACAGTCAGCGATTAGTTGGCGAACATAATGGAGCATTTAGCAGCTAAGTAGCCAGATATTTTTCTCAATAGTTGGTAGAGACCAAAAACGGAGCTGAAAGAGCAGGATAAAGCATGGTGGCCAGAAACACTCTTCTGTAACTGCTGGATGTGTAAATAAGCAACTGTTTGGTAAGAAGTTTGTCACATCAACTTAAAATGTGCTGATACTTCAACGATGAATTCACAACTTGTTTCCGCTGCCCCCAAGTGGCCAAAAAAAATCAGTTACTGCAGGTTTAATGGTCGTTTGCCTTTCATATAAAGCTTGGTCCACCAGCTCCTCAGAAACACACCTCGGTCTCTTTGCTTTGCCTAACGTTAGACTTTCTTCACCAGTGACTCATTTACAAACAAGCGTTAGGTCACTTTGCACAAAGCAGGCAGAGCACAAGTGGTTTCTTTTGACTGTTAATGACCAGTTTCCTGGTTTGTCAATCTGAATAAATAAAAGGTGAATTCTTTATAAGTGCTTTACAGAAAGCACAAACAGAAAAAGTAATACAAAGTGCAATACTATAGGCTCCCAATTACAAAATACTGTATATAAAGTGCATATGAAAAAAAATTGATTTCTTAATCTTCTTCAGGTTCATCATTTGTGGTGATCTAGCTTCTGTTTTATCTTAAAATGAGTTGCATATGTAATATATGTATCCATAAATATCCCTGTGAACAAAGCTAAACAAAGCTTTAGAATGAAAATTGACTGGGTGGCCTTCAGTGTTGTGTGTACTTTTTGTTATATATTAATTTTTATTGACTAAAATAAATATATCAAAAAATGAGCTGTAAGTGTCTGAAAGCCACATAGAGCTACATATGGCTTAATGGAGCTTTAATTAAAAATTTGTAATGTTCGTTACTGAAAACACCATTTGGACTATATGTTGGTAAGCATTACATGTAATACATAGATGTGTTTCTTAGATTGTCTGAACTTTGCTTTCTTAATTCAAACACTGTGGAAATAGTGCTTTGCCAAACTAAAGTAGGGCTTATTTCTCTATACACTAACTTCCAGCTTTTATGAAGACATTTCTGCAATCTTCAAAAATCTCAATGTCCACATTTTTATACAAGTAGTTTATTTCGATGGCTTGGTTAAATGTCAGTTGAGATAAGTTTGGTTGTACTGTGAGAAGCCTTTTATCCATTCATACACACTCTGATGCTTAACCAACATTTTCAGGATTATACTGTGAAAGAAGTAGATGTAGAAATGTAGTCCTCCATTAATATTTTATTATACCACAATAATAATGTGGCAACATTCTGTAATCCATAGTATGACTCTGAAAAGGGTATATGACACCTATGGACATACAGCAATGTAAGAAGTCTCTTAAGATTTGTTATCCTCGACTGTTGCTCGTGTAAATGCTCTCTCTGTGTCCAAATAAACCAATAAACACTCCATATGAATATGTTCTCTGCTATGCAAAAATAAATAACATATACTGTGAATATTGAAGCAGTCAATTCAATATTAGATTATGACAAGAAGTTTCCAACAATGTCATGTACACTGCCTTTTTTTTTATCAAATGTACCAAGAAAAAGAATCTGAAGTTCACAAAGTAATTTCTTTTGAAGCCTGCTGACAGATAACCACTTACAGGGAAATATATAATATGCAAATATAGTGTACACCGTACAAATATAAATGTTTTTTAAAAGACACTTGACAATAGAAATGGTCATATCCTGCAACTAATAGCATGAGGTTTTTTTTTTATATTCGTGCACAAAGCTTTCTCTGACTTCTGCATTTGATATAATAAATTAAAAGTTTAGACAATATACTACTTATTTTTTTTAAATCCCTATTTAAGGTATGTCTGGTTTTCTTGAATACACTAGTGTAGCTGTAGACATGTAAGCAAAAGCATAGTAGCCTGAGTTGAACACTGGTTCTAGATTGTAAATGCAGTGCAGCAGCATAACTCTACAAAACAGGCTCAGGGAAGGGAGCTGTTCTCAAACCAGCCTCCCTTGCTACCTTATGTGGGACATAGTTTTTCTTGAAAACAGCCTGTATCTGTGCTTTGATAAACTATATTCAGACGTTGGACTCTATAAATGAGCGTTTGGGTTTGATGGGAGCCATGTGCAGAGCCGGGTTGTCTCTCGTTAGGCTCGCCTGTCTGTGCCGCCCTTCGGGGAAGCGGAGCTGGGAGGACGTGGTGCCTCTGGCCTCTCGCTGGTGGAGCCGCTCTCCAAAGTCCCGGCCCTGCTGCTGGCTGTTGGCCTGACTTACAGAGAGCTGCTCCTGGAATGAAGCGTGTTTGAACTCATTGTTGAATCCTTGAAACTCCATTACTGACATGCTGAAACTCTCCACCCCTCCTCCTCCTCCCTGCCCCTGTCGGCTCAGGCCAGAGGTCTGCTGGCCCTGGACTCGCACTGATTTGTCCATTACTCCCATGAAGGGCCGGGGCTTTAGCTCAGGTTTTGTCTTGAAGCTGCCGCTGCTCTTGATAGGGCACGGGGCTTCCGGCACCTGCTGCCTGCCGCCGTCTGAGAGGTTCCCACTGGAGGCCTGACTGGAGCTGGAGCCCCTCGAGCCCGCTGTTCCTCCTCCGCCACCCTCCCTCCTAACCTCCATACCGGAGCCCAGAGCGAGAGCCAGGCCGTCAAGAGCCACAGAGTGGGTGGAGAGTCTGTCGGAGCCCCTGGAGAAGCTGGACGAGCGGGGCTGGTACATCTGGAGGGGCCCGGGTGGGGAGGAGCTGTTGGGGGACATGGGGTGATAGTGCTCAGTGGGGCTGTGTCCAGAGTGTTCACTGGCTGATCCAGGGCCGATGTCAATGCCCAGCACCGGTGCCGGCCTCAGGGAGGTGGGGATGTGTCTGCCTGGCAGAGGACTGGACGGGCCGCACAGAGAGAGAGGCCTGCCCCCAACTCTGCTCCCCGACTGGAGGGAGTGGCAGTGGTGATGAGTCCTGCTGCCCTGGTTCTGGCTCTGCCTGTTGATAGCAGGAACAGGCTCGGGCAGCTCCACAAACAGCGGGTTCTGCACAAATTCCTCTTGAGGGAAACACGGCGACTGATCTGATAAACCAAAGGCCACACCTCCAGGGAGAGTTCTGTTGGGAGCGTACGGATTCAGAGGCCAAAATTCTGGATTTTTCCCGCACTGCACGCTCACCTCCTCACCTTCCTCCTTCTCCTCCTCCTTCTCTGCCTCCATCTGCTCTGCGGGGACTTGCCTCTCCAGACTTCCCTGTGAATAGACGTCTGTCTCCTCCTCTGTGGCTTGGTGGTGGTGGGTGTGAGGGTCCCTGTTGTAACCTTGCGCCATGCTGTTGCTGGATGTCTTCTGATGATGCTTGCATTCCTCCTCTACCCGTACCAGCAGGCGCCGGATCTCCCGGTTGGACGGGGAGAGTCGTGCTGCTTCGTGGAGGTCTGCCAGCGCTGCAGCAAACTGCCTGGGGAGTACAGAAAAAATGAACAAAGGAACTTTAAAAATACTTAATTTACAGAGAGATGTAGCTTGGCAGTGAATCGCTGATCTTCGCAAAAAATATCTTCCCATTGAGCGAAACGATTCTGCTTTGGAATAATATGCTTCATTTAATATGGTTGTACCTGCTGCTCCTCTTGGCCCGGGCTCTGGCGTAATATGCTTCATAAGACCTGGGTTTGAGTTCCAGGGCTTTCGTTGCAAACTCCTCAGCTATGCCAAAATCCTGTGTTTTCAGACAGGAAAGTGCATTTAGCATTTGAAATTTCAATTTAAATATTAGACATGGCAGAGTGACAAACAAACCCAATGTATGATCAGCTGTGTGTTTTAGTGACTCGGCTGGAAAATGTTTGTTTTGCATAAATGATCTAAGCCAATATCAATAAAAATAGTGTTTGTGTTAGCACCTCCATTATATGGATCTGAAGATCGAAGCCTGTTTAATGAAACAGAACTCACGGTGCAATCATTTTTATTGACTAGGGAGAGAAACAGACAGAGAGCAGCTTGTTTTTCCTGCTGTTTTTTTTTTTTTTTCCCTGCTCTCATCATCGCTCTCAGGTGAATATTTAATGACACGGACACATTGTGATTCTGTCCTTGAGAGTGAGGTCAAAATGGCAGCCTTGAATGTGAGATTGTGAACATTGCTGCTGAATGTTTAATGATGGTATCATGTAGTCTCTCTGCTGGCCCGTACTGCCTGCATTCTGCTATAATATGTGGATTTAGCCAGCCCACTCGCACGTCCACTGTAAATAACCCCCTGTAGAGACACAGAGAAAGAGAGTGTGCTCTGCCTGCCAGAGAGAGTGACCTTATCACATCACATTATCTGCTCCATTATTCATCGGCCACAGTGACCCTAAGGATGGCATTTTTACACAGTCTGTTAGGACGTCTGTCATCACCAGGGTGGGTTCTAAACCTGGCTGCAGGCCACACACATCCATCTCTACACTAACAGCACACACTTATTCATTATGTCACCACCTGCTTCCAGGTCTTTACACGTACATTCTGTTTACCAGGGAGACATGAAATTAGATCTGAAAAGCAGAGATATTTTTACAGTGAGCTATACGGCTGCTGACATTATCTTTTTATGCCGATACAGATAAATTATATATCTTAAGGAGCCATCCACGTTGCCTTGCCAGCCCTCCTGCCATCCCCTCAGCATCTAATAAACCTGCCAGTGTTCAATAAAGCATGAGCAGTTTGATACAGCTGTGGGCCTTACATTGGTTTTCCTGCGGCAGCGGGAAAGGTTTAGATAGAGGGAGACCCGCAGGTCTTTGAGCCCTTTCAGCTCCTCTCCTTGCCCCTCACGAGGAAGCTTCCTCAGGGCATACTGGTATCGCTGGCCTGCTTCCTTCATACGTCCCTTCTGCACAGCACACAGGAAGAGGGGGAGAAAATAAGGGACAGAGCTTTTCTGGTTCTCATCAGGAGTCTATGCAAATAAGAGGCTGTAAGGTTTGCCACACTCTGACATCACACTCTAACATTCACCTTAACATACCTTGTAAAGCATGTTCCCTTCCTCCATCAGCTTCTGCAGCAGGATGAGGAGAATGTCTGGTTTGGAGGAAGCCATAGCCCACGTAGCGTGACCTGATGCAGGGGTAGAAATATTTATCTTTCTATTGTCTGTCTCACCTTGTCTCTTTTACTTTGCGTCTTACATAAATCATGTACCTGATCGATCATGTGGAGCCGTTCTGTAGCCTTTCGGTTGATGGAGGGAGAGAGAAAGAGAGAGACAGAGAGAGAGAGAGAGAGAGGGATGAAAAAGGAGTTAGAGAAGTGGATGCAAAACTGCAGGTGCTGCAGAATACAGAGTAACAATATACTGCATTGAAGTAAAATCGGCAGCTATAAAGTAATAAATGCAGATGCAAAAGTATTGCACATAACCCAAATGTATCTAAGTGAACTGAGTCTTCATTGGTTGACTGGAATCAGAAACAAATATGAATAGAATCTCAGTTTAGCCAGAGAGGTGTTGATTCAACTTGATGCTCATTTTAGCGGCTGCCCTGCAGTTTGTGGAGCTGTTTAGCTGTGTTATATAAAATTAAATGGCTTTTGGAACATTTTGTGTTGAGTATAAAATTCCTGGAGATGGGATTTACTGCAGGGCTGTTATGGTAAGCATGGCGTTTATACCCATCTTGGATCCTTTCTTAAGCAGCGCAGCCACAAGGGCCGGGTTCTGGCAGCCGGGCGCCCGCTCTGAACCTCTGGTACCGTTGTTGTCGGCTCTCTCCAGCACCGCCCCATGTTCCACCAGGCAATGCACCTGGCCGTGCACAGATTAAAAACAACATATTATATTTAAGTTAAGATTCAAGCAGTGAAAACATTTTTAGATACTTCATTTGTTTGATTACACGCTTTATGCTTCACTACATCAGCAGCCATTAGTAACACAGCTGTCCGCTCCTTTGTACCCTGATGATTTTGGAAAGTTTATCATCATTAGATAGATTTGATTGCTGTCCTGCTGATAATTAGATTACATGATTGAGAGTCCAAATGCTCGAATTGAAGTTTTTTTTTTACTCCACATGAACTGTGATTGCAAATTGATGCCCTGTGTTGCAGTTGCAAATGATTATTATAATTATTTTAGTAATTATGATTCACTTCATTTGTCTAAAATAGCTTAAAATGTGTTATTGTGAGTGTGAGATAATTATATATTGTACTTTGCTAATCATCTTATTGTCAAGTGTACACTTCTCCACCAAGGCCTATAAACTGCCTCCCAACCACAGGGAGGAAAGAAAATTAATCTTTTGATAAGGAGTAATCACAAGTAAATGCAAATAAAAACATTTTGAATAAAGACAGACTCGTATATATTTTGTTCCGTGATCAACATGTAAATCTAAACAGCATGAAACCCACTGTATCTGCATCCCCGTTAAGGGCAGCTAGGTCAAGAGGAGTCCGTCCCTGTCTGTCTGGTTGGTTCAGGTCTGCGCCTGCCTCCACCAGAAGCTGTACGGCACCTTTCTGGCCCTTCAGACAGGCCCAGCTAAGTGCAGTAAGCCCCTCCTGATCAGTAGAGGACAGAGAGGCACCTGGGACCACAAACAATACAAATATTGTTCTGCAGTTCAAATACATTCAGTAAACATGTGAAGATATTAGCGGGGGATGTGAGGACTCTGACCCTTGGACAGCAGGAGTTCTGCAGTGCTCATGTGGCCCTCAGAGGCAGCCAGGATCAGCGCTGTGCGGCCCAGCTTGTCGCTGGCATTGATATCTGCTCCTTGCTTCAGCAGCAACTCTGCAACCTGGGAAAGAAATGAACATTATTCCCAAAAAAATACAAAAAAAAAGACAACTGGTTAAATCAGTAACCAGACTCCTCACCTGTGTGTGTCCATGTTTGGTGGCACTAAGCAGCGGGACCATCCCCCTGCGGTTGGGTATCTCCAGGCCCGGGCCCCGCTCCAGGAGGAACGCACACATCTCCATCCTCCCTCTCCCCGATGCTGCGCTCAGCACTGACAGAGGGTCGGCACGGAGATGAGACGACGAGGCGGAGAAGAATATGTAATTGACACATTTAGGAGAGAAGTAGGAGCAGGAGTGAGAAACAGAGAGAAAAACAAGGCTGTTTATTTCCAGAATCTAGTTGATTCTAACAGATGTTGTAGCTCTTCAGATTATGTCTTTGGTTAATTTGTTGAACTGTTTTGTTTTAATGCAAATCTAGGAATCTAGGAATTTGAGATCAAAATTGATCAAAGTACTTTCTTGTTGTTCACAAAATGAAAGAAAATACAATTACTTCCAATCATAAGTCTGTGCATTATGTTGCATCCTCATTAGCCAGCTTGTGTTATTTGGACCAATGTTGGGCATTGGTCCTTTTTTGTAATATACAGGTCATTCAGCTAATTAAGCAGCTGGGGATAGAGGCATGGTTTTGATGTCACTCTCCAACCTCAAAGTACTCTTGATTAATGACATCATGTTTCATGCAACCACATGCTTCAATGAACAAATCGATTGTATCATGTTGCCTTTAGAGAAAAAAAAAATCTGTGCAGTAGGCCTTTGCTGCAGCTGCAAAAAATAGTAGCAGGGTGAGTGAAGCTGCTGCAAAGTGAACCAGTGACAGGAATATTCTTATTAAAGAGAATATTCAAAGCTGCGATGCACTAATATCATGGGTAATTGTAATCGCTGAAAATATACAAATCCCTAGTTAATTAACCAGACTACAACGTGTAATCTGACTGATCATTTTATCTGTACAAAAGGACTGTAATCCGTTCATTCTAACATGAGACAAAGCCCTTGTGCTGTACATGCAAAGGTGAACGTTTCAGAGGTTATTTCATGCTCTCACGTTTTTTTCTCTCTCAGCACTGGAGGGGACTGTGTAATAGAATTACACTCTAATGACGCTGTAGGCAGAGATACAGGCTTCATCCGACATGCTTTCAGGAAATGGAGCTAACAGAATTCTGCAAGCTGCACTATCGCATCTGTGATAGAGGTAAAAGTATTACAATTGAATAACAGCTGCTTTTTAGATGCTACAAATGTGGCTGGACGAGATGTTCTGTGTGATAAACGTGATGCTTCGTTTCTTGCTGAAAACAAAAAAATGATTAACAATTGAATTTACTATTTGATGTCAACCACAGCATCCTAAAATCATATATAATACTGAAACCAGTAAGTGAGTATTCAGTACTCCATGCAGCTGCATTCAAAGAGCTCACTGTGCATTCATATGCAGGCAAATTTGCTGCTTAATATTTATTCAGTGCACAGAGCTTGAATGTGTCTAAATTGCAACCCCAAAGCCCTTGAGCATGACTCTAGAACCACACTGATGGACAGAAAGAGGTGAGAAAGCTAAATTTATCTGACTGATAGGAGAAATGTACCCGTTTCTCCCCAGAGAGAGTCGTGAGCGTCCATCTGCACTGCCAGCTGTTCATCTTTCAAGTCCAGCAAGCTCTTCACCACCTGCAGGAAAACACAATTTTACAGTCCTCTGTATCCCTGGCTGGCTGTGCAGGAAGAAAAACCAAAGCACCCATAGACCTTGACCACAGCAAAACAGCAAACCGCATCTAATAAATCCTCTACATCATGCAAGGACAGTCACCATGCTCTACATAAAAAAAAAATCAATTTCAGCCGAGTGTTAAAAAATGTTTTTGTCATTAGGACCTTGAGCTGATACGTACCTGTGTGTGTCCCACGCTGGCTGCTGCTGTAACCGCCTGCTGCGCTGCCTGTGTTTTCCCAATCACAGTCTCGTTGCTGTGATGCTGCTGCGGGTCAGTGGGGATCTCTGTTCCCCAATCCTGGCCCAGCAAGATGTTGATGATTTCTGCATGGCCCTTCAGCCCGGCATGGACCAGCGCACACTGGCCATTCTTATCAGCATGTCCCACCTGGCACAGAAGGGTAACACAGAAGGACTTAGAACGGTGGTCCTGGCCAGTGCCTGTAATACGCTGGCCTAGATGAGGTCCGTTTATGTCATCCCTCTCCCAGAATAGATCCTGAAACTGTGGTGAATGTAAAACCAGGCCTGTTCAGGATATCACTGAGGTGAAGGTACTAAGAGACAGACTGTTCTGTTACAGATTAAAATCTAATTCATCCACGGCAATTATGCTGGTCACGCCCCACACACCCACGTTTGTCTCTCTTTCTGTTTGCACAGGAGTGACACTGACCTTGGCCCCTTTCTTGCAGAGCAGGCTGACGATGTCGGTGTGTCCTGCAGCGGCGGCCAGGCAGAGTGGAGTCATGCCGCTGTCGTTGGTCACTTCCACGGGAGCGCCCATTTCAAGCAGCAGGGCCACCATCTCCAAATGCCCCAGGTGGGCGTGGACGGCCAGAATGGGCGAGTGTCCAACCACCTCTGTGCACCAGGTCACACTAGCGCCACCTAGCATCAAGAGACGACTTACCTGCAGAGTTTAAAAAAAAAAAAAAAAAGTATATCTCTGGGTATAAAAGGATATATTAGAGTGCATGTTTTTTAATGTAGAGCACACGCATGTCACCTTGATGTTAGGTGTATAAAGGTTCCTCAGGGAGGCCAGCGCTGCGGACAGACTGTCAGTGCTGCAGTTCACCCACATGGCCTGAAGAACGCTGGAGGACACACCTGTCTTCTTACTCAGACCCTGTGAGTGCGTGAGAGAGACACAGATAGATGGAGAGAGACAGAAGGAGGGAGATTAAGCTTCCTCAGACGAGATCTGTGGTGCAGAATTTGAATTGTGTCCCAGGAGTACAGCAGTATGCACAGAGTGCGAGCCATGCATTCAAACAGTACAATCTCCACTGCGCTGTGTGCATTCATCTATAAGAGCAGTGCTAATGCGTTTGGGTGATGGTAGGGATAGGGGATCACGCTTATTTGTGTGTGTCTTTGTGTGTCTCTCTGCTGTAATAAACAGTACAGTGCAGGATCTTGTTTGCATAAAGCCTTTGGGAATCGAGATTCAAAATGGTTTAGGTACAATCAGTTCCAGTGTAAACCTACATAACAAGTTATATTCATAGCACCACAGTTCCTGTTACCTTGAATATGTGAGCCTTGAGGATGTGGTGTCCCAGTTCCATAGTCTGCTGCCGGTTCAGCTTGCCCTCCTGTCTGGAGAACATGAAGGCCAGGAGAGCGTGGCCGCTCCTGCACACACGTGTTAAGTGCTCATTAAAGTTTTACTCTGCCAATCAAGCTTTCTTTTCTGGCAATCATTCAGCATCTTCTGCTGTGTGATCTTTGACTTTTACTCTCACCTCGGATCGCAGAGGAAGTCTGAGCTCTCTCCATCTGCTCTCCAAACCAGCCACTCTCTGAAGGAGGGATGACACAGCATCCGCGTGCCGTCCCTGCGTCTCACCTACAAACACAAATGATACAGAAAATTACCTTAAGGTAAAGGTGCAATTAATTGATATAATCACCCCCCGAGATAGGCTGTTCCTTATTATCCAGATACTGTAAGTGTTTTAGAGAAAGACTAACTCTAAATCACTCTGCTTTAAGAAAATGATGTACTTCATAGCAAACAAACTCAAACCTTTGATACTAAAGCTTGAATCGTTATGTACCCTTCTGTGCAGTCATATCAAGAATCTTACCATGAATCCAGCCAGGCTGTCTAATCTCTGCTGGAAGTCCTTCCACTCCAGCTCCCCCCTCACACTGCCTGCATTCAGTGCCCTGAACATTTGTTCATCAGTCAGCGGGTGCAGAGACGCCAGTGCCACATTTAGCACCGGAAGTATCCGTTCAAAGACCTCTTTATCCGGAAAGCTCACACGACACATCAGCAGGTACACCTAACAGATATACAGAACAGTTAGCACATGTTGTCAGTGATGGTTGTTATGCTATGCTGTAATAGACTTACATTTTCCTACACTGACTACAAGTTAGACAGGAAGGCACAATTTCTCAACAAAATATTCCTTATGTGCACCAAAGTTTGCAAACTGAAATATGCCAGATTATAGAAGCAATGAAAATCTAAATAACCAAAATATTGATCTAAGCTGATAGTGCTGGTATTTCACATCCCATACAGTCAGGTATCAGGGAAATTGAAATATTATGTACAAAACCCTGAAAGTACACAATGTATTATATCAATAATAACAATAAAAAATATATACAAACTCATAAGCATAAATGGGGATCATTTGGATTTGACTAACTTGATCAGATATTTAATTCTGCTATACAATCCATATTGCACGTCTACGCAAGCTCTCCTGAGCCTACACATCTTCAGCACACCTTAGTGCATGCTTTTCCACATCCATTATCCAATCATTAAATCAACAAATTCCTAGGCTTTTGTGTATATAATAACACTTGTTCATCTGCTGTCCTATTTTACACTGGTGATGATGTAACATGAAAATGCATCTGCCATTTACTTGGACTATTTTTGGCACTTTGTTCAAAGTCTTTGATCCTGTCAGTTTTATCTTTTATTGATCTGAGTGAGTGGTGTGTGAGTACACTTTCTTCTTTCAGCAAAAAGCATGCCTGAACAATGGTTGGTGCCTGTGTGGGGATTTTATGGACATTGATTACTTCAGCCTCGGGCGAGTTGCCATTTCTTGGTAGACAGCTCACCGGAGTGACTGACAAGTGTTAAGTGTTACACTGTGAACTTGACCAGATGAGGAGGAGGAGGAGGGCAGGTCCCAAAATACACGCCAGGTAAAATGTGTCTTTTTTTTTTTTTTAATCTCTGGAGGATTAAACGCTGTCGTTTACATAGTAGGTGAACTGACAACTTAATGAAACACGCATTACTCCACATCTGCGGTTCAAAACATTTTTTTTTTGACAGGCGACCAACACGTTACCAGCTGGAGTGGCAGATGCTGGATGTTTCAAAAAATTTATCCATTAGTTTTAACATTTACTATTTATTAGTTTTAGCAAATGTTGACTATTTCAGTTGTTTTTACTTTACTATCATCTCTATTTCAATCACCTATCCATCACTTTAGTTTACTATTTCAACTGTTTATCCAATTTTTAGGTAACATTAATAATAACTTTTTAAATGATCTAAATATTTCAACTCTTTTTTTCAAAACTCTGTTTTAAGTCATTATTTCAATGATTTATTCATCAATTTTAGACAACTATTCAAACTATTTATTCATTACTTTTAGCCAGCTGTTTAGATGTCCTTCTCTCTCATTCACAAAATGAGGTGTTCAGGTGTTACAGCTGACTCAACATGTGTGCATATATTTTTCAGTCAAATCCAAATTTCTATCTTTTTTAATTAGCTGAGATTATTGACAAACTTTCCATTTACCACATGCTAACAGCACAAGTCCCCCTGCTGCACAAATACCCTGCTCAATTCTCGACATGTCTAACCTCTGACAGGGAGACAGGCACCACCAGGTAGTTCCCCCCTTTCAGAGCCAAGTGGCCCTTGTGGAACAGATCCAGGGTCAGCTGAAGGTAGAGGATGGAGCCGTGGCTCCGCGTTGACAGGTGGCTGCTGAACTTGCTGAGAAGAAGCTGATCGGGGGCCGAGCCGGTCGGCGTGGTGACGTTGGCGGCAACCTGTGTGCTGCTGCTGACCCGGTGATGGATGTAGTCGCTCAGGTCAGCTCCCAGATCGCTGCTGTCTGGCAGGATGTCCAGAGAGATGCCAGAGAAGGGAAGAAGGGTGGTGATTTCCTGCAGGAGAGGAAAACGGATAAATTAAGGCTGCTTATAAAACGGATACCACACACGGGCGCAAACACCTCGATATTAAAAGAATAGTAGGCAGCATGTCTTCCGTGCATTAGCTGAGGACAAATTAAAAGCACCAAAATCGGGACCAATTCCTCAGATGCTGTTGCCTCTGACTCACGCAGAGCCATGGGATACAGTACAGTAAATAGTGTGACAATGACTCAAGCTCCAACATTGCTCACAGGCATCTCTCAGAGTCACATTTCATCTCCTCTCTTGCCATCCTCAACTGCTCGACACCGGCCCAAACCAGCTATGAGTGTTAAATAAAAATCCATGTTATTGCAGCCTAGTCCCTCATTAACAAAGGCTGACATTTTAGTTCAACGACGAGTAGTTGACTTGTGCCCCATTTAACCCTTTTCTCAACAGTTTGTGAGATATTCAAGCAGAAAGGGTGACTGATGATCCGATCAGGCAGTGGGAGTGCTGCCAGGATGATATAATAACTGTGCTCATTGTCTTTAAATTTCGCCACCTATTTAATGCTCGCTGACTTCAAATGTATCATGAAGAAAATGACCTGAAATGTGTTTTGTGTATTCCCAAACACTAATCAAATTATGTAACCGGCTGGCAGGCTGTCAAGCTCCAGACTCCCAGCAGACTCCCAGTAGTATTACCATCCATTCAAGGCGTAATCCTTGCAGCATTTGGAGGCTTGGCTTTGGCATTGGACAGATGCGTCCGCTGTTTGGTGGGATTACCAACCGGATTGAGAAAATACATCAGACTAGAGAGAGCAGCGCTGCCAAAAGCCACAATGTCTATACCATGGCAGTAAGCGCACAACATCGAGCTACAGAGTGTGTGTGTGTGTGTGTGTGTGTGTGTGTGTGTGTGTGTGTGTGTGTGTGTGTGTGCAGGGAGCTTAGACAAAAGAAGCAGCTATTGGGACTACCTCTGTGATTTAGGAATTGTGATGGTGAAATTTAAAGAGTACCAAATCCTATTTTCTAACCTGATTTACCTCTAGTGGTGTCCATCCATCTAGATAGTTCTATTTACCCAAGTTTTGAGAGTTTTGCCTACATCCCATGAACTGTCCTGTGCTCTCCTGGTATCACCTGCCAAGCACTGGAAAGGCAACTACAAGCACTGCAAAAGGGAAGTGCGTCCACACATATACATCCTGATACAACATAGATCAATGGAATTTCATTTGTGATATTTAAAAATCACATTAAAATAATTCACAAACAGCGTCCTTGTTGCTTCTCAAATTCAACATTTCACACTGTCATCAGCCTTCACAGACACATGGTAGAAAGCACTCATAATGTGTGGATTACCCATTTTGTGACATTTTGTCTGGAAACTCACATCCATCCATCCATCCATCCATCCATCCATCCATCCATCCATCAGGCTATTACCCACTTATCTTCACAGGGTCATGAGGGCTGGAGCCTGTCCCAGCTAACAATGGGTGAGAGGTGGGGTAAACCTATAGATATATAAAAATAGCTGGATGCAGTGCTGCTAACCAGTCCTGCTGCCAATTTACCCCCCAAAAATTCTTTGTGCCTCAAAAATATTTTCCTTATATTTAAGCTGTCTATATCATTTTCACAGGTAACCTAATTGTCAATTTTCAACCATAAAGGTTTTACATTTGCAAAAAAAAATTCAGAGAGTCTATGGTATTTATTTTTATATGCATGACGTCATCAAATCTAAAATCTATTGGCCGAGCTGGACTGAGTGGGCAGGGCCAGGGAGCGAAACACTCACGTACGTATGCAGTGTGCCACATAGCACAGAGGCAAACCAGGAACATTTTTTAGCTCAGCTTGGTTAGGAAATTTAATTCAAAGAAGGGGTGCCATCTTAGAGTCTGGTATCAGGTACTTATAATTCCATGGGTACATCCTGGATAGATCTCCAGTATACAACAGGGCTAACATGTAACCAACGCATGCAATCACACCTATGGACGATTTCAGAGTCAGTAACTAACCTAACCTGCATGTTTTTATGCATTATTTCAATGAGGATCACAAACAAACTTCCAGTCGCCTTCATTGTATTGATGATAAGTAACAGTGGTCACGATCACTATAATGTTGAAATCTCACTCACCACCAGGCCCGTCCTGACTGTGACCACCAGTTTAAGCCAGAGTGGAAATTTGGAGATTATTTTGGTGATGAAAGTGGCGATGGTGTCCCCATAGTCCGGTTTGTGGAATTCTGCCTCATTGAGACTGTCAACCAGTATGATGTATTCTTCGTCAGGTAGCCTTCGCTCTGAACACACATGCAGCAAAACATAGACAAAAAAGAGGTTGAAGCACATTAAAAGTAATTAGTCTTGCAAAAAGCACATATTCAGGAAACAAGGCGAGATGGTATGATAGAATTATCCAAAGCCTTTCACGGTTAAAAATTGGTGCATCTTTGTTTTCCAGCACAGGATATGTTGAGAAAAGCACCAACTGTTGATATTGATTATATTCTGCTGAAAGGGGCCAGAGGCCACTGTTGTTTATTAGCTCGAAACAGGACATATCCATCATGTCTCACATCATCTAAGCTGTCAATGCATCCCTGCAAGCCTGAGAGGACTCATACAGTCAAGCACAAGGGCTCTCCATTTTTTTCACTCTAACCTGCTTAATAGTGATGGAGTAGACAAAACACTCCTCTCCTCAGACTGTGGAGGGCCTGGCCATAATAACACATCAATCTGGCTGACTGACTGTATCACGAGAAACTGAGCTGGCTAATATGTCCGTAACATTCGCAGCCTCTCCGGAGTATTCTGCGACCTTGAAATCACGTGGGATGCTGATGATTCACCGGGGCAAAAATAACACTCATCATTTCCCTATGTAAATGACCTAACATCTGTTTCACACTCTACACTGTTTGAAATCACTGACCTTAACTAGGAAAAATAATCTATGGGCCCATCATGGAGTCATTAATGGGCTATTTCACACAGGAGATGGCAGCAGCCTCCCTAATTGCTGGGTGAGGGAAGAAGACAGTTTTCCACCTTAAAACTGATACTATCTTAAAAATTTAAAAAGGTCTTTAAAGTTGAATATCACATTTGTCTTAAAGTGTACGCGTGTCTGTGTGTGTGTAGATTTCATTACCCTTGCGCAGGCTGGCTATGGGCTCCAGGACACCCTTTCGGAAGGCAGCGATGGGGTCTTGAACGCAAGATCGCAGGCTGAGTGTGTTTTGAAGGTGGGGCTCATGTATCAGCAGCTCCCTGTACGGGGCGAGCTGCGGCGCTCTGGCCAACAGGGCGGCGACGCTGTGCACAAACTCTGGCACCAGGCAGGTGTAGGTGTTGTCGGCCTGGCAGAAATGATAGGCTACCACCTGACGGGAGAGAGAAGCAGATGGAAAACTGAAAATACACAAAAACGTTGGCTTGAAATGATGTTGTGTGACTGTTAATGATCCAGATAGAAATCTTTTTTCTATGATTTATGGAAGTTTATCCTTGATCACTGAAAAGAGTGAGGTGAGCTGAATGTAGCAGTGTGTGTATATTCCTGTGTTTCACTTTCACTGAGTAATAACTCAGAGACGAAGTTGTGTCTTGTTTGGTAAATTGTGTGAACTGTGTGACCTTTCAGTCGGTGGGAAACAAATATTACTGCACAAATTCAGACTGCTGTTTATACAGTGTCTGTTCAGAGCACATTATCTGATCATATCCGTGGAAGAAAGACATAACAATAGAGAAAAACAATATCTGAGACTTCTATCACTGAATATAAAAAACAATAGCTGTTAAAATAACACCAAGATATAAACACAGAAACTTGCAGAAATCAGAGGTGGCTGAGTCATAACATAGTTTCCGCTCATGAAACTCAACAACAAGAACTTCATTCAAACATATTACTGCAGTGTTTCTCTCAAACACATTCAGTAAATACAAATTGGTTCATTTAGGCGGCAAGTTGAATGATAAACAAGAGTCTGAGAAATGAAATATATGACTATTAATAAGGATGATTTTTTGCAATAATCTCCAAAATTGCAAATTGAACAAATAATAGAAAATTAATAGTATTTATCTGTAGAATTCTTAAAGAAAAATATGCATAAATAATATTAATAATAATAATTCAATAATATTCACTCACTCTTTATTGGGCTTAGATGGGTTATACCCTTAACCATGAGAGGCCCACACATATAATGTCATCAATGATTTTACTTTTGAGCGAACATCGTCGCCATCACAAGCAGTCTGACTAGTTCCCATGGAAACTCTTATTGAGGCCAAGTTAGTAAATTTAGAAGCTTCCATGTCATCGATGTGATGCAATCAGCAGCACGTTCTGCATGTGCCCGAAAAGACAGAACAGCGCTCTGACATTAAAGTCTTGTGTCACCAAGGAACAATGCTGATGTGTGTTTATCTCTTTGAATTGATCCCTCTTCAGTCTTTTGAGAAGGCATGTAACAGTCATAGCTCCCCACAGTACTCTTCATGATGCTGTATTATTGTATTCACAAGTCTGAGAGATGAGAGAAGTGCAGGGGGGGAAACAACCCAGGGCTATGAAAAGAGTTGGAACAAGAAGTTAAATCTAGGAGCATTTCTATAATGTAAACATAATTTCTTCTTTTTGTCTGCTATAACTGCAGGTGAGTCAGCAGCCGGCTCAACAGGATAAATAGCAACATCTATTATACAGCATACAGAAGTGCATTTTGTGGTTATGTGTGTTTGCACTCTCATATCTTTGTGAGGACCAAAGCAAGTTTTTTATGTTAGTGCTTGAGAGTGGACATTTTGCTCAATACTTACTTATTTAAAAGGCTGTTTGGTGGTTATGATTTGCTTTTGGGTTTAACATTAAAACTAGTTTTATGTGAAGTTAAGAGATGAGAGCCGGACGAAGCATGTAGTGCTGATGGTTAGAGGAACAGTTCGGCATTTTGGTGAATGCGTTTATTTGCATTTGTGCAGGAGGTCAGATGAGAAGATTGATGCCACTATCAGACATGAGAGCAGTATTGATCTTCTCATCTAACTCCCTGCAAGAAAGCAAATACGCACACTTCCCAAAATGTCATGTGTGTGTTTTTTGAGGTACCTTGGCAGCCAGGCATCTGACAGCCTCCTTCCTCTGTGCTGTGCTGTCGCTTGTTCCTGCAGCAGCACTCTGGTTGGGCTGGGAATCAGCTGGCTGTTTGGAGGCTGCCTTTCCCTGCCTATCCCCACCTGAACAGAGCACAAAGCAACAACAACAAACACAAAGCTGCCATTTACACCCGTTAGATGAAGCCTCTGGTGTGAGCGCGAGAATGTCAGGAGTGGAGCTTATGAAGAAACACAAATAAACTGCTGCAATTAGTGCATCTGTAAGCGAGACTACGCAAAAAACACATTAGGTGGAAAAGAGATTGCCTGGTTGAAAGAGTGCAGAATGGATTCCTGCACATTTCATGTTACACCCTCTGTTAAACTTAAATCAAAATGACAACATAGTGTAAAGATATAAATTAACAATGCAACAATGCTGAAAAATGAATAGCACTGTATTCTTTTTTAGAGCACTATTTCAGCTTTGCTTTTTCTGTACTACTTTGCGCGCAGCCTGTAATCTTAACAATACCTCTTATTGCACTCCAGGAAAAGACTACAAGAAGGTGATACAACAAAAATCTGTATTTGTGCCTGTTCAGGTGTGTCGCGTCTTATTCAAAAAACAAAAATCAGCACTTTGTCACAGCATGCAACATGCATTTAGAGTGCAATGTGCAATACCTGGTTGTATGAGATGTTTTTTTTCCAGACAAAAGCACAGTTCGAGTGCCACTCACGATACAAAAAAAAACAACAATCTCAGTCCCCTTACACAACTGCAATCAGCAGAGAAACCTCAGGGGAGAACTTGAAAGAAGAGTGCGTGACCCAGTTACCAGCTCCTCACCAAAAAGTGATATTTCTTCCAGTATCTTACAAGAAACTGACTTTACTGGAGCACACTGGGAGACGTATGAAACCTCAGCTTCTTCTGTTCAACTGTGTTCTTACACTAATGCTTTGACGTGCACATAAAAACAAAACCACACTGCTGTGAAGTAAAGATAGGAGTCTTACATTTAGGGGAGGAGCCGGGGCTGTGAGGGATGCTGGGACCAAAATGTGGCGTGCGCATGCCATGACAGCTGAGCGTCACCAGCCGCCAGATGATAGCAGTTTTCCCGGATCCTGCGTTACCGACAATGACAGCGCCGCGTCCCTCACAGCCGCTCGTTTTTCTCAGGACCTCCTCCAGACGCGTGAAGAGCCAATCTCGGCCAACAAAAGGTGTTTCTGCCGTGATGCCGGGGACTTCGAACAGCAGCGGTTTGAGGATGATGTCAGCTTGTTTGAATGGCACCAGTCTCCCTGGACGAAGTGAGAGGAAAGTTAGAGCTACGTGAGAATGGATAACGATATGTAACAACCAATTCTAAACATGTAAAACATAAGTAAAACAGAAGTTTGCTGATATATACTCATTTGAAAAGACAGTATATTTAATGTTTGACCTCATCAACTCTTTTGTAAATATCTGCTTATTCTGAATTTGATCGCAGCAACATGTTTCAAACCAGTTGGAACAGGAGCAATAAAAGGCTGTGAAAGTTGTGGTTTCACCTGTTTGGATCATTCCACAGGTAAACAGGTTCATTGGTAACAGGTGATAGTATCATGACTGGGTATGAAAGGCTCATCCTGGAAAGACTCAGTGGTTCACAAGCGAGGATGGAGAGAGGTTCAACACTTTGACAAACACATGATGGTATAAAAGAGATTAACACATGGAAACACTTTATGAAACTGTTGTCAGTAAACAGTTTGTTTGCCAATGATTGCATCCTGTTTTTAATTACGTTTTACGCAGCGTCCCAACTTTTTTGGCATCAGGGTTGTAATTTAAGCAGTGACATCGGGGAAGTGCAAACATGTTCGGCACAGGTCTGCAGATGATTCTGCACCAAGCTATATTTACACACTGATTTCACCCTGAGGTTAAGCCACAAAATACCTTTGGCGTCATCGTTTGTGCGTCCAGCTGTGTTGTGTTTACGGACGGAGCTCCTGTGTCCAGCAGCCCTTTGGTTGTCCAGATAACTCAAATCCTCCAGGCGAGTAGAGCTGGTTGCTGTAAAGAGAGAGCGGGGGGGTGGTGGTGGATTGAAGCTGTGAGAGAGATGCAGGAAATGTGCAAAGATACACATGCATACCACACAAGTGTCAAATTCGTTGCTCGAGTCAATTATTGTATCCATGGAGACGTGAGACATAAACAATTGTTGCTCTCAAAGATAAATTCTCAGTGCCCTTGAGGAGAGAGAGAGAGAGAGGAAAAAAGAAAGAAAGACAACTCATCTCACATTGTGTAATCTCAAGATAAAATTACTCTGAAACGACCAAATGTTTCATACTGTCTCACACATCAGGACAACAAACTGGGTGATAATCGGCGGAAGCTCGTCGACGACTGCAATGCAAAAATGTATGTGCTGTCAATAACAGGATTAGACACATTCTTCTAATGACTAAATAAGCCAACACAAAAAGCAGCATGAATAAATAAAGAACGTGTCGTACAGAAGGGCAAGAAACCAAAAAAAAAGACTTGTTTACTCCCACATTCGCCTATCCATCCACCCACTCAGACTACAGAGATTACAGGTCAGCCAGGCTTACTTTCTGCAGTTCTCAAGACATTTTTCTTGAAAACGTTCAGTCTTTAGTCTTTATTTTGTGAAAAATAAAGAGATAGGCATTGTGTAATCGGCTGGTTCTTAAATTTGCTGAGAAAATGAATTACCTATTTGTGCTATCACAGCAGATCATTATGCAGCAAAACACGGAGGAACAAAAAATTAAAAGCACTGTGCTCTGAAATTCAATCCAACAGTCTTAATTCAACTCTCAAGCCTGTGGTTTATTGTGGCTTTGTATTTGATTGCACTGTATTGTGTTTCTAATGTTTTGAGGGTAATATTTTAAATATATTTATATATTTAAAACATGATATTATGAACAGATTTCAATACATTGCAGTGTCTTGCAGTTTAAAAATAGTCCAGAGACCATTTAACACATAACAAGTGAAGCAGTCTCAACAAAACTGAACATTTTACATAAGGCTGAATTTGTTTCAGGCCTATTTAATTATATGGCATTACATCTTTACTTTATCAATTTTTGTTTGTTTTGGGGATTTTTTTGCTGTTGTTTGCCAGCTTCTGCCTTTATTTAATCCTTGCCAGAATTTACCTGGGAGACAGAACAGAGACGGATATAAACAACAACAAAAAATGGGCATGATTCAAACTCCAGAAACTAACTAACAGACAGAATGTCCCAGAAAGTTTTTATTATTTTCTGCGTTAAATGAAGCGTAATGTGTAAGCATACCTCCTCAGACTGAGGCTCTTAGAGTGAAAAGTCGTTCTTGGTCAGCTGCTCATCTGTCGTTGCAGCAGTTGGCAAGACAAAAAGGTCAAGAACTGCTGTGTTCTGGTCTCGTCTTAGGCTGTTCCTAGTTCCCTTTCTCTCTGTTAATTAATCCAGGCATGGCAGAGAACCAGGGAACTAGATTACAGCCACTGCAACCGGAAGTGTCTATGCTTATTTTGGACCTCTTGGGTTGTTGTGATATTGGTTTGCTCTTATTTATATTATTAGCTTGTGTGAAAGGAAGTATACATCTGCAATGTAATAAATAGCATTAGTATTAAAATATATTGTATTACTGCCAAAAAAAGACTCTGCCAATAGTGACTCTGCAAACTGCATGGCAAAATGAGTCAGACAGAAAGACCTGAGTTTGTTGTCAATGGCAAGTTATGCTCCATTTCATTCACTCATTTCTGTAATATGTAAAAAAAATCCTCTGTAAAAATCTGAAAATCTGGCATTACTGCTGCCTCTAATCCCTTCAGAGTGGGATGAAAAAAAAAGGTCTGAGTCACATTGCACTCATCTATAAAATACTGTAGACAGACCAGTCGAACAGGCAGTTGACATGAAAGTGCAGCCCCCCGACAGATGATGAGCTCACACAAATAAGCATGTACTTTACATATACCCAGTCACTGCTAATCTCAGAGCATCGGAGGGAGCTGTGCTACATCTCTGAGCTGTTGCGGGCTTAAAGCTTTGAAGCAGCAATTACGGTCACAGCCTGAAGATGCTGGCCAGCGACGTCCTTAAGCATCCTTCGTCGTGACAAATCACCAAATCGGTCTACACCCAGGCGTGAGCCACACACTGCGCTCTCTTAAGCAATGTTTGCTAAAAGTGTAGAACTGACCCACAACAACTCCCTCCTATTTATTCAGAACAGGACATGCTGAACTTCCTTTTTGCAGCATGGGTACAGAGAGTTTTACCATGCTTTCACTTCAGCAGATCAGATTACATTCTGATACATCCAGCATCCCTGCGTGTGTCCATCATCCTGCAGCATGAGAGCGAGAGCGTGGGTGAAAGCTACAGAGGCCATATTATAATTTACAGGGCAGTTAAGAGCACAGGCAACCTGCTCTGTGGAGCGCCCAGTGGACAATGAGGGACTCCCTGATGCAAAACAAATCAATCATAGCGTGAACACTGCAATTATGATCAAAGAAAATAGATCGAGGATGAGCACATAATAAACCCTGGAACGCTATGAACTTGAAATCATGTAGACACTGGCTTTTAGGACGGGGGACATGGAGGAAATTACCGTGATTGTCAAGCGAGAGCTGAAGTGAAGAAATGAGGTTTGAAAGAACATCCACAGTGAGAGGATGAAGAACAGTCTGTAGCAGAACAGTGTGAAGGAGGTGTGGAGTGGGATGAGAAAGACTGCTGACTAAAGACAGCCAGGCCAAATGGCTGAGTGGACCAAGGATGCAGGGAAAGAGTTAAAGCGTGTCTTCAAGCCGGTTGGACACCAAGACAGCTCATCCCTCCACCCCTGACAGTCCAGCCCGGTGGGACCCTGTTCCCCATGCTCACTGCCTACCTTTATGTCCCCCCAGCAAAGGACAGTGTGGTTGATTATCCTACAGCCTCTGTTGATCCTCCATCACTTTAAAGGTCAACTCGGCATCGCTGGCCCGAGCCCCCAGCATCTCTGATAGCATCGGCCACAGAACACATCAATACCGAGCAACCCACCCAGCACTGACTCTACAGAACCGACTCAACCTTAAAGGAGCAGTTTCACATTTTGGGAACTACACCACTCTTATATCAGTTCATCAAATATAAGTCTACAACAAGCACAACGAAGCACAATGACTGGACATGGGGGGAAACAGTCAGCCTGGTTCTGTCCAATGGTCAAATTCTTTTTTTTTTTTCAAAAACCAATATCTAAAAACAACAATTCATAATTTAACAGGGGGTTATGAGGAGCTTTAGAAGTGTTGGCAGGCAGACTCTGTTACCCTTGGACAGAGACAGATGTTTTCTTTTGTCATGGTATCAATATTCCCATCTGATTTTAAACTCAACATATTTCCCAAAATGTATTACTACTCCTTTAACTTGAATTTGAAGATGAATGCTCTGCTGCAGAAAATGTCTCACGTTGTCTCATTATTAAACACTGGATGCTCCAGTGCACTATGGACTTGTTGTCGTGACATCTCACATAATAAACACCTTTAACAGGCTGCTACTGAATCATCTTAGTGAAAGACTCCTCAGACTCTCTCTCATTTAAACACTAGGAAAACACAGTGAAAGCACAGACAACACTAAACATCATATCTGTGGCTGAACTCTTTCTGCTGACAGCCATCATGTTGCACAATGCTTTTCTGTCAAAATGGCCCCAGTCTCAGCGGACTGACAAAGCAGACTCTTCTTGGACAACCTTTTGTGAGCACGTGCAACAAGCAGGATTTATCTCAGGAATCTTTGAGCTACTTCCACCCGATCCATAAATTGTGATTATGAGGATGTTAATAAGAAGAGACAGTGAAGAACCCACCGAGTGCACGTGGTCGCATGAGGTGATGGGGCCTCCATCTATTCTACATTTTCAATTATGCACTGACTAATTGCAAAAATTAAACCTGAACATCTGCAATTCTATATGTACATATTAATATATATGGAATACGCTCAGACTGTAATCAACATATTCTGTGTTCATTTGTTTTCTCTTGATGTTCTCCAGCGGTTAATGTTGCTGTTATGCATGCATGACGTATTGCACAAGCTACATTTTCATTATACATAATGCGCTATATATTTTCTAAGACGGCATGTTATGTTAAAATTTAAAGTAGTGGAACAGATGTTCATAAAAGCTGATATTATTCTTAACTGCAGCCTGTTTTTATTTGTTATAGTCTGACAATATTGGTGCTATAACAACAAAATTTTCCATCTGAGAATAATTTCAGTAATTTTAACTCTCGTATCCTCATGCATCATCATGTATATGTCAGCTGTTACTCTACGGGCTAATCTCTCATGAATGCCGAGTGAAATTCTTGTGGCTACAGTACTATGTAGCTCGCTTCATCTTTATTCTGAATTTCATCAAGAGTGCCTAAATGAAAGCACCAGCTGACAGAAGAAACTGGCAGGCGTTACTGTGAATCCACTCCTTCGGGAATCTCTTTCTTTTGCTCCCACCACAAATGAACTGACATCTAAGGGGAGAAAGAGAGCCTTGTGCACAAGCAAAGATTGTGACTGGAGGGGGGGGGGGGGGGGGGGTATTTTTATGACAACTGGAGGCCTCCCAGGACATTTAACTGGTCCTGCTCGCTGTGTGTATCCAGCCTCGGTGGTAAGTAGAGCACCAGCACATGGTGCAACCAAGTTTAGTTCTGCATCACAGAGATCTAGCAAATTATGCTCGTCTCTGCGTTGCATGAATAGCTGGAAAATGGCAAGTCAACAATCAGTTCAATCAGTTTGTCATTCAGTCAATATTTATCAGACTGTTAATTAATCACCCGGGTCACAGCTGTCACATTCACACTCTCATTAACCTACTTCATCTTCAAAATAATGGGAGCTTTAGCAACTCACTCACTATCTCGCTAATTAACACATTACATCTCGTTTATTTAATCCGTACAAAAAACGGAAGTGTACAAACGACACTTGTGGTTTTATGGGGGGTTATGTGTGGGACTATTTCTTTGCCGGGAGCAGTGATTTCCTTTCCCTCGTTATTTTGTTTCATTTGGACCGAGCCAATCTAGCTGTTATCCTGTTTCCACTCTTTATGCTGAGCTTGGTTAACAGGCTGCTGGCTCCAGCTTCATGTCGAATGGACAAGTACACACTGATCCCAATAAAGCTGCGTAAGACATAAATAAAACAGATACGGATACTTTGATAATCCTTTTGACATATATGCAATTAAAAACAGTATAATATAGATAGAAAATATATTTAATGATTGACATCCGTTGATTTTTATAAATATCTGCGTATCCTGAATTTGATGGCAGCAACATGTTTCAAACCAGTTGGGACAGGAGCAACAAAAGACTGAAAGTTGTGGGCTGATCCAAAAACACCTGTTTGGATCATTCCACAGGTAAACAGGTTCATTGGAAGCAGGTGATAGTATCATGATTAGGTATGAAAGGTTCATCCTGGAAAGACTCACAAGCAAGAATGGAGAGAGGTTCAACACTTTGTCAAACATATGATGGGATACTATAGGGGATCAGAAACACCGTTGTATGAGAGTGATAATAATCTTCTCTTCATCTCCTCATCAAACTCTCAGAAAGAAAGTGAATAAGCATGTTATCCAAAATGTCAAATTGTTCCTTTAAATGCAGAATATAACAGGTGAGCTCATAGGAAAAGGTAAACGTACCTGCCACAGAATTTGGACGGGGCATCACAAGGGAGGAAGTGCTGTGTAAGTGGTGCTGTGGGAGGGGTCTCTTCGGTGCTGGTGGAGTCCTGGGCTCCATGATGTCAGTCCTAGGTAAGGCCTCATCTGGTTGGGCGGTCAGATTGTCCCTGGTCGGCCCGGGATGGCGGTCCTCGCTCGCATGGCCCATTACGCCAGCACCGCCCCCCAGGCCTTCATCCTTAGTCAGAACCTCACTGGAGGCGCTGCGCTCCTCATTCTCAGAGGAGCTGGTGATGGTTGCTGAGCCGCATCAAGAAAATATGGGTTAGGCAAGGCAGCCAAGAAAAGAACATATGGCATGCAATTGCTTACTTGCATTTTCTTATAATTTGAAAGTCACCAAAGACCCAAAACTAAGCCTTGCCTTCTACTTTAACAAATCACACATTTACTCAATCAGCAATAAAATGCACCTGCTTTATCAGTCTCATGCTCCAAACTCCCCAATCAACGAGTTTTAGTGTACTTGATGGGCCCTTTGCTCTTTTGTATTTAACTATAAATACAAACTCTATTTAGGGAGAAAAAAGTGTCCTATTTTAGGAGAATCAGACCCATAAGCAACAAAGACAGCAGTGTCCCAGTTTTGACAGGAGGGAGCTGAAGCCTTGAGGCTGAAGTGGCACAGGCTACATAGAGGAACTGGCTGTGGGGTAGGGGTACACATTTGACTTACAACTAAGTGATGTTGCATCTAACTTCCTATCACCGTTAAGGAAGGTGTGGTAATTTAGTGACATCAGCCAGATTTGGGAGTTCAGATAAGGTAAGTAGTTCCACATTGAGTTAATTAGGCCATTGATGTTTTTTTAGCTCACTTTTTTTTTTACACTTCTAGAGATGCATGGCTCAGCTTTTGTATTGGACATGCTTCATCTAGTGTGAAAACCAATCAGAGCTCATGCAATGTGGAGGAGCATCATTTGAAAACATGCAGCAGCTCTCACCTATGATTCCACTGTCCTTGCTCTCCAGGGTGGAGGTCGGGCTTTGAGAAGGAGGCCCAGGGCTGCTTCCAGTGATGGATCCAGGAGCGGGACAAGGTGAAGGGCTGGGTACGGGGCTGGAAAGGGTTCCACTGGGGCTGGTGCTGGAGCTGCAGTGTGGTGAAGGCAAGGACAAAGGCTGGGGCAAAGGCTGGCCTCCAGCACTGGTGCTCAGGGTGGAAGAGGGGCTCTCTGAACAGGGGGAGGCAGTGCTGCAGGTCAGAGTGGAGCTGGGACTCCCCCCCTGGGCGGAGGTATCACACTGAAAAGGTGAGAGCAGAAAGGTGGTGATATATGACCAAGGAGGTTAAAGTTGCATGAAGCAAAGATGGATAGACTGGACCTGACCAACTCTGCACAAGAATAAAGAGAAGAGAACCGTAGTACAGTTGCCACCCTTTTAAACAATACTCCACTCTGCATGACAGTGTTTGCATTCATGCACACTGGTTTGTGTGTTTGTGACTGAGTATGTTTGCGTGCACACAGATGGGAAATGAAATGATAATTCCAGTTATTTTCATCCTGGCTGTCATTTTCCCAGTTTTTCATAATGACGACTGGCTGTGTTCAAACGAAATCGCTCGCTATAGTCATTCACTGCAAAAGTCAGTGTACACACATTCTTCTGTTCCTCATGGGGCTGATTTTCACAAAGATGAAAATGAAATGTGAACATTTTTCATTGGTGCCAGGCTGTATTTTAAGCACGGAAAGATCCAGTGAACACACAGCGTCAGATAGCCTGAATGAGAGTACGACTGTAGTTCAAATTACACATCTAATAGCACAATATATGCAAGTTTCAGGAAATGGAAAATCTAACAGTGGATGAAGGTACCATTAGAGTGTGTGTTACTGTGTTAAAAAGGATGCGTTCCAGCTACGCCAAAGGAAAATACGAGGTAATTTTGAACACAGTAAGCCATCACGTCAGAAAAACACGACAGAAATAAGAACCAGGTAGAAGAAAAGCTGAGAGGATTTTTCAAGCAGTTATCGCGGCTTCATCTCAGCAGCATCACATCTATTGATAAAGAGCTTTCTATATCCACTTTTCATGAGTAAAGAAAATGTACACATGGTGTGTACATAATAAGTGCATCTGCACAACACATTGCAACATGCAATGGTAAATTCTTGTTAAGACTGTCAGAGAGGTCTTGGTTTAAATCTTTGGTATTTCTTGAGGCTGTTTGTGTTCTGCTTGTGTTGTTTTTCTGATGCTCTTAGAGGAGGAAGACACCTTTTTACATACATGTTGTATATATTCAAATCGCTGCTGACATTTGTTTTTATTAATGCATGTGTTCTTTTACCAATAAAGAGCCACGTAAAACGCTTAGAAGAGCTCAAAATCTTTTCACAACATCAAGACATTTGCAGCAATAAATGCATATGTTTCCAAGAAAGAAAAAGAGAACTAGTATTTCTTTTACATTCCTTATCCCAGTTTGATCACGTGCATTTCAGGTCTCCTCATTACTGATGCAACATTTCTGCAACACACTGTAGGGAGACAAGGCAGCAGAGTTGAAACAGCTCACTGTTATTCCCTTTATACCAGAGCCTCATCTATCTTAGCCAGGACAACCCACATTCCTCATATGAGCCTCACTATCTCTGTGAAACTGACTGAATCTGGAGCTCAGGTGGTGGAATGAGGCTGAGAAAATGGGCCAAGGCTGAGCAATACAAAGGCATAGAGACGGAGGGACATAAGCACATACAATAACTCTCATCCAGAGGGGTTGAACTAATAGGGCACTGAGTACAGAAATGGAGCCCTGCAGACTCGAGGCAACACAATTAATAAGGCTTCAAAATATATATTGATCCATTTTTCCGACGGGGGATTTTGGTGCTCAAATCACACACAGTTTTTAACACAGTGTTTCCTTGCACACCACTTAATCAGCGAATCGTTAAAATGTTCAAAGAAGAAACTAAGATCCTGGTGACAATGTGAGGGCTGGGGAAAAAAAACCCAGAAGGTCGTTTCATAAACCATCCATTGCCTTTTTATAAGACATGACAGCAAAAGGCCACTAAATCAATATGCTGCCCTACCTTCTTCTCCCTCCTGTCCTCCATAGGAGAGCTAGCAGTGCCGGGCGTTACTTCTCCCAATAAGAAGCATAGTCTGGTCATCAGTTCCTGGGTAGAAAGGGAGGAGCCCGGCTGGGGCTCCACGTGGAGATCTGGAAAACATGCACATTCAGGACACAGGGATTAACAAGCAGATAGAAACATGGCAGGCCAGATGAAACCGCCATCTAAGTGACGTTCTCGTTTCAGCTCAGCTTGCTCGCTCCCACCCAGCGGCATCGCCAGTGGACTGCGAGAAATGCATGCATCCACAGGTCAGCATAGCCCCAGCTGCCCTGATTATGAATGCACAGACAGTGGCTTTCCAGTCCCTTGGTTGAGGCAGCAGCAAGAGGTTGTGTGAGGTTGTGAGTTTTGCCTGTGCACACGCCTGCCAGGTGCTCTCGGTTAAGAGACGGGTTGTGAATTTCAATGAGCTCCGTGTCGACTCTGGAGCAGAAAGAAGGAGTGCCTTGGCTCTGCCTTCGTTGTTGCTCCTGGAGAGATTGGCTGACACAGGCCATGTGCTGCATTCATTTATCACTGTTTAAGGCTCCCTGGTGCTTTGACCTCCTAACCTCTTAGGTCCACGTTCACCTCTGCAGAGTGAAGGCTCCAGCAGCTTCCTGTGCTTTAACCAGATGAGCATCACATTCCTCCTTTCTCACCTATGTATTGTTGTCAGCTGAGTAACATGCATATTGAGTAGGCATATTAGCAGGATGACAGGACATCACGGATTACAGGAACAGCTCACTCCTCCTCACAAACATCTTTGCGTTTTAGACATCACATTCATTTTCGCACTCCCTCCACTGGCTCTTTCTCATTCTGTCTTGCTGCCTCACGCTCTCCTCTTTGAAAAGGTACTGCATCACATCGCTCTTACATTCAATTGTGTTCAAACACAAGCATAGCCTTGAGAGGATCAATTTGAGAGGCAAGCTTGGTAACTTTTGTTCCACAAAGCACCCCAGTGATAGGCTTTGTCAATACTCTTTTCACCTCACAGCTTGAAGAGACTGCTGAAGACTTGGGTAGGAAGAGTGGATGTGTATTTGAGTGGGGGGGGGGAGAGAAAACTTTGTATTTAGTCAGCAGAGCACTGAGATCCAATCTGGAGTAACATGAGGACACACTGAATGTCCAGTACTATTCATCAAACCACCTAGCAGTTGCCATTGGAAACGGGAAGCTGAGAGGTGCCTGGCAACTGGGATGGAAGATGCCTCATAAAATCTGTTGAGCTTAAGGGTAGCCCTCTGGTCAAAAGCACAAAGAGAGCTGGCTGAGATGTGAGTATTTACACCATTATTGCTTCAATCTAACCTTCACTTGTACAAACAGGATGCAGATAAGTCGGGGCACAGACTCAGGAGAAACTGTGATAAAACAAATCCACTCTCAGCAATACACTGAGGATTACACAGACATCACTGTCCCCACATCCGTCTGAAAACTTCACGCAAAGCCTTTTAGATGTAATTAAAACACAACTCACTTTCTCCCACATCTCACCATTCATTCTCCCCTCACCTCCACCCCAGTCATTCTCATTCCTCATTCCCTGATCAATACCTGGGAAAACAAACACGATGCTAAACACACACGCCCACGCGCTCCTGTTCTCACCTCTGTGGTCTGTCTTGCCACGGCACGAGGCAGAGACAGGAGGTTCTCTCGCACTGGAAGAGCCGTCCACATACTCCAGCTTCCTTGCCCGTCCTTCGGCCACGGCAAAGAGGGAGAAGGGAGAGGGGAGGGAGAGCAGGCAGGGAGGGAGGGATTGAGGGTGGAGATAAGGAGGGATATGAAAGAAAGTGAGAGAGAGAGAGAGAGATTAAGCCTCCCCAGATGAGATCTGTGGTGCAGAATTTGAATTGTGTCCCAGGAGTATAAAGCAGTATGTACAGAGTGCGAGGCAGGCATGCAAACAGTACAATATTCACTGTACCGTGGGTGTTTATCTATAATATATTAACATTGCTAATGTGTGTGATGGCAGGGACAGCGGTGCACTCATATTGATGTGTGTGGGTGTGTCTCAATTTATGCAACATCTGAGGGTTCTTGGAAGCACAAATTTTTTAGAACTGGAGATCATTCACAGGGATGAGATGTTTGGGAATACTCAGATAAATGTACTGAATTTTTAGACTCAAGGTTATTTGATGTTTGGGTCATGCATGTGGATGGGTTCCAAAACCCTATGCACACAGTTTGATACTTGATTTGCATGACAACTTCAGATGTGAAGAGCGCAACTGCATATATTTTTACTTGCTGTAATTTTCCTTGTCATGTTCGCTGTGTGCACTGGAGAGGAACAAGGCAGTGCTGCATGCAATGAAATGTAAGAGCACCTTTTTCTGAATGGCTGTACTCGCTGCAGGACACTGCCACCTAGTGCTTCTTTTAAAGTGAGGCCTCCCCAGGTAAACACTTTTTCATCTATGAGAGCCCACAATTAAAAACAGAACTTTTAGTACTGTTTTTTAGATAACTAGCCTACATTTTAAAATACCTGATATTTCCTTCAATAAGGGCTTAATGCATTTGTTTATTGGTTACAAAACTTGTTTAAACAGTGGATAACATCTTTGTGATGATAACATCTTTTCTTTTGATTTTTACTGTTAATTGCAACTGCAAAAAAAGTGTAAATTTGAAGGAATAATGAAATATTCACAAAGCAGTAATATATATTACATTCAACCTTCACTGTGCAGAGTAATGTGAAGTATGTATATGAGTATGAGTCGAAGGCTGTTTTGTTCATATTTATCTGCTGAAGCAGAAAGTTTCTCTGTGCTCACCTTAAAACTGACTTTAACAGATGTAATGTTAACATGTTAACAAGAATGATTTAATCATCATAACCAGTTTGGAGACAAATCATGGTCTAGTAGCAAACTCACACAAGTGTGATGTGGAAACCTGAAACTTCCAGCACATATACAGTAAGAATGAACTTTTTAGCAAAGTAGGACACATCTTGTACACAACAGTTAAACATTATAAATGAACATTATTTGCACATTCATAGACTGTGGATTGTTTATTGAGGGAGAAGGATTAGATGTGATTTTTAACTATAGGTAATTGAAATTTTTGTGATGCTTTTTGTCATTCTGAGTTTATTTGACTGCAAAGATTGACATAAAACACAGGGAATTCATCTGTGTAGGTAAAAATATTATGACACACTCGCATGGCTACATCTACTTCGCACAGCACATGTAATGCATATGGCTGTATGTTGAAACCTGCCACTAAAATTTCTTTGAGCAAAAAAGTGGACCTTGAGCTAAAATTGTATTATTTGATTGTATTAGGAGTTACCTTTGATTCCTGACTTTATGGATCCAAACTAATAGTGTTTCAGAATTGACCCACCTAATTGGGGTTCATTGCCTTAAGTTATCTTGCTCAATCATTTACTCTGACAATCTGTCACATGGTTGTGGGCCCTGGGGGCACAGTCTGTATGCTCTCGTATTTTCTGTCACATGTATGGAGCAGCTGAATGCACAGAAGCTCTCTGCTAATCAAGGCAAACCCATGAAAGCATTCTGCCGTTTTTGCAGCTTATTCCCTGAGGCACAGCTTCTTGACATTCCCATAATGAAATCATGCTTTGTTTTCATACCTGCGAACTTGATGCACGACTGGGAGGGAACTATGTCGGCCTGGCGAGGGAGGAGAGGGGAGGATGGCAAAGAAATGGACACACCCTTGGTCAGTCTCCTCAGTTTTACTGGGCTTTCAGTGTAGTTGCTTTCATGGTCCTGGAAACGTGCGGCACGCCCGCCGCTCCCCCTCTGCAAGGTGCTGTGAGTGTACACCTCAGCACCTGCATGGAAAAGAGTGTGTGGAGAAAAGATCAAGTCGGGCAGGTGTTCATGTTATAAAAAACATAATTTAGACAGCTCCAGTTAAAAAGGCTGAGTTGCTTCGACAGAACTGCGGCTGTACAGCAGATGTAACATATCACGAAGAGAGCTGTATAAAATATGTCTCACATAAGGCTGCGACAGAGCGAACATATCTTGTCTTGGAGGCATACTGCTGAATGAGGTAATGGAAAGTTGGCAATGCCAGAACATCTATTTAAAGGAATGGGATCACACTCAATAAAGAGGCTACACTTATTATATTTCAATTCGAAATTTGAATCATTTTCATGTCCCCTCATATTGCAGCCATTAAGCCTCATTCTGTGTCTTCAAACAAACATTATGCCTGAGAACTCACAGAGCCAGGTGATTACAGGGACCTTATTGCCACTTACACTGGTTACACCAGATTGCAGTAGTTCTCCCTGTGGTACACTTAAGTCATTCACATCCTGCTACCTTAAATGAGTCTGTTTTTGCCGTTATCACCACGGGCAAAACAAGGACTCCGATGTCCACTATGTAATATTACAAATTCATATAATATGCTGTTGAATAATTCCTAAAAGAGTAGAATGATCATTGCCTTGAAACCTTTCATGATAGGGCTCAGGAGAAGTGATAGCCCTCTGCAAATGATCACAGCCATCCCAATGTACTGTAAACATACTATATCACTTTAATGAGACTGACACAGTTCTCTATCTTCCTCTCTGTTCTTGCTACCCAGAGAAGCAAATTATTAAATATTAATGGGCAACATGGTTGCTCTAATACTGAGCTCTACTTATGTTCATCTATCTCCACTGCACAGTCTGAAATCTCCTCTGTACTGCGTCAAGTCGACAAGTTCACCCTGTGAAAAAATACAATCATCTTAGCTTCATTCCAACAGCAGAAATGTTGTAGTTGTTTAGTAAAACTTTCAGTTCACATATCAGACAATACTACAAAACGCCCCATTTGCCAACAGCCAACACAACACATTTATAATAAGTGCACATATTTATCTCATTCAGTTGCAGCCCACTCATAAATTCCTGTGAAATTCAGTGTGTTTTTAGTAGGTCAGGATGTTTGCCTAACCCACTCTAACTTCTCCTGACACACTTTAAATGCAAGCAGCGGGGCACAGCGTGAAGGACAGAACACACTGATGAATTAGGCTAATTGAAATGGCTCTACTTAAATCACCCAAGAGAAGAGAACCTGAATATTGCCATCAAATAATGCAAGGGCGAGTGTGTACAACATAAGATAAATCTCTCTCTATGTACATATTTGTGATCAGGGGCTAAAAAAAAGTATTCCATTATGATAAAAACTGTAATTTAATGTCATTAAAGCAACAAGCCCAGAGGTGCACTTCTTATTGAGCCGACATGCCACATGTTTTGTTTCACAGGTTGCTTCAGTGGTTTTCTTCTTACCTGGATGCCTCTGGCCCTTTTTGTCTCCTCGCTTTCCTCCTCCCTCTCTCTTGTTTCCAAACACTGCTCTGAACATAGCCGGGCTGTTGCTTCACTATCTAGTGCCTGTGGAAGATTGAGCAAAATGTTCATTTGAATTAGGAACACATTATTTCAGGCACCATTACCCCCACTGTTAGTTCTTAATTAAGCTGCTGGAGAAGCAGAATTAATTGGTAATTTCTGAGACCATGATAACTATTTAATCTTAAACAATGATTCATTTCTTTACATTAAACATTAGTGCACATGATAATCACACATTAAAACACATCTTAAAATGAAAGTCTAAAGTCACCTGTTCTTAAGTCTTCTTTGATGCCTGCATGTCTTCACATAAATCCACAGGAAGCTGATGGAAGAAGACCATTTAAACTGGCTGAGTCCAATTAGGAAGTGCTGCAGCTCCTCAGTCAACTCACAGTGATGAAGGGGAGGCGGGGGCGCGCCTCGTGCACGCGTGTGTCTGCCTTATGTTCCACATTTGATGAGCCCTCAATGATTTAATGCTTTATTTTAAGCCGATTTGTTATTTTAAACTACAGCATGGACTATTTTTCATTTGATCTTTATTCATGTCGATGATACTGTTTTAACAGCAGCACTACAAATAATAATAATAATAATAATAATGATAATAATAATATGCTCATAACATTGGCTGAAATGTATTGGTACATTTAAAAATCTTGCACGTCATTACCTACAAACTATAATCACATTCTATATTTTATAATTTACATACACACAGTTTCTTAACAAGTAGTCCTATCATCATTGCCAAATAAGCACACCTTATACACTGTATATAGTCCTGTATACATGCATACTGTATATACCTACTTTATATGCTGTGTATAAATTAAGCTCTCGCGATATTTATTCCAACGCTCTTTGTACTTGCACTATTTCAGTGCTTGTTTACAAGTTATGTAAACTGTTTAGTTTGTGGACTGTGTTGATCTTTTTTTTTTTTTCACTTACTTGTACAGTATGTTAATTATTAGTTAAATATGTATACACATCTTTGCTACGCCATCATCCTGTAATAATTCTCGGAAATGTGTGTACACTGCATTATTATAGTTACATTATTATATAGCAATAAAGATGCAGAGTTTGTTAGAATAACATTGTAAGACCAAATAAACTACATACCATACTTGCATCGAAGCCCTATAAAATATAAGTTTAATCCAAATTGCTTTACATGGGAAATAAGTGAACATTAATCCATAAATTAAACAAAACGAGACATTTCCAACTGTGAACACCAGAAGGAGACAATGTAAAGTAAAGTTTCCTCTTTGTCCTCAAGGGGGCGGAAATGAGTAATAAACGGAAACCTATTTAATCTGGACGCTGTAGTCTCATCGGTCCTTTTCACCGACTGGTGGTCTCAATGGAAGATCGCAGGATGGAAAGTCATCTGCAATATTTAACACAAGATAACCTCAGCGGCTCAGTCACCTCTACGTCCATGATTTGTTGTAAGTGCACAATGTCTCTCGCGGTTTAGAGAAACAAAAGTGAGCGTTAGCGGAGTATTTTAGAGTTTAAATCTGAAGCTGTACACACGTGTGAATTAGCCGGTGCCACGTTGTCTGAACCTCACCGTCTGAATCCGGTTCATATAATTCTCTAATACCAGCGTTAGCTCCTGTAACATTTCGCAAAATAGATAATCATTTATGACCAAAATACTGTGAAGTACCTCAGTTTTCAGGCAAAAAGATAGATACAACGACAGGCATTTAACAGTTAGCATAGCACCGGAAATGCCTCATTGCTAGCATACCCTCATCGAGCTAGCTTAGGCTAACTTTGGCTTTGCTCAATATTTGAATCTCATTATTTCAGTGGGCTATAAGGGAAATTGGTGTCTGTTAGTGTCTTATGGCTAATTTCAATGTTATGTTGGTTTGTGCAGTTGATTATACTGTAGTAACATTGTCTTAGCCATAAATGTATAATGCTAGCATAAATGAGGAGTCAAAATAATGTCCAGGACAAATTCATTCATTCCTCAGATAATCTAAAATCAGTCGATTCTATGCTGGACAGTGGTGGAAGAAGTTTTTAGATCCTAAGCTTAAGTAAAACTTCAATACCACACAGAAAATACTCCACTACAAATAAAAGTCGTGCATTCAACATCTTTTTCTTAAAAGCCTGATCAGCCAGTTGAATTAAAGTATAAAAAGAGAAAATACTCATCCTGCTGAAAGATGGTCCCCGTAAATGTCTTGCTGTATTATTATTGTAAAATCACCAAATTGGGAGTTAAATTGTTTTCACTGGACGGGAAGTGCATGAAAAATTGTAACCTGTAGAAGAGTAAGAAGTCTTCAATGAAAGACACAGCTGAGCAATATTTGCATCTGAGATATAATGGAGTAGAAGCATAGAGTTAAATACTCAAGTAAAGTACTTAAAGTAAGTAAAGATCAGTGGCTACTTTATCTCAAGCACTCAAAAGTATTCTAGTAGTATTTTAAAGTATTTTTTACAGGTAATCTTGACACACTTTATGTGCCATTGTTAAAAACACAGATATGGCTGCGAAAACCTGAACTTGAAAGTTCGCGGTGTTGATGTGGATTGAATTTGATAAAGTATTTGTTTATATAGGCAGTACTGGCAAGTAAACCCTCTCCTGCACTTTTTCCCTAGTGAATCAGATGCCATGTGGTGGACACCTGTATGAGCCAGATGGAGGATGATGACTGTGTTTGAGCTTCGGCAGAAAGTCCCAGGGATGACTGCGCTGTTGCAACATGAGTCTGCTGTGGCAGGATAATTACTCCAGGAAATTGGCCTGAGAAAGGAGCTCTGACAAGAGGACAGCTACCATCTGCATCAAGTCATGTGTGAAGATGTATGTAAAATGTTTACTTTGTCAAGACATATGCTCAACTGTTTTACTGATAAAGCCTTTTAGCCTGTTCACAAGGTGCATCTTTGACAGCCTGGGCTCTCTGGTGTGAGATATCCTGGGTTTTACGATATCAGATGCAATATTAAATGTCCCTGCGCTTTCTGCTCGCCTCTTTTCCGTGGCGTCTCGGATTGAATTGGGGAGGATAAGATCATAAGCTGTAATAACAACTTGCAGCTCCCATTTATCATCTGAAATGCTTGATCTTGTGATTGGTTTCTTCACATTTTTTTTTTTGAATCTGTATATATTACCACAGACACTATTCTGTAAAGGACCTGAATGTAATGTTCTCTCTTTTCCAGGCTCAATGTGTAAACATGGGGAGCAACAGCTGTAACAGACACTGTTGAGCAGTCTTTGACAGAATTGATACTTTGCAGGTGAGCACTTGTAATGTTGTCTTTCATTGGGGGTGACTTCGATTTGCATCCACTGATAGACCTGAAGCAGGCTTCAATGGCTTCTGGGTTTGCACAGAGATGCTAAACTGAGCTTTCCTTGCGCTTTCTGACTGCTAAATTCTATAGCAGTACGGATTGAATTGAGGAATACATGTAATCTTGACACGGTCAGATTTGACTATGGATAAACTGCTCTTGGATTCAAGACAGCAGGTTATTATAACTAAACTTCCATTCTTGAGAGGTCTGGTCAAAGTATTGTACTCAATTAAAATCTTTAAATAATTAGCAGGCAGCTTTTGCCATTTACTCGCAGTTTCTTAAGACCTAGAGACACAACTACTTTTTGCAGGACTATTTCTGTGACTTTCATGTGCTGTATTGCAACTCAATGGTTTTTAATTTTCTTGCAGGTAATGAGCAAGACACTGCAAACACCTGACAGAGATTGGACTGGATGGAATGTTTTTCTTTTTCCAAAATGAAAATGCCAATTAAACTAGTTCTTAAATGTTTGTATTTAGTTTTCCATATCTGTTCACTGGCAGTTTTTCATCTGCCAGCAGCATTTCTCTTGCACATTATGCGTCCAAGTAGTAAGAATCAGCATGCCATACATTGAATTTGTGAATCTAATTCCATTTTGTCTTGAAGGAATAAACCTGTCAACTCCATCTTTGAAATATTTTTGTGAATATAAGTTCTTGTATAATGTTGAACCTTGTAATTAATGCATAGTGATCTGATAGCAACAATACACAGGTTAAGCATACCATTAAGCTCCTCTGCCATCATCATTTCAACCATAGAATTAAATACTGTATAGATGAATACTGGTTTTAAGCAGCTACATGTACAAGTATATCTGTACACTATAATGGCTCACCGGCTAAAATTAAGCATATAAATGAGAGTGCAATTTGTGGAAGGATTAGCTTAATAGAGTACATTGGCTCAAACTCGACCCAAATCAAACCAGGTGAACTGTAGAAAAAAATCTGCAATGGATGTTGGATTATTAGTTGTTGCTTTCCTCTGCTTCTGTTATAGTGCAAAGTGAGATTCTTTTGTTTTCCTATTCAAAGACTTTATTGCATAAGACATGTTAAAATTTACAATGAAGATGGGCCAATGCCAAGATGGCTGAAGCATTATTTTACAAAGGACTACAACAATGGTGCCAGAATTTTGTTAATGCAAGTTCAGGCTAAATTTGTCATCCCAAGCTGCAAAAACATGTTTACTTATTTTTTTTTAAAAACACCACATTCCAAAAAAAGTCAGATTATAAAATACCTAGAAAAATAAACTTACATAGCACATATCAATTCAGTGGTGAAAGCCATTACCTTTGTCACACCTTACCTCTTGTGTCAAAACATTAAAACAATTCAAGGCTAAGAACCAGAGTGCTACATCCTGTGCCTCTGATGGATAGAACAACTAATTCAAATACAGGTGGGGTTTTCCTTGACGGTGTGCTTGAACTGCGACAACAACCACATCAGGAGGAGATGGTGCACACTTGAGCGTAAAACCTCATTTTGTTACCCAATACCACTTCTTCTTACCTCCTACAAAATAACAAGATAACTTCTGTAAAACTAAACCTTGGCTTCACCTTATGTTCCAGTGTGTTTTGAGACCTGATGTAAATCAGGAGAGCTCCAAGTGGAGGTCTGGCAGGGGCTGCCCCTCGATCGAATGAAAAGGTGGTGTATCAGCCTTGGGAGGGTCAGGAACTAGTCGTCACTCTTTTCCTCGGTTTGGTAATGTCGGTATTCTGGCTTGAGTTCCCAGGTATTTTTGTGCGTTCCCTTCACATTGTAGATGCCAATATCACGCAAGATTTCCTTCAAGTAAATCTGTGAGAAGAAAAACATCAAATGAAAAAAGATGAATACTAATAATGATCTTTACTTGTAGCACCCTGTTTATGCAAGACATGTCGCTCAAAGTGCTTTACAATAAAATTACATGCACCAAATGCTTCACATAAAAAGGCATGGGATGAACATCAGACCAGACCAGACCATAGAATAAATGGAAAATAAAACCCACTTGATAATAATAGTAAAAAATAAGATAAAAATTGGGATGTAAATAGAATACAGAGAATAACGTCAATGCTCTTCTTCTGTATGACACAAAGGTATAATAATAATAATAATAAACTGCATGTAATCAACAATTGTCACAACAAAAAGCTGGAGAACATAATGGATAATTGTATTGTTCCAAATCCATCTGTCTAAACAGTGTTATAGCCAAATACCCCATTGTGCCCTCTGGTCTTACCACAGGCTGTTTGGTGATGTCCACCAGGTCTTTGATGTTGTAGTACTGGTGCTTCTCAAAAGCAGAAAACAGCATGTCCAACACCTGCTGTTTGTCGGCTCTTGCTCTCTTGCCCTCTTCCTTCTTTTTCCTCTCATACTCAAGCTGCAGCAAAAAGTAAACAGACAGAGGTCAGGTATCACATATAGGCCTCCACCCGATAGAGGCCCTACCCTACAGCCTATCATGAATCTTAATACAAATACTGCCAATAATTTTCTAAATGCAGTGTTGTCTGTTTAGTTTCTATACACTGACAATTTGTATGAACATAACTTGGAAGACTAGAAATTTTCTTGTGATAGGCAAATCATCTTTAAGGTAATCAATGAACACTATGTTTAGCACTGATGCCACATATACATGATTTCTAGTAAAAAATAAAAACAAATGATATTTCCATGAGCTTTTAAATTCATAATGAATACTTGGACAGAGTCATGTGCAGGCTACATGCAAAAAAACAAGACAATACCATATAGGATTTATTTCTTACATTGTAAGTATGGTTGGCCACAGGTTTGTAGTTGTTGGTGACAGGACTTTTCAACTGTTGTGACAGCCTGACTGGCTTGGAGGACTCTTCAATTTGTAACCTGTTAAATGATGATTGTTATTTCACTTGCAAAGTACGATACATGATATAAAATGTATATAGTGACCTAAAAATAAGAAACACCTGTATGATGTAATACAAAATAATGGCTTTCCTAAAAGTGGTTGATGTTTATATTTATAATTATACAGGGTTTGATATTTCATTCAGTTTACCTATATATATAGACATAATTATAACGCAGTACATGAAACTATGACATTTACACACAATTCCAAGACACACGCATGATCATGTTGACTCAGCTTAATTATTAATTAAGCTTAATTATTCATCTAACTGTGCAAAATGACTGCAGGTTTAGGTTCAGGTCCTTAAAATGCTGACTTGTGTGTGCGCACAATTTCGAAAAGGCTCACCTCTTCAGCTTCATATAGCTTTCGCTTACAGCAGGACTGCACTTTGCTATCTGCACTACCACTCCTTCCAAGGCTATTTTATCTGAAAAAGAGGAGAATTAATTGAAACCTCAATTTGAGTTTACATGTCCCAGTGCATTTTTAGTGCATGTTTACTTCATTAAGGAACGGTGAGGGGTTGCATGTGTGTAAGAGAAAGGATGAATGAAGACACTATTAGGGGAACAACTGTAGAGAAAAAAAATACACTCAAGAATCCGATATCTTTTGCTACCTATGTACATGAATCTAGATCAGTCCAGGCTCTCTCCTAAAGTTGAAAGAAAGATGTTATAGAAATCAAAGGTCGGTTTCTGAAACTCTGTAATCGAGTGAGCTATTACTATTATTACTCCCACAGTTCATTCCAATTCAGTCAATGTATTTCTACCAAAAGATTCAGGATAACTGTCCTTTCAGAGTCCCCACAGATTTTTACCAATGAATTGTTTTAAATAACATTTTAAACAATAACTAAAACAAATAACCAAACAAAATAATTAAACAATATTTCAAAATTGATTTCTGCAATTTCATTCAGACTGCTTCTTTATATACACCGTGTGAAGCTGTTTAAATGCCATTGTGCATTTGTATGATCCACAACTTTATTAGTTTCACCAGTCAAAAAGAAAATTCTACTCATATTGGGTTTAAATACAATGAGCAAGTAAAAAAAAAAACAAAAAAAAAACCTCAAAATCAAACATTCAAATCAATCAAGTTCCCAATTCATGAACAATTCATTAAAAATACCACTTAATCACAGAGCTTATTTACATGTAGATTTGAAAGAAACATTTACAACAGTCAGATATTAATTATCTTTGCCAACACAATGTCACAACTGGACTGGCATTACTACCATCACCATGAGCAGGTAGCAATCTGCTTAAATGCACTGTCGACCAGTTTGATCACAGACTAACTTCCATCCTCCAGCAAAGGTGGTGCAAACTGAGTGCAAAAGCTCCTTCTGAATTGAATATGATTGTGCTCAAAAAGAAAAGAATTCTGTGTGCTGCGTCAGGCCAAAACTGTGAGCTACATGATGACCGTGTCTATAGTTTATATACATGCATCTTCCAAAGCATGTATATGGGGTTCTATTCGTGATACTACAAATGCTGTTTATTAATAAATATACCAGACACTCAGTGTGTCTGATTCCAAGTGGTGCATCTTTGTCACACACTGGCGGAACGGAGGACTCACCTGGACCTGCCCCCGCCCCCGAACCTGAGCTGCTGCCGTCAGATCTCTCTTCTGACTGGCCTACAGGAAGGGAGGGAGGGATGGTAAACATGAAAATACAAGGGATGGAAGACGCAGGGGAGGAAGGAGGGTTCGAACAATAAGAACCACACCCAAGGTTTAGCCGCACACGAAAACTTTTGATCACACAAAGCTTCTCGGCGTAATCTGAGGGGTACGAAGGCGTGCGTATGAGCAAAGCAAGCATGCCCTCACAACAAGTGAGCACAAATACCCTGTCCCACCACAAATACACATCCACGACAGGGCTGCACAAATACTGAACCTATTATGAGAAACAGAATAATTTTTACATTAAAAAAATGTATGTATGTTACCAAAGCATTTCTCCAGTTTTTGTTTATATGTTGTGATGTCTTATTATTATTACAGCTTTTTTAGCAACCACATTCTTGGCCAGTTCTCTTCAAAGGAAGTTTCATATCAAAAGGCGTACTTATTAAATATGGTTAAAAACATACTGTATATATACACACACTATATAAACTGTGCAGCCATAAAACACACACACGCACGCAGGTGTTCCAATTTAAGCACATTAGCACAAGCTCAACAGCACCCATAGAATCAACACACCTACATTACATTCAGAGGGCAGACAAGGTTGGTGAAATTCAAACCAAACCAAAGAAACACATGCACAAATTAAATCAACTCCAAATTCAGCAATGATTTGTGTTGATATTGATCTACTCTATGTTAAAAGAATTCCACATGGGGCCATTGTGCCTGATCAGATACCCAATTTGCTGATGTTGCTGACAGTGGACTGAAAAGCTCAAACCAAACAAATGACAAAAGATCAAACACTGAAACTAAAATTCCCTTATACATAGAGACAGAAACACAGATCAGACTGGATAAAGACAAATCTCCAACAGACCAGCTCTCCTCTGTTTTCCACTGAGTGTTCATGTATCCACTATGAGCAGTTGAGGGAACACACAGAGACGAGCAGGGCAGGCAAGAGAAAAACTGTGCATGAAGACAGCAAGCTGTACAAAGAGCAGCAGGATGGGCGCCTCCACCACCTGACCACAGAAAACTTACCTCTGGGCTACACAGAGATATTTCACATCACAGAAAACTTATAATACAATTTATGGATTATGGATTGATGATTGCCTCATCTTGCATCAAAGGCGCTCAAAGCAGACACTGGGCAGTTGAAAATAGAAACTCACCTGATGAAGTCTCAGTGAAGACCGCCAGCGTCTGACCTCCCACTGACTGCATGGTAAATGGGTGCTTGCGAGGTGCAGCCACAGTCTTATCTTCTAAACCCTGAATCATAGACAGCTCCTCGTTCAAAGTGAAAGACACCTGTAAAGAGTAGCACCATCCAAGTTTAATCTTCTCAGATCTTTTCCCTACTTTTGATCTAACTGCCATTATCCTGTGTTCAGTACAGCAGTATAACAAACATGCTCACAGAAAGTCACTCATTATTTTCTTAGCAGTTCCAAACATATTTGCAGAGTACTTAAAATATCCAATCCAAATTATATTTTAGGAGTCGTTACAATCTGATTGTGGATTGCAAACTTGGCTAGCTTGACTGATGAAATAATACAAAAATATGTAAATTAAAGTTGATATACTAAATAAAGCTTTGCTACCTGGCATAAAAAAAAATTATACAATCTAACCCACTGACCAAACACCAAGCTAGATGATATTTTCACTTTCAAAAAAGCTATCCATCCCTGAAGAATGATGAGCAAAGCCATGACATCCTAACAAAGTGAGTGCAGCTACTACCTGAAATATTTCACTGTGCTTGGCCTTGTATGTGGCAGATGTTCATCACTAAGATTCATTGTACCTTTTTTCCCCATACATGACTTACCTCTGCTTTTCCTTGGTTTCCTTTCCTAGGAGATAAAAATAATGCACAAAATAGAATTAATTGATTGGCAAAATTAACAGGGTGTTCAGCATTTGACATGCATTAGTAATATTAGAACAAAACACTGCTTATATGACAATGTAGTTCAACACAATTATTTTACCCTCCATCACCACACACTAAATTTCCATTTCCTCACAGAGACACATATATAACTAAAACTTAGCCTACTTGTTTCTGCTATTTTCCTGATACTGTTTCACATACTTGCAGATTCGGAGTTTCCCGACCTCCTCTCGGCCAGTCGCTTTTTCCCATTGCTGAGAGAGGTATTTGGGCACCTGCATGAAGAAACATGGATGTATTTTTATGAGGGCTGACGAAGATCCATGTGATATTAACATAATTGTAGGAAGAATCCCCTTTTCTATGCGGCCATTTCTCACAATTGTTCAAATCATTGTAAAAAAAAAAAGAAAAAAAAGAAAAAAAAAGTAAACAGACGTTGCTGTTCGGGTGACGTTAAAACGTGAGTGATGGCATGTGTTGTGTGTGACTAGATATGTTAGCACTGAAAAATGACATTAACTTTAAAAAGGATTTAACTATATTACTTTGCCAACAGGAAAATATGTACACGTTAGGCTGTGCAAACCATCAAACAGTAGCACTTCTCTCTAAACAAAGGGCACTTTTCTCCAGACCTCAGCTGTCTGCCTTCTGTTTACTTTGGTTGTATTTCTAAACAATGGTCTCTAGTTATACCAACAGATTATGGCGTGTTGTAAACCAAAAATAAACGTAAGATGAGTTGTTGTGACCAGTTTAACTTGGTTAGCCAATGCCAGCTACGACGCACGGCTTCTTTCATTGTAGTGAGAGTTGCTCAGCTATTCTCGTTAGCCTTCGCTGTGTTTACGTTAAAAACTGTTCTTATAGCCAAAGAAATATCGTTATTAAAAAGGTTATATGCGCACCTTCACGAGCCACACACCCGTGTTCTGCTTGGCACCAGTTAAATCCACTTCTCCTTTCTCCGACATGTTTTAAAATCCTGCTCCTGCTAGCTTATCAATGCAACTGCCATACGCATGCGTAGAAGAAATACGAAAGTATGGCGACTCTGAAGGTTCATATCAAAAGTACTTCCACTTCTGACAAACACGCTCACAAAAAGAAAGCACGGGTAAGATCTAATACATATAGGTTTACAAAACAAGTTTAATCAACTTAAAAACAATAGCTTATAACACATGAAAGATTGCAAGGCTACAGGATAACACAGCATGACAATGTTCTTACCATCAATCTGTGCAAAACGTTTTACATAAAATCAAATAAATCAACCACCATTTTACAAAAAAGAGCTACATTACAAACAGGGCTATTCATGAGGACAATGTTTTTCGTGATCTTTGTTGAAAAATGTTGGGGCTCACTGAATAAAAATAACAGGCTTGTTTATTTTTGGCCAAACATATTATGTTAAAAAGGAAATGTTTCATGCAGCACTGAACAAACCAGCATTTTGGTACCTCATCTATCAGAATAATTGTGTTGTGGGATTGTTTTATGATGCCAACTTTGTCTAAATTAGGATATTAAGCAATTTCTAAATCTAAAGAGTCTTCCCAAAGTAATTCATTTGAATTTGAATCATTTCAGCATACCAGATGAAAATAACTTACAACTTAATGTTAGTCCAACAGGATGAATGTCAACTTAACAAAATTTAAGAGGTGATTTTAAAAATCTCAAAAGATAACTGACAAACTGTATATCAATATAGGAAAATATTTTATATATTTGAATATTTCCTTCCATATCATCAGCCCTGATATAGTGTGTCATGGAAAAATACAAGCTCCACTGGCTGCTCCTTTGTTTGAAACATTTGCTGTAGCACTGCATCCAGTCAATAACATCAAGTCTGATAAATAGCCTCTGCGATGTCTTAATGAAGTCCAGTTTATTTTATCTCATAAACCAACATAAAGTTCTCCACCTGTGTAACGTATAAGTATCCATAAAAACATAGTCCATATTGTAAAACTGTATGAAAATGTCACCAGTCAGACTGTAGCTGGTAGTCTGCACGTTCCAAAACGTTTCTTAGATTTTGAAATTGTGTTACAGGAACATTCGGTCCTTGCTGTGGGAGAACCGTGTGTTCAGTTCCTGAGATTTCTTCAGCAGCCGTTGCTTCTGCGCGTCATCAAAGCGATTCACCTGCAGGTCTGCATCCCGATCAAAAGGTCTCCTCTCCACTGGTTGGTCAGCCTTCTCCTTTGCTTTTTCCTTCATCGTCTTTGTATGCAAACTCATCAGTGACTCAGAACGTTTAGTCTCCTGATAACGAGAAGTGAGCAGAGAAGTTTATTGCCAACACTTGAAAAAAGTGAATTACATCTTGCTTTAATTCATACAGAGACCTATAGTAAAAAAGAATGACGAGGAAACACCACTTACATTATACTTAGACACTTTCTCTGCCATTTCCAACTCTTTTTGAGAGAGTTGTGGGACATCATCTTTCTCCACCTCACCCTTATTCTTTCGCTCAAGACGTTCCTATTGGGTAAGAGAAGACTCATGAAACACACAGAAGTAATACAGAGGCTAGAATATGTTGAAAAATAGTAAGTATAAAGATAAGTTTTTCATTAATTACCCTGTCCTTGCGCTCCCTGTCTGCTGGTGTATCTGTCCAAATGGAGCGATCCTTGTTCTCTGGGCCGGACCTCTTCTTGAAAGTTCGAGCCCCCAAGCCAATGTGCTGCAATTCTGGTGGGAGCTCTGTCATCCATGTTTCTCTGGTCAGCACCTCAGGAGTGTCCTGTTTACACAGAAATACAGACTGGACTTTAAAAACTAAACCTGGAAAATGGAACAGCACCATATATTTTGCTTACATATTGTTTTTATGTTTCTATGTTGTCTTAATTTTCCCTGTTGAGAGGTTTGCACAATGTATATTATGCAGATAAAACTCACGTCTCCTGTCAGCTTCTCTTTCATTCTTCGTGCTCTACGCTCAAAGTCCAGAGCCACAGACTCTTGAATCGGACCTTTGGATGGCATGGGTCCAATCACATCCTCATCCTCGCTGCTGGACAATTCGGCCTGGTAGCCTGGGGGTAGGGCAGGGCCTTGGAAACCCTGTTCATCTTCACCATCATTATCATCGTTTTCATATGCTGCTCTGCGGAACCCAGGAGGCAAAGCTGGTCCCAGGACAGGTGGCCTGTGGGAACACTTACAGTTATAGCTTCCATAATTAACTTTTAACTAACTGTTTGCACTTCTGATAATTCACCAGAATTCACTTGCTCACCTTTCTGGTGAACTCTGATGTTTTTTAAATCCTGGTGGCAGGGCTGGTCCAAAGAAACCATCATCTTCTTCTTCCTTTGTCCCCTCCACCCTTTTCAAAACACATGTTACTGTTTTGTTTGTTGAGACATTTATTTATACAACTGTTAGCCCATTAATGAACCTACCTTTCTGCAGCTGTGTGTCCTATTTTGGCTCTTTTCACCGACACCTCTTGTTCACTCTCATCCGAGGAGCTCGACGGTTCTCTCCGTTTATAACCGGGAGGCAAAGCAGGGCCAGAGACTAACACAGGCAGACAGAAGAGAACACAGTTTACTACCATGGTACCAGCTAATATTACTGAGTCATAGTGAATTTAATTAAAAGTGTAGGTGGTCTCTGGCAAAAGACATTTTCTCTTATACTTACATCCTGTTTCATTATCAGAGTCATCATCGCTCTGATCCGCTCTGAACATCGGAGGTAAAGCAGGTCCGATTAGTTTATCAGACATATTTCACACTAATGACCAATTTACTTACTCAGTCACGTAGTTTAAACAATTTCTGTCAAAGTAAAGAAAACTGTCCCATAAACTAGAGGAACCTCGAAGAACGATTTTGACCTTTCACCCCAGAAGTAAACAGTGAGGCTTCAGTATTTTATATCAAGGTTTCTAAAGATAGCTACACTAAAACAGGAAGTCATCGTGCTGCAAGAATAAAAGCACAATAAAGTATGCGTATTTAATTTGATATTTGATTAGACCTTAAATTGAGACTTTTTTTCTTGTGTCCATTTATTTTTATGTATGTTGGTATGTTTGATTGATATGTCCTTTCTAGTATATAAAGTTTATATCTAACATTTCAGAAAATGTCTCCTTGTGTGTAATGGAACAAATCAAACATATATTCTTATATAGTATCATGAATTGACTAATTTATATTGTCAATGCATTCTGTGTAATAACATAAAAATGTCTTTTTTGCTATTTCATTGTGCAAATTCATTTTTCTACGACAGTGCTTAAAACCTTTAAATAAATGCCTTTTCCTCAAACAAGACTTTATTTTGAAGGCTAAGACCGGAAGTTCTGTTGCTTTATAATGATAGTGGACTCGACACCGGTACTGTGTCGTAGCAGGTTTTCCATCACACGACACAGTTTGTCTTTGTGGGACTTCACGAAAACCCTAGAGAGATTATGAAGACATGTTTTGAGAGCTATTACCTATTTAAGAATTAATAAAATGGGTAAAAGGGACAAAGGAGATCGGGGTGAGTTGCTAATATTGCAGTTTAACCCAGCTAACTGCTAGCTAACTCTGAGGCTAGATGAAAGATGAAGAACTGAAACTCACATTTCTCTTTTGTGTGTTGCTGAGCACACTGTAGATTTACACTTGTCTTTGAACGCCTCCTTTGACGGATCCATGTCTTGCTAATACATTATTATCCTGATATTGCCAAGAATGTGTTAAAATCCTAAAGCAAGAGAATTTACCTCATTGAGAATGAGAATGTTTTCTAACACTTGCTGTCCGGCTACAGACAAGAAGTCCAAAAAACGTTTCTATGAGGAGGAAGAAGATGAAGAAGAGGTTGCAGGCAACGACTCTCAGGAGGCCATACCTGCTGCTGCGGGGAAACAAGTGGATGAGTCCAGTACAAAACTGGATGAGTATGGAGCCAAAGACTACCGTGTTCAGATGATGCTGAAGAATGATCACACTTCACGGCCCCTCTGGGTGGTAAGGGAGGTTAACAAATTAAAGATGTGTGTCCCTCTCTTTGCACAGAATTGCAAGGCATGTTTACATATCTTTGTATTTCTTTTTCACCTTCTTTTAATCTTTCTTCATTCCTCTCTCGGCCAGGCTCCAGATGGACACATCTTTCTGGAAGCCTTCTCACCAGTGTATAAGTACGCCCAGGATTTCTTGGTGGCCATTGCAGAGCCAGTGTGCAGGCCTAACCACATCCATGAGTACAAGCTGACAGCCTATTCCCTGTATGCAGCTGTTAGTGTGGGGCTGCAGACCTCTGATATTGTGGAGTACCTGCAGAAACTCAGCAAAACATCTGTACCTGATGGAATTGTGCAGTTCATTAAGGTCTGAATGTGAAAGTGTCTGGTGGTTTGAATAAGTCTTTTTGATGTCATGTTCACAAAATGTGGTTATTTATTCACTGCATTTTATTCATCTCTTTCTCTCAGCTCTGCACAGTGAGCTACGGCAAAGTCAAGCTGGTGCTCAAGCACAATAGGTAAAGTTATTTCAACATCTATTCTTTTTGTCTTTGCATCATTAATCATCCCTTGAACGCTCTCCCTAAATTGTGCTGCCTATCTACCCTCAGGTATTTTGTTGAGAGTGCTTTCCCTGATGTGATCCAGCGACTGCTACAGGACAATGTGATCCGTGAATGTCGTCTCCGCACTGCAGATGGAGCAGACACTGAGCTTATTACTGAAGTCATTCACAGCAAGTCAGCAGTATGTCATCCAACATCTTTCTTTTACTCACAAACACATAAAAAATGAATTATTGTTGTTAAGTAAACATCTTAACTAAACATCTAGAAATGCCTGTTCTTCTGCCTTCTGCCCTCTGTCAATGCCCAATATTGCACGTAAAATCACAACCAAGTGTGATGTTGTGTTGCACAAAGTGAATTGTGATGAGCTGTAATTCAGGTTGGACACAGATCATACAGCTACAGCTAGAGGGCAGCAAAACAAACATCACAAAAAGTCATTGTGCACCTATTTTAACAAAAGGATATTGATGACATGAGGAAAGACCTTAAATAAATTATACTACCATAGAATTGAAAAACAATTGGAAGTCACTTTTTGAAAATAACCCTAAAGAGGGCCAACAGAAGTTGTAACTGTTGTCCTGGTCAGACACTGACAAATGTCGCTCTGTGTCTCCTTCTGACAGATCTCAAAGTCTGTTCAGGAAAAGGGAGGTGCCTCCACCTCACAGCAGCCCAGTGATGGACAAACATCAGCCCAGGAGGTCCCTGAGGACATCTTCAGCTACTATGAGCAAATGGATAAAGAAGAAGAGGAGGAGGAAGAGACTCAGACTGTGTCCTTTGAGATTCGCCAGGTACACATCATGATTAATCTGTTTCTTGGTAACCTCTTCAGCTTGTTGTTTTATCTGTCCAACAGCCTGAAACATGAAAGATGTTCAATTTATAAGGATTTAAAACAGAGAAAAGCAGCAAATCATCACAAGAAGAAAAGTGGCATGTTGATCACTAGGACGGATGACCCATTTCAAGCAAACACATTATGCTGATTTGCATACTGCGCAGATAATAACTTAATTGCCTGGAGGATGGGAAATCTAATAACGTATTGTGTGCCTTGTAAAATGGTTAGCAGTAATGTGAGTGTGCATGATTTCTAATTATTAAACTCCAACATCCAGAACAACTAGTTTAAAAGAGAGCAACAGACAATCATTTTCTTTGCTAGTTTCTGAATGCCACCGTTTATGTTTTGTGACTTTATTTCAAATTGACTAACATGCTTAAAAGTTATAGTTTTAGATAGTTTTGTGCCTTACTTTGAACTGTTGTGCATTCTCGTATTCTCTGATCTGGTGTAGGAGATGATTGAAGAGCTGCAGAAGCGCTGTATTCAGCTGGAGTACCCCCTGCTTGCAGAGTACGACTTTCGCAATGATACAGTAAACCCAGACATCAACATAGACCTGAAGCCCACTGCTGTGTTGCGGCCCTACCAGGAAAAGAGTCTGCGCAAGATGTTTGGGAATGGACGTGCTCGCTCTGGGGTCATAGTTCTGCCCTGTGGTGAGACAGCTGGCTTGGAATATTGAATGACAAAACAGAAAGTATACTGCCACAGCATTTCAACCAAATACAAATCCAATCTTGGAATGGCAAAATGATACAACTTACATATGAAATGATGTATGATATAAAGTCATAAACAAATATTTGCTTAGTTCATGTGGAACAGAGGGTATACTCTTGTACTTAGTATATTTTTCTTTCATCTTAATGTCACAGCATAGGCTCGACCCAGGCTATTTCTTAGTGTAAGTAATCATTTTGTAGCATAAATCCTGTATGCTTAATTTCTTTTATCTCCGCTTTACTTTCCAGGAGCGGGCAAGTCTCTGGTGGGCGTGACAGCTGCGTGCACGGTGCGAAAACGCTGCCTGGTCCTGGGTAACTCCTCGGTGTCTGTGGAGCAGTGGAAGGCTCAGTTCAAGATGTGGTCCACTATCGATGACTCTCAGATCTGCCGCTTCACCTCCGACGCCAAAGACAAGCCCATCGGCTGCTCAGTGGCCATCAGCACCTACTCTATGCTGGGTCACACCACCAAGCGCTCCTGGGAGGCTGAGAGGGTCATGGAGTGGATGCGGAGCCAAGAGTGGGGACTCATTATCCTGGATGAGGTGCACACTATCCCTGGTGAGCTGTTACAGTACATCCATTTTCCAGAAACTCAATTCTCAATATTTTGAAGTAATGCTTTGGGATACAATGGGACACATGGATAGATTTTTAAAGACTATTTTGGACTATTTATGCTAACAAATTAATTCTGTGTTTTCTCTGTAGCCAAGATGTTTCGTCGTGTTCTAACCATTGTCCAGGCACACTGCAAATTGGGGCTCACTGCCACACTGGTCAGGGAAGATGACAAGATTGTAGACCTCAACTTCCTAATTGGGCCAAAGCTGTTTGAGGCCAATTGGATGGAACTGCAGAATAATGGCTACATTGCCAAAGTCCAGTGTGCGGAGGTGAGTTCTGCAGTAGAAAATAACATAAAGGGGCACAAACATCATATTTCATGAATTAGACAGCTTTGACTGTAATCTCTGTCGGTGTAGACTTGACCCTAAACCTTACTTGATTGATGTTGACCTGTCTTATGTCATTGAAGTCAGACAGTTTGCAGAGTTTTGTGGAGCCACGTGCAAAGAGTGGATCATTGAATAATTCCGGCCAGTGTCTCACATGTACAACAGTTGGACCCTTAGATGCAGCCACAACTCTATAAACAAATGATTTCTTGTAAACAGAGATATCTCAAAGAGCGCAACACAGTGATTATATAAACCTTAATATCATATGACTTTTGTGACATTTGGCAAAGGCTTCTTCTTGCAGCTGCAGATAAGATTCAACTGCTGACCTTATATCAGAGATCTGAAAGTGGACCTTTGTCAAAGGTCAGGCTTAATGAACCTACTTTGACTATTTTAGGTAATTTTATTACTGTTTAACTACTGGCTATCTCCTTGCTGCTATGCAATGTAAATTTCCCCACAAATAAAGGTATATCTTATTTTATCTTATCTCTTAAAATTTCTTTGCTATTTAAAGCAACCCTCTGAAATATTATATCAGTGCCCTACATACAGCACATTATAAAAATTAAACTCAATAAATGGTTACAATCTACTACTACTAAATCTACTTATATGTACTCATGAACTATATTGTCTGATTTTATTGTTGGGTTGTGATCTTTGGGGCAATTTGCCTTTTATGTATTTTCATTGCAACTTTTACATTGCTGTATTACAAAGTTACAAAGTGAGCATGTTCCACATTGATAAAGCTATCTGAATAATGTGCCCATTTCTGTGCTTTAGGTGTGGTGCCCCATGTCTCCAGAGTTTTACAGAGAGTATGTGGCCATTAAGACGAAGAAGCGCATCCTGCTTTATACGATGAACCCCAACAAGTTCCGTGCTTGCCAGTTTCTCATTCGCTTCCATGAGCGGCGCAATGACAAGATCATTGTCTTTGCTGACAACGTGTTTGCCTTGAAGGAATACGCCATTCGCCTCAACAAGTAAATTATTTATGAAAGATTGGCACTTTGAATGTTTCAGTAAACTGCCTGTTCAGGTAAGATTTCTCTGTTTTTAAATCTGCTCTCTCGCTTTCTTCTCAAGGCCTTACATCTATGGTCCCACCTCTCAGGGGGAACGTATGCAGATTTTGCAGAACTTCAAACACAATCCCAAGATCAATACCATCTTCATCTCCAAGGTAAATCCATCGAACTGTAATGGATTTACTGTATGTGATATAGAAAGCACTCATTCAGCCACCATGTACCCCCTTATGACCAGTAGGGGGCACACCAGTTTTTACAGACAACTAACAATCCATGATAAATTTAAAGCATCACCAGATTCAGGTGATTTGTCTTATTTTCATGACATGATCTGCCTGTTTATTATGTGGGCCCTGTGCTCCCATTGACATTTTAGTGCTGGATATTAGAATGATGAAAGATTGTCTTCAATTTGTAGCTTGTCAGGGATTCAGATATTGGCGGAAGAGAAAATCAGAAAACTGTTTGTTTCTGAAAAAAACTGTGAGTGAATACTGACCCAGTGATACAGAGGTGATATTTCATGTCTGTGAATTTGTACCCCATCCCCTCTGCTAAACAGGTTGGTGACACCTCATTTGACTTGCCAGAAGCTAATGTTCTGATCCAGATCTCCTCCCATGGTGGATCACGTAGACAGGAGGCCCAGAGGCTTGGCAGAGTCTTACGAGCAAAGAAAGGTCAGTCAGTCTGTCTGCTGTAAGTGTCTTGCCTACCTCCTTCCATGAACAAAAAATAGTTTGTCTCACCCCATCTGTCTGCTTGTTTAGGAATGGTAGCAGAGGAGTACAATGCATACTTCTATTCACTGGTGTCCCAGGACACCCAGGAGATGGCCTACTCCACCAAGAGACAGAGGTTTCTGGTGGACCAGGGATACAGCTTTAAGGTGTGTTCACCCCTGCAGTATCTTATTTCCACTCCACACAGTGTTTGTGTCTCCTCACTTATTTCACCCTGTTCATACACCAGATTGTACATTTCTTTTGTGAAACTCACGGCCAGTACCCACAGAGGTTTGCTCTGATGGTTTGGAACAGTTGTTGGACAATCTGACTTAAGTATAGCGTCAATTTTGAAAAGTGTTTGTTTCTTACTTTTTTTTCACTTTTGTTATACACTTGCAGACTAGTTAGAGCCTGATATTATGTAGTCAAAAGAGTTTGGTTTCATCGGATGCAGTCTGGCCGGAACTTGTGTAGTGTGAAGCGGTCCGAGAAGCACCAGCACTGAAATCTGAGAGTTGTTCTGGCAACAGCTAAAGTTTACACAAAACAAAGAATGAAACTGGTTTCAGGAAAGGCGTCTTCCTCTCACAGAGATACTTTATATGAAGAGAACTCCTCCCATTCTGTTATAGATACTTTCTCTTAAATGTGTGGTAAATTCTTCAGGATGAATGGGAAAAATGTTTATGAATAAGCACAAGTGTGTGTTGGAATGGAATGGAATGGAAATTGGTGTTGTTCTATTTATAAAGACAAGTTGCAATGTTCCTCTTCTTTCACAGGTGATCACAAAGTTGGCAGGTATGGAGGAAGAGGACTTAATGTTCTCCTCCAGAGAGGACCAACAGCAGCTACTTCAGAAGGTCCTAGCTGCTTCAGACCTGGATGCTGAGGAGGAAGTGGTGGCAGGCGAGATGGGTGCACGACCACAGGTGTGGACTTTTGCGTGGACTCAAAAAAACACATACATGCAATTTGCCTGCTTACGATTCTGCTCTTGTATATTATAGTACCTAGTAACTTTTTGTTTCTCTCCTTATCAGTTCTCAAGGCGACCAGGCACCATGAGCTCCATGTCAGGCGCCGATGACACTGTCTACATGGAATATCAGAGTCGAGGCAGCAAAGCCTCGGCAGCAAACAAGGGTGTTCATCCTTTGTTCAAACGCTTCAGAAAGTAGCTGCACTGACTCAAACCCTGGAGACTGAAGAGCTACAGCAGGGCAACAGAATGAAGTTCCAGCAGCAGGTTCAGATAGTCCAGCTAGTCTGGATAACAGAGCAATCACTGGAGATAACCTGAAACTGAATGCCGACTAAAACTAGTGATGTCTTCTGTACATTGCTTCCCATTAGTAGCTGATAATAATGATGATGATGATGGTCGAAATGGCCTGTACATCTGCTTAGGAGCTCACCCAGTAACCCTGCAGGGCACAGCTGCTCTATGTGATCAATTTGATTGTTGCTTGATTGTTTCAGCTCAAGCACCCACATGCACAGCATTTGCAGATGAAATGATGAAAACTCTGTCCAAGTGCCAAACACTGTTGGCTCTTGAAAAAAAAAAGAAGAAATGGATTAAATTTCTGTTTTGTGTTGAAAAGATGCAATCATGACCAATTAGATGTTTTTGGAATTCAGGCTAAATTCCACAATGCTTAAAGACCTTTACTTACAATAATAGTACATTTCAGCCACAAATGTCTGTATGTAGGATGAGAGTGCATGGGCACTACATGGGGTGTCAGCCCTTTAAGTAGCTAAAGATCAGCTCATTTGGCAGTGAATGGACTAACATGTCTTATGTACTGTTATTGGTGGCTTCACACTGTATCTGAAGAGGAAAGTCAAGGATGTATGTTGGATTTTGTCAATACAACTTTTTGTATTAAATGTGATTTTACACATTAAAACATCAAAACATAATTCCATAGATGGTAGTTTTCATTTACGTCTTGTTATGGAACTTACTAAAATATCATTAAATATATTTTGTAAATGACATGTCTTTGGGATTTCCTTATTTCTGGCTCTGGTTCTGAAAGAATGAAAGCTCTACGGGGTTTCTAATTGTTTGTTTCTTTGCAAGTCATAACAGCAAAAAACATGTACCTGCAGGAGACAGAATGAAAAAGAAAAGAAAAAAATGTGGCAAAGTGCAACATGACAGCATTTTAAAAAATGTGTTTTCCACAGTAAAACTATAGAAATCCCATAAATAACTGTTGTTCCTGTCAGTAAATAATTGACAATAGTCACCAGTGGCTCCTCACGTTTTCTTTCCAGCACACTCATTTGTTTTCATTTGACTGAGTAAAGAAAGTGTAGCTGCAAGATTCATTCCCCTTGAAGACTGAAAGAAGGGAAACATTGAGCTTTATTTGAACTTGGCATGAGTAAAGTCCGGGGCTAGCGAGGGGTGGGGGGGTTGAGGGGGGTCTACTTCCTCTGCTTGTTGATGACTTGAAGATAATCCAAAAAAAACCCAACATCTCGAGCCTGGTGCCTTGTGCAAGCTGCCAAAGTGGTGAGTGTGGGAAAATACCCACCTCTGCCCGGCCACCCTTCACTCGACCACGGGGCACCGTTCCCTCTGAGTGGCCCCGTCTGCGGCCCGGCCTGTTTAATCCCTGTTTTGTGTCCTCTAGATACTTGAGGCTTATTAGCTTAAATGGAGTGAAAAGAAGTGAAGTAGATTTGAATTCACGTGTCCGCTGAGATGAGAGGATGGAAGACTGAAGACTGTTTATCACAATGGGAGAATTGTATTGGGAAGACATCAGGATATGAAGTGAGCTGATTCATACACATACACATATATCCTTAGGAATAACAATGTATTGACTCATACAAAAATAATCCCTCTCATTGATCACTTGTGACTCACTAGAAGTGTGAGGAGGTGTAAACACTTAGCGATCCAGTTACAAGGTTGTCTCCATCTCTTTCCTGTGCTCTCTATCTGTCTCTCTCAGTGCACAAGGAGCTGCAGATCTGGTGTGTCACACAAAATCTGAGCTGTGCAGAGGTGTGGGTGGACACTTTCATTTGAGCTTTAGAACGAAATCCCTATACCTCTAAAGTCAAGAAGATCAACACCAAAAGTTTGGCCCATGTTCTCATCCGCATGAGACAGAAACATGAGTAATGTGCAAATTTGTTACATTTGCTGAGCTGCCGTCTAAACCTGGCACACCATTCATCTGACTCTTGCTTTCAAACTTACATGACTTTTTTTTGCAGACTGTTTCAAACAGTCTGTCAGAGTGTCTTAAAATATAAGTTCTAAACATTAACAAACCAGTGAGCACTTACTTCAGGGATGAAAGTAACACAGCAGTTTCCTCTGAGCCCATATAAGTCTGATATGCGCACTGTGCCAGCACATATAGCACACAACACTTGTGTAAATCAGGTTTAACAGTCAGCAGTCGTTGCGGATGGACGATCCTTTTGTCCCTCTACAGCAGCAACAAGCATTTATTTCACACTGCATGTGTTTTGCAGCATTTATTAAAACATATTGCATCAACAGAATATACCAAGAGTCCTTTTTTCAATAGAACTACTTGCCAAATCCATTCAAAAATTCTGATTGATCTATTCTTGGTAGTAGATTTGTAAACTTTTATAACTACATAATTAATCGACATGGAATACAGCATATTAAATGTTTGAAGTTTACACTGTTAAAATGCTCATGCTATTGCAAAATGTTTGATGAAACTGAAAATCGAAAAAGAAATTTTATATTTTTTTGTTAAGATAAAGGGCATAATATATTTGCAGTTACATATAAACAAGGACATTGTCGGCCATTTTTAATAAAAAACAAGAATAATATAAACAATTCAAGTTTATGCTGTTGCTTTACTTTTGACCCACACGTGTGTTTCTTTTGTCCAAACTGATGGGGTCAAAAGTGACAACACTCTATTTCTATTCAAAGTGAAATCAGACTGAGGTCGTTCTATATTTGCACCAAAAAGCACCATTGATAGAACAAACGTCACGTTGACGAAAAACTAGTTTCTGTCTGTAAAGTTGTCTTTTTAAGTTGCAGCATGCAGGATTCAGGAGGGGGCTACTAGCAGAAATGGAATATGATATTTATAATTATCTTTCATTGGTGAGGAATCACCTGAAAATAAGAATCTTTGTGTTTTAGAATGAGCCATTTACATCCTCAGAGGGAGCCACATGCTGCACCACTGTGTTTCTACTGTAGCCAGACAAACCAAACACGGGCTCTAGAGAAGGCCTGTCATGTTTTCAGCATGTTCTCCTGTAAGTTTGGAAGATGCACCAAGTGGTGTTCATCTGGTTGTAATGTACAGCCCCACAGCTAGATGCCACTAACTCCTCCACCCTGCTCCTTCAAACAGACTGTGTGTAAATCTCTCCCTTTCAAATATAGGTGTTGAACAGCTGATGATTTGTGCATGTGCTTACATAAGCCAGACTGTGGGAGGACTCTTCCCTCTTGTTTGATGTCTAATATAAACACGAAAAAGTTATATGACCGGCGTCAATGCTCTGTTGTAAGCGTGCGCGTGCGCGTGCATGCAGGCTGATCGATCGGTGTGATGTAACTGTGTTTTGGCACGTTTGGAAGTCACTCCTTTTCCACAGAAAGCGTGAACCAGCAGCTTTTTAGTTTGGGGGGGGGGTGACGCCCACAGAGTTATCCCTCCCTTCTTGTGAAGCCATCATCCAATCCTCTTCCACTCCTGAGGTTGTACAAGCAACTACTTAACCACAACACAATCCCATCTAACATTACATTACCACTCAGGCAGGACTGCCCTCTACACGTGCCAGGAACATGCATGTGCAGATGTGAACCGTCTGCAGGAGACTCACTCATACATTGTTTTCATTTCCTTGCAGAAACACCGGAAAGTATCCAAATCATGGCAGTGCTGAACACTTTCACGACTGCATGCTGGAGGAGTCTTCAGGGCGACCGGCTGAACAAGCAGCTCTTCTGCATTTTACGCGCTTTGCACAAGTCAGCAGCCAGCGAGGCTCTAGAGATCTCCACGGCTGGAGGTGAAGCCATGCCCGAGAGGCTGATCACACCGGCGGAGGTCGGGGAGAAAGTCAAGAGCCTGAAGGAGATGCCCGGACCTAGCACCCTCTCCAACCTGGTCGAGTTCTTCTGGAGAGACGGCTTCAGCAGGATCCATGAAATCCAGGTAATCTTGTCCACTCATGCATTTTTGGTGTTTGCCTTTGAGAGATGAAATGGCCTCCTTGTGTTCCCCATCAATGGCACAGAGCCTGTGGCTGGTCAGCCAAATGTGCCACCTATGCGTAAAATGGCACGGACCGGTTGCGTAAAAGACGCACTAGGAGTCTGGCCGCTGCTCAGCTTTCCACTCCAAGTTATGACTTTTCTTTATGCGTATGTAAGCGTTTCCTCACGTCCATGACACGAAAGGCTCAAAGTGTTTGATCTTAGTTTGAGAAAATCTTCAAAGATAAAAAGTAGGAAATGTGCAAATTGGCCAAACTAAGGCGTCAATCAACATGACAAAACAGGACAAAGCGAGGACCTGTGAGACTCGACACAAACTGTATCATGACACATCTTTAAACTGTAAGATCATGTGAGCACAACCCCTCTGTCTTTTATTGAACTCCTTATTTTTAAATTAATTGGCTGTGTTGAAATCTAATAAGTACTCTCTGTCACCTGCAGTTGATCAAGCAGTTTTTTAAACTCTTTACAATTATGTAAAAGTGGAAAACACATAAAACACATAGTAATTTCATTCTACAATTTTCTACACCTAGATTAGAAATGTTTTACTAAATGAACTCTTTTGTTATATTTCTAAAGAAGTCTGACTTAATCAGTATTTCAAAACTCCTGACTTGGGGGATCAAAAATAGATCATGGCACATCAGCAGTCTTCAATAGTACTTTTCAAGCACAATCAGTAATGGTGATTTTTGAACACCATTTTCATGGACATTTAAATATCCACTACTAGATACTGATCGTTTTGGCTGAGGGGTAAATGAAGTTTAAAATAATGCCATTGTTACAGACTGTTTTTACTGGAGATCTAGTGACCATGAGTTTGGCTGACTTGCATCACTCTTGTACTGAATTGGATGCCTTTACAATTATTATTGCTTGATCAATTGGATCACAAAATATCATTATTTATTATACATTTACATTTCTTAGCTAAATCATAGACAGCCTGTATGTGCTGTATCACATTTATGTTTTATAAAGAATAGATCAGTCAGTGAAATTGTTTCTGGATTTTCAGTCAAACAAGAAATAAGTATCTTTGCTAATGTATTGGTGTCACTCCTGTTTTATAGATGGAGCACAAGAAGATGTATGGCAAAATTTTCAAATCCCGTTTTGGGCCGCAGCTGGTGGTCTCGGTGGCGGACCGAGACCTGGTGGCTGAGGTGCTGAGGGCCGAGGGCGTGGCCCCTCAGAGAGCTAACATGGAGTCCTGGAAAGAGTACAGAGACATGAGAGGCCGTTCCACTGGCCTCATCTCAGCGTGAGTTCCCCTCAAGCTTTGATGTTTGAGCCTGGACAAAAACCTCCAGAAATAATTGAGTTTGGGGTCCACAGGATAATCGGTAGATCGACACAGAAAAACTTGTCTGGTCCAGGATCAGCTCACTTCCAGTGGGCATCCTCTTTACTTAGTCTGCTCTTGTATCTATGAACTCTGAAATACTGTAACTGCCCCATATCATTTAAATACGCACAGTTTTTCAACAGCTTCACTGAATTCTCTGTGTGTCTGAATGTCTCATATTAACATAATACATGGCAGTGACAAAAGTCCACCTTGTCTCCTGTGTTCCGTTTTCCAGAGAGGGAGAGGATTGGCTGAAGATGCGGAGCGTGCTCAGACAGCTCATCATGCGCCCCCGCGACGTAGCCGTCTACTCTGACGACGTGAACAAAGTGGTAGACGACTTGATTAAGAGAGTTTGCGTTCTGCGCACACAGGACTCTGACGGAGCAACTGTCTTCAATGTGAACGACCTCTTCTTCAAATATGCCATGGAAGGTTGGTAAAGATCCTACAAAGGTCGTTCGTGAGGGAATTTAAAGCTGAGCAGGATGGTAACTAACCAAGTACACCTGTGTTAGATTCCAGTGACACTTAAACCAAGAAACAACTGATGAGTAAGAAACCTTTGAAAAGATTACTGAAACTCTCGCCTTTGTTGCAGGCGTGGCAGCAATTTTGTACGAGTGCCGACTAGGCTGCTTGGAAAATGAGATTCCCCAGGAAACCCAAGACTACATCACTGCACTGCACCTCATGTTCAGCTCCTTCAAGACAACCATGTATGCCGGGGCGATCCCCAAATGGCTCCGACCCGTCATCCCCAAACCGTGGGAGGAGTTCTGTCTCTCCTGGGATGGCCTCTTCAAATTCAGTGAGTGGTTTACAGCTTGTACATAATTTTTAGTATACCTGTATGTTGCAGTAAACTGTCCACCGACGGTAACTGGAGTCATTTCTTATTAAAAGACTATTCCAGCAATTTATTACTGCACTTCGAAAAAGTTGTGTGACTCACAAGAGACAGATTACAAAAAGGAAATTGAAGCAGAGGAGGCAGCGATATCTTGACTTAGTGTCACTAATAAGAATCAAGCTGGGATACTACGGAGGCTTTGTCATGTATTTGTAGTCTCCAAGCCTAAGACAAGTTAACCCTTAATTCATCACTCAGGAGTTTTTCAGACTTGACCATGCTGCTCCAGAGTCACAGAGATTATACAACTGTTTTTTTTTCCAGACTGAAGAGTGCTCACCATGACAAGTTAACTAATGGCCCATCAAGATTTCCTTTCCTTTTCTTCTGAGCACACCACAAGGGCTTTTGATGAAGTTGTTTGCATTATACAGAGCACCACATTGCATGTTTTCTTCCTCCAGTCCAGTTAGATAATGCTTTCTCTGTGGGGCTTCTTAAAATACAAAACAGTGAAGCTGAGTTCTGGTGAAGTATTTGCAAACTTTTTTTTGGATACATAGCCTGGCATCAATAGAAAGGAATGTTGATTTGCATATAAATCTCTGCTGCTGTACCGTGGGCTTGTGGGAGTAAGGGGTCCCTCTGTTACATAACCTGTTCTTCCCTCTTTCCTTTCCTCTTTCTTTTCCTTCACCACCCTCCCCTCCCCTCCCCTCCACCCCCCACCCTCCCATTCATCCCACCTTCTCTGTCTGTGTCTGATCGCAGCCCGTATTCACGTTGATAAGAGGCTCACAGAGATCATGTCCCAGCTGGAGCGAGGAGAGGAGGTGAAAGGGGGACTGCTCACACACATGCTCATTACCAAGGAGATGAGCGTAGAGGAGATCTACGCCAACATAACAGAGATGCTACTGGCTGGGGTCGACACGGTATGTGTGTGTGTGTTTATGACGAAGCATTAAAGGACATGTGCAGGGAGGAGTTTGAGGAGGTACAGTGAGTGTGGCGGGAGGTGGAGGGGTTGGGAGCTGTGTGTGTGTGTTTGAGTCAGTGTTGAGTTTCAAGGGTTGGGTTTCTGGCGCCATATCCGTGCCTGTGTAGCTGTGCCAGCGTCAGGTCAAAGCACTGAATCGGGGGGTTATACAGTGTCCCACTGACAAACTTGTTCTCACTCAGATTTAGTTTCTTGTCATTTGTCTCTGTCTGTTAGATCTACACAGGGGGGCTTTTGTCTTTTTTTCCCCTCTGCCAGACATCTGAGTTGTGTGTAAATGTGTTTCCAAATCACAACTTAATTAGATAGCACTTGCAAACAATTAATACTGTTGATTTAATGTTGCTCAAGAATCATTTTTGGGGTAAATGTTATACCTTTTAATTGGGTGATTAAGGAATAGAGAAATGGATAAACACTGGAAGGGAGTGGGGACATGACAGACCGACAGACAGAGTACTTTATTAATCCCTTTGGGAGGTTCCCTCCGGGAAATTGACAACTTTGTCATATGACATATGACAAAGATCCTGGGTCAGATTTGCACCCAGGATGCTACTTTTGCATGGTTGGCGCTTCAGCCCACTGAGTCATCACGCCTCCCCCACACGACACATTTCAGTCAGAAAATTAAAGATATTCAGAAAAAAAATTGTGATTAGACTCAAACAAAAATCTGCTGCCCGATAATGTACAACACCCCCTGAGAGTGATTTTCACACTTGTCTGCATCTGTGTGCACACTGTGAGCACATGTGCACAGTTACTGCCTAATTTGTTTGGGGTACTGTCAAATTAATGAGAATTATGGGCATAGAGTGTTTTGTTCTGAACCAGGGGCCACAGGATAAAAGAGTGTGTGTGTTTTTGTTGAACTTGTTGCAACGGCCACGTCCTGGTAGGGGGTGGACTTAGCTTAGCCATTACCTGACCCCGTGGTGCATTTGCCTTTACTCAGCACACACAAGAGCTGTCAAGACACGTTATCCACAGCCAGAGTTATAGCACAGACTGGGCAGAGGTGAGCTGGGGGGGGGAGTGGGGGATAAGGGGCTGAGGAAGAGGGACGCCGTCATGAAACAGCAATGATTGGGGAACTGGCGTCATAAGGGGGAGGGGGAAGGAAGGGTTGGGTGTACGATGGATGTTAGAAAATGAAGAGAAGATGTGGGGGGATAGAGGGGAGAGGCCTAAGCCTTTTAGAGCTGTGTTTGGATGAGCTTTTGTCATATGATTCCTCTCTGGCTTTGTCTGAGGTGTTGCCAGCATCTGTCCCAGCTGGGGTTGATTAGGTGCAAGTTGGTTTGATGGGAAGAGGGTGATGAGTGGGAGGGGGAATCTGAGGAAGAGCTGGGGGAAGAGGGAGATGGGAGACAGAGCAGTGGGAAGGATGGTGGGGCTTATACAAGGATAGACTCTTTTGCTCATTAGTTAGTCCACTGAGAGATACTGACCTTAGACTGACCTCTGGGGTCTATTCAGTGTGATGTTAGAAAAACAAAGCTGCCCCTCTTCCACTCATGCATTTTATTACATATACGGATATCAAAGAAGAAGAGGCTGCATGGAAAGCCAGACAGGATGCCAGAAAAATGAGTAAGATGCAGGCTTGGGTAACCAGGCATACAGTGGAGTCCCTAAAGATCCGGTATGAACACAGGAAAGATGACACCTCTTTTCATATCATTTGCTTGTCTGCCCATGTCATTGGCATTAAAATGTCAGTGGCGTGCGAGTTAGTGAGTCAGAACAGTGAGATAACTTAAATGATAAGGTAGTTTGGTTGCAATAAAGGAAGAAGGAAATGAAAATGATCCGGGTGCGTCATAAGGTCTGTGGGCAGCACTGACAGAGGGAGCCCACCGTGGAAGAAGAGATCAAACGACAGTGGAGATTTTAAAAATAGAGGGAGGAAAATTCCATTTTATTTTTGATTATTAATTGGGCTTATTTTTAAATTCGGTTATCATTACATTTGATGGTGTGTGTGTGTGAGAGAGAGAGACACACTTAAATGCATTTAGGAATAAAGGGCTGAGAGAGCAGCTGGTTTTTGAGAGGACTTGAGTGTCTGCTCAGCACGTGGATTTAGCCCCCTCTCCCTCAAAGCCCCTCACTGTTTCCCAAAAATTACGCAACATCACAGAGACTCTTATATCAGCTTGTTTTGCAGTCAAACCTGTTGCAAAACATTAAGAAAAGAATCTCCACAGAGCTTTAATAAAAAAATCTTATGAACAATACAAAAACACTACACTTTTATTTAAATACCCTTTTCTATTGTCCTAGACATCCTTCACCCTCTCGTGGGCCAGCTACCTGTTAGCGCGTCACCCTCATGTACAGCAGCAAATCTATACAGAAGTGACAAGGACCCTTGGACCTGGAACAGTGGCCTCAGCTGACGATGTCCCCCGTCTGCCTCTCATCAGAGGGCTGGTCAAAGAGACTCTCAGGTGCAGACTGCATGGATTTTTAACTCAAACTGTTTTTTGTTTACTCTCACATGCAATATTAGGAACAATCCAGCAGTGGTTTCATTGACTTTAACCAACTTTGTTAAATATGTTCACACATGAGTATCTGTAATTTGTTCATTAGCTTTCTCATTGTATCGCTTTCACTTATTTATCTTTGAATTAAACTTTGTTAGAAGATTAATGTATAGTGCTGTTGAATAACAGTCTTTGTGTGCCCCTCCCTGGGAGCAGACTTTTTCCAGTTCTCCCAGGCAACGGACGGATTACCCAGGATGACTTGGTGGTGGGCGGATACTTCATCCCCAAAGGGGTAAGACTGATGGAGACATAATAGATGCAAGTCTTCCAGAGTGTGCATGTGCTGAAGAAAAAGCGTGACCGTAAGAGTCAGCCAAAAACATTACCGTGAAACCGGATGTTACATGATCTGGCATTAGTCATCTCTCTCGTACAGATGCATGTACAATAGCCCAGCTGTTTTCATTACACAACAGACACTGTTTTCTCACTTTGTTAGACTCAGTTGGCCCTGTGCCACTACTCCACATCTTTGGATGACGAGAACTTCCCCGATGCGTCAGACTTCAGACCAGATCGCTGGATACGGAAAGATTCCACGGATCGCGTCGACAACTTTGGCTCGATTCCCTTTGGCTACGGCATCAGGAGCTGCATCGGCAGGAGAATAGCAGAGTTAGAGATGCATCTAGTTCTCATAAGGGTAGGGAATTAATCTACTCTATGGTTTTCTTCAAACACATTCACGTAAATATATCAACTGAATGGGGGAAAAAGTTTTTATTGCCATGAGTACAACCATACTAATTACAAATAGAAAAACAAGGAAAACCAACTCAACTCAAAAATCAAAAACATCTATTATGTAATACTGAAGAAGTCAGTAAATAGCAAGATTAAGATTAGGAAAGTCATTATTTCCACAGGAGAAATTTGTCTTGGCCAATCAAACTCCAATCAACATGCATCACCACACCAAGATCCACAAACACAAGAACATACACAACAAGAACACAGAGCCTACACAAAAATACTGCACAGATGCCATCCATCAAACTATTGCACAGATGCCATACATAAAAAATGTTACACAGATGCCTTACATCAAGATATTGCACAGATGCCCTTCAGTGAAATATTGCACATTCCCCCACTAAGACTCATAACTCCCCCAAGGCCAAATCTTTTCCAGGCTTTCAAGAAAAAGTTAGTGAGCCTAAACCAAACAATCATTCCTATTTTTGAATTTGCTTCAGTACAAAAAGTTTCCACTCCTCCCAAATCACATAGCTCACAGTCCCTGAATATTTTTGAATCTGGCAACCTCCATGGCCAGAGGAAACATACCAGCTCTTTGGCTTAAAGACACACAATGTACTCACAGACAATGCATCACTGTCAAAATGAGTCAGGCAATCTGACTGACCTCTCTGTTTTTCTTCCTCGTGCAGCTCATTCAGAGGTTCCGCATCGACATATCTCCTCTCACTGCTGATGTCAAGGCCAAAACCCACGGCCTGCTCTGCCCTGCTGCGCCCATCCACCTGCAGTTCATTGATAGGGAAAACTAGATGCAGACTCCTCTCCATAAGGTCTACTGTACTGTATGTTTTTTTGTTTTTTTAAGTGTTGACATTGTCTTTTAGTACACCTTCCACTGCTAGATTGTAGATACTGAACTGAGACTGAGGTTTTACTCAGGCAAGAAATGTGTCTCACGTTCTCCTGTTCGTTAGTGAGGAGGACACACAAATAGTACTGGACTGATAATGTAAAGATAAAAGTTGTTCTTATATGTATTTTATTTGTACTTAGTGAAAATCACTGCAGGTTGGACTGTTACTCCCTCCATTCATTCTATTCAAAATAGTGAGTGGAAAAATGAATTACAATCTATATACCCTATAAACTGTATTATTTTATATTAATGTGCATGCATGTGTGTAATAATGTGTGCACACACATTAATACATAATCACACTATTTCCTCCCTAACTTTGAGAAAGTAATTCACTGGGACTGTTGAAGGCCATGAATGTACTGAAAATGAGCTGTTTTAAGAGGTACAGTATGTATATAATGAGCTTTATTTTATGATTTTGTCGCAAACCAAAATTTTGTTGCAGGTTTTTTTTTTTCTAGCATCACAATGTTTTTACTCACACTGAGTGGCATTACATGATTTTAATCTTGTACTGTATATCTATGAAATAATAAATACACAGTTAGGAAAAGTTTGAATAATTTCACATTTAAACATATATTTCTAGGGAAATACTTTTGAAAATAATGTTATTTGATCATCCTGTGAAATAGAACTTATGAGTGAACCACTAAAAAATAATCAAAAAAACTAAAAATTTGATTAAGTAATGAAATGTATATCTATTTTTTGTATCCAAAAATGTGTTCAGTATTTTTGGTTTATATGCTGTTTATGTGAAGAAAGAATATCAGTTACATTATGGTTCTATTGAGAGAGATGATGTACGTTACAGAAAAAGGGGAAGAGACAAGTTGTTGAATTGTACCATTGTGAAGGATGAAGTCTATTTTGCATGGAGGAAAATGGAAACATTTTATATCTTTGTATTTATCGGCTCTTTTGTCTTTCTGTACCTTTTTACTGTAGTTCCAGTGAAACTGGAAAATAAAAATAAAATGATTTAATTATTATTTTAAACAATGTGTGTGTTGTCCTTTGTCAAGGTCCACAATCAGCAGTGTGTCAGAGTTAGAAAGCAACAACTTAACTTATTTGTTGATACAAGAAACACAGAGGAAGGGAAGAAAACAAGGGATAAATAAATAAATCTTTTCTCTTTAGTATTGAAGATTTCAGAAATGCATGTGATACATGTAAATTCACACCGATGACACCAATAAATGAATTATCCCAGTGACTCAATATTTTTTTCTTCCTTGTGAAGATCCTATGGTGTTCAACGATACGATGTATATAATGTTATGTAAATAGTATGAAAAAGTATCCAAAATGATACATCTAAATAGAGGCACATCTATATGTATGATATAACCATACTTCTATAAATACCTTTTCATCTCTGATTTAGGTATTTAGGTTTTGATATTAGCAAAATGCAATTATTATCAAGTATCTTGAATCCCAAAACTGAGTTAATTAACTGTCACAATTCTTATTATTACTGGTGCATGTTTATCTTTGCATATTTATATGGCCCTTATTCTGTAGCTTTAGCTCCCATGAAAATAGGGCCTTTGTCCTTAGTCCTATTTGTTGTAAATGAATTAGAACGTTTGTGAGTTGTTCTACTTAGTAAGTTTGGGATTTCATAGTACCATCTGGTCTTGATAAATGTGGAGCAACAATTAAAAAACTTCTCCCGTGTAGGATTTCAAACAGTACCCTTATACTGTACCTCTACATCTCGCGATAGCCAACGAGAATACAAGCGGAAGTAAATAATCGCCATGGCATGGTTAGCTAGTGAGAGGGGGATAAAGTAGCAGGTGACGCGTGGATGCTCGTAAAGTTTAACGGATAAAAATCTTTTACAGCCTTCAGAGATAACTGGTTGAACGTTAATAGATAATAGGCTCGCTCTGGTTGCGTTTCCACAATAAATACTGCACGAAAGTAGAGGAATCGTGCAGCACGTTTGGGGCCTGGAAATACGTATGCTAACGCGGCTAACTTGGTAACGCGGCTGTTTAGCTACGTCGCTTTTAGCACTACAGCCGAGCCAAAGATTACGAGTGGCTAGTATCACTGGCTAATCTCGGCTGTTACAGGTAATTCACGGCACCCCAGCTGGCGTTAACTCTGGCCGTGGTGGAGGGAAGGTTCGGCTGGATCTAAAATGATCATTGAAAACCTCGATGCCTTGAAAACATGGCTGTCTGATACCCTCGAGCCTATGTAAGTAACGCTAGCTGTTAGCAACACCACTACCTCAGTCTGTTACATAAGCTAATGTTCAAACAAACAAACACTACACCAAGTTCAAGGATGTCATTAATTGCCATTTAATATGGCCATTTCTCTTTTATTTAGATTTTGATGTGTTTAATGTATTTATTTTTTGTACTTTCCAGCTGTGATGCAGATCCTTCTGCCCTCGCCAAGTATGTTGTTGCTTTGGTGAAGAAAGACAAAACTGAAAAGGAACTTAAAGCTCTGTGTATAGACCAGTTGGATGTATTTCTTCAGAAAGGTAATTCATTCCTCTGTTTCATGAAAGATATACCTTACAGGCCTTTTATAGTTCGTCACGTGATTCAGCGTGATTTATCTGTGTAGTAACCATCTATAATCTTTGATTTGCTCTGCTACCTTCCCTCAGAGACCCAGCCATTTGTGGATAAGCTGTTTGAAGCCATTAACAACAAAAGCTACCTCCCGCAGCCAGAGCAGCCATCTTCTCTGGTCAAAGTTGAGAAAGATGAGCAGAAAAAAGATGAGGTAATCTTCTTTTCTCTCAATGGTATCAAAGAATATGGAGGAGCTCTCATGTCAGTGTCCATTTTGGATAAACCGTATTATTTGACATTACTTTTTTTTGTTCTTGTTCAGACAAATCGTGAAGAAGAGCGGGAGAAGAAGTTTTCTCGGCGAGTGAATCACAGCCCTCCACAATCAAGCTCTCGCTACAGCAGAGATGGCAGGTATGTACAACTGCTGGTTTTCCACTTTGTCTTTCAACTTGTATTTACTTTTCATTAACTATCTCATCTTTGTTTACCTGAATTTTAAGGAGAGGAGATGACCGGAAGAGAGATGACCGCCCTAGGAAGAGGGAATATGACCGCAACCCACCAAGGAGGGACTCATATCGCGATCGGTACAATCGGAGAAGGGGCCGCAGTCGCAGTTACAGTCGCAGCCGCAGCCGGAGTTGGAGCAAGGATCGTATCCGAGACCGCGACAGGGAGAGGGATAGGGATAGAGACAGGGACAGAGATCGGGATCGAGATCGCAGCAGGAGCCGGTCACACAGCCGATCTCGGTCTAGAAGCAGGAGTAGAGGTAAGAACTGAATCAATGGATCTAAAATGATCAAAGGCTGTCTGCACATGATCAACAAGAGTCACTGTGTGCTAGTTTAAACCATAGTTGTCTGTTGAGAGAGCACTGTCACCAACACCCAGGTTTTGAAACAAGGCTTTTACATGTTTCAGTGTGCTCAAAGTTCACTTCATTGCTCAAACTTTGACTCTGTTTTGTTGCTGACCTTTGTGTGTCCAGACTGATTACAGCTGATCGAGAAACCTCTTTAAACAATGCAGTTTATCTCATGGATTTGTCTGGTTTAATACAGGTGTATTGGATTTCTTCAGCATTACGGTTACAGTTCTTGTTAATGAGTATATAAATATTACAAATTAGTTACTCTTATGATGTATATTATGATGCATCAGCATTAAGTTGAACATTCAGAGTTGACACATCCCAATAGTGGTAGCAGCTGGTCATAAGTAGACAACACAGACTGGATACTGAGGACTGGATCAACTAAGGTTAAAAAACATGAAAATAAGAATGAAAATGTTGTAATGCACATCTAGTTTCTCACAGACATACATGCTGCAATGACATTCATTTCACTTTTATTTATGGTTGCTCTTGTCTATTCGCAGAACGAGACTCTGGGAAGCTGAAATATGATCACGAGCACAGGTCAGAGAGTGGTGATGGCTACACCCCAGCATCCCTGGTTTCCACTGCAACCACGACACACTTCCCCGTGCCAACACTGAGCAGCACCATTACAGTCATCGCCCCCACACATCATCATACCAACAACACCAACGAGAGTTGGTCAGACTTCCGCCCCGACCACCCTGTGGATCGTGGCCCTTTCATAAGGGGACCACCCCCTCAACAGAGGAAGCGATGCCGTGACTACGATGGTAAGGAAAGCTGATTAAACCTTTTTTTTTTTTTTTTAACATGTAAATCAGTAGTTTTCATTGTTGCAGTTCTGTGTGTTTGACACTTTGTGGTCTGCTGTCTTTTCCAGAAAAAGGTTTCTGTATGAGAGGGGACATGTGTCCTTTTGACCATGGAAGTGACCCAGTCGTAGTGGAGGATGTCAATTTGCCCAATATGTTGCCCTTCCAACCTCCACCAATCCCAGGTGTGGACCCACCACCACCACCAGGCCTCCCACCACCTCCACCTCTCATGAACCCTCCACCCGTGAACCTGCGGCCCCCTGTGCCTCCACCAGGCGCACTCCCACCCAGCCTTCCACCTGTTGCAGGTAGGAATTCAGATATTTCCCTGAAATGTAAGGGTTTTTTTGTGACTCATGGGTTCAGGATTTAGGATATATATGTTACAAAGTGCTTTATAGTAGTAGCATTTAAAAAATTGTACAAGCAACAAATATAAGAACAAGAATATAGAGTTCACAAAACAGAAATATCCTCATAAGAAAGAAGAGAATTTAAGTGTTTTTACAAATGTCAATTAAAATTATAAGATTAGAAGAGGATTATAAGATTTGGATTTTGCTCCTTCTAATACAGGTCCCCCTCCTCCGCTTCCTCCGCTGCAACCGTCGGGCATGGATGCTCCTCCCAATTCTATCACCAGCTCTGTTCCCACTATTGTTACTTCTGGAATGCGCTCATCACTTCCCCAGGCTTCAGTGCCACTCTTCACCTCTGGTTAGTGAAGTGCCTCCATTACAAATTTAATTTTGTATTTATAAATCACTGTTACTGTACCTTGCTGTGCAGTTTTATGAGTTAAATTGTCCTCTCTCTCCTGATCAGACAACTATGAATCAGATGTGTACAATCCTGAGGCTCCCAGCATCACTAATACTTCCAGGCCGATGTACCGGCACCGGGTCAACGCCCAGAGACCCAACCTAATTGGCCTCACAATGGGAGAGGTGGACCAGCCACAGAGAGGTATTGTTCACATGACCTGAGCAATGTGAACTTTGAATAGACTGTATAAAACATGCATATACTGTTCCCCCTACTATTAGTATGCTTAGTACTTTGGCCAGTGTGGTGCTCTGTTGTGCTTCACAAACAAGGAGGATACCAGTCGTCAGTACATCCTACTGTATTTGTGTTTCAGCTGTCTGTTTAAAAGTCTTGCCCTACAGTTGTGTTCTCCTTTTAATCTGTGTGCTGACCTGTCAGTATTTTTCCATCACCAGACAAGATTCCAAACAACAGCATGAGGATTGTTATGGAGTCTGATTCGAGGACGAGACCAGCTCTTTCCCATGATGGAGGCCTCCCCTCCAAGAAGCCTTGGTTTGACAAGTAAGTAACCATTTTCTTTTAATGGCAAAATAAAAGTCATATCCATATTTGACAGAGGCATGCTTAACATCATCCTCATTGAATTTTTTAATAATTTCTTTTCTCTGCCCAGACCCAACTTTAACAAACCCAACCACCAGGGCTACCACAAAAGACCCCCATTCTTTCCTAATACCAAGCTGCTGGTTCGGCAAATTCCCCCCGAGCTCAACAACATCAGCAAACTCAATGAGCATTTCAGCAAGTTTGGTACCATCGTCAACCTACAGGTCAGTTCCTGCGTAGTGCTGTAGATGTATGCAACTCAAAGCTTTGATGGTTAGCAGTCAATAAAGTATGTAGTTACGATGTAGTGCCGTCACTGATGCAGCACAATAAGTACCTAATATGTGAACAATGTGAGTTTTTTCAGAAAACTAAGGTTCAGATAAATCACCCAGTGTTACACAACTGCTGATATAACTGTCTCACAGTACCGCTTTTATTCCTCCATCACAGGTGGCCTACCAGAATGACCCAGAGGGTGCACTGATCCAGTTTGCCTCTCCAGACGAGGCAAAGCGGGCTATGCAAAGCACAGAGGCTGTTCTCAATAACCGCTTCATCAGAGTGCACTGGTTTCGTGATGATGGGAGCGAGGGCCAGGGCCACTCTCACTCACAGCAGCAGCAGATTCAGACACAGCCAGCCATGGTAAAAAATGAAAAAGTTTAAAAGTTAAATCATCTGACTGGTAGTGCAGTGACGTGCTAGAAACAGATGTGGTTCTAAGGCGTCTATTTTCAGCCACCATGAAAGTAGGGCCTAGAGACTCTTTTACAAAAAACCATACGATTTTATTCAGGAGAATTCTTTTAGGGTTTCACTGTTCTGCATCCAGCAGTCTTCTCTTGATTAGAGAAATCCTTTGTAGATGAGGCAGTTATTCTCTATTTAAACTGCCATCATGTAGGAGGTCAGTAAATAAAGTGTGCCTTAAAAGTTCAGGATGAGAAAGAGAAAGATCGCACAAAACTCAAAGATTAAACATCAGAATTGTTGACTGACAGTGGCAATGTTAAAATGCACTAATGCCTCAATCCAGACATACCATAATTAACATATTCTTTCTCGCTCCACAGCCCTCAGCCACATCTCTGAAGCAGTCTGTCAAAGATCGCCTTGGACCCCTGCTCACTGCAAACTCTGAGCCCTCCCAAGATTCCAGCGTAGCCTCTCAGGTATGTGTGGACGATGGTTTTGACAGTGTGCTTTTTCACATATGCTTGTCCAAATCTGCAGGCAGTGTGTATAAACATCATGTATTTTTTTCCATTTGGTGCAGAATCCTTCCAAAGTGTCCGTGAAGGACCGTTTGGGTTTCTCTGCCAAACCAGCAGCTCCTGTTGAAAAAGTAAGTGTAGGCTCCCTGTTCAGGTTTACCGATTTTCTTTGTGGAATTTCTCTCCTTCCTGATTGCGTAAATGTTACATGCTGTCACCTTTTTCTACCTTGTCAGGTGTTTTCAACATCCATGGGCCTCACAAAGACTGTGTACAATCCTGCTGCCCTGAAGGCAGCCCAGAAGACCTCAGAGGAAGCCTTGAAGAAGAAGCAGGTGAGAGCAGAAATGGAGGGAATGGTGGATAAATAGGAAGCAAACAACATTGATTCTCATGTGAAGAAACAAAGCAGTAACTGATAATTTCCATAATTCTTTTTACAGGAAGCTCTAAGGCTGCAGCAAGATGTAAGGAAGAAGAAGCAGGAAATACTGGAGAAGCACATTGAGACACAGAAGGTAGGATAATCTGGAATTGAATTTTTAATACACTTCAAATGCAGCATTTCTGCACAAAAACTTAAATGTCAGTGCGTGAGCTGTAAAAGAGATGACTCACTACTTGAACAACATGCAGAGTTCCCAAGCCAGTTTGTGGTTTATGGTTTATTTACCAGATTTACCAATGAATTTTGAAAGCTTTGTGTGCGATCTGTGACTCATTTTACTTTTGATCTTAGTCAAAGGGGGTTGCAGATCATGCATGAACATGCTATATTGTTTCTGCCTTTAAAGTGATATGACAAAAAACAGCTTGTTGTTCAGAGTAAAATGAGCCATGTTTTAACCACCAATTGTAAATCTTACCCTGTCTCCTGTCCTGTGTGGCTTGCGGCTGACTGTGTTATTTTATAATTATTTGAGTGCTTCGTTGGAAGTGGCACAAACAATAGTTAAACTTGTGGTTCTCTGTTATTATGCTCCTGTCCTCTGCAGCTCCTGATATCCAAACTTGAGAAGAACAAAGCAATGAAAGCAGAGGATAAAGCCAAGATCATGGAAACTTTGAGCATGTTGACCAAGAGCATCACCAAACTGCAAGAGGAGATAAAGGGAATCTCAAGCAGCAGCAACCCACTACGCACAGCCAAGAGCAAGGCCCAGGTAGTGCCATCCGTGCAACACACATCACCCACACATCTCCTCACATAGAAAGCTGTTAGACACAATAAATGCTTCCTTGTTGCTTTGTAGTGGTTGGTAACCAGCATTTGGTTCGTAGCTCAAGTATTTGTATTTTCCCAGCTTTCATTCTGCATTTTATTCCCTTGAGATCTTGAGCTTACAGAAGAGGCATCTTTTGTTCATGCAAAAGTCAATCAGATCATCAGGCATCAGATTTTTTGGTTTTAAATCCGTCCAGTTGCTTTGATTTCTAACTTCCCACTTGCAATGTTGTCTTTCCTGATGTGAATTTCTATGTTCAGGCTCAGAAGGAACTGCTGGATGCAGAGCTGGACCTGTACAAGAAGACTCAGGCTGGAGAGGACACTGCTGTGTTGAAGATGAAATATACTCAGCTCCAAATTGAGGTAATGACTTGATCTTGAAAGAGGAAACTGTCCCTCAAGCTTGAAATCGAGTGCTTAAATGCTACTCACACACCTGCCACTTGGGGGCACATGTGCTCTTGTGACTTCAAATGATCTGTCAAGAGTTTTATCCCCACTAGTCTAATTATGTGTTTCAAGAAATCGGTCAGATATTCATGCTTTTGTTTTTACTCAGGCAGCCAAAAGGGGACTCCTGTCACCAGGACGGGGCCGGGGGGTCCACCCTCGGGGCCGTGGTGCTCTCAGGGCCCGGGGAAGAGGAACCAGAGGGCGGGGAAGAGGCGTGCCACTGCATGCAGTTGTGGACCATCGACCACGAGCGTTGGAGATTTCTGGTTTTGTCGACACAGACAGAGTAGAACTGCTTCCACACTTTGCGGTAAGTCAGCCTAAAACTAACTGACTCAGAAAAGGAGATTTGATATCCACAATTGAACCAATATGACCTTTTGATGAAAGCCGAAGGTGGGAGATCAGAGGACTCTGTGTTAAAGGGCACTGCTAGCTTAACTGTCGAGGGGGTGGAAATTCTCATTGCTCCCCGGTCAGTCAGGACATGATAAATAAAACTTTCAGCTGTTCTCACATCTTAGTTTGGATGAAGGCTGCTGTTGTGGATCTAAAGAAACAAAAGGAAAATACAAACTCTAAACATCAACATAGGTTAAAAATTTGTATGAATCACATTTTACTATATATGCAACTGGATCACTACTGAAACGTGAGAACACAAATACGAATTTCAGTATGTAGAAACAATCTTACTTGGGCTATAATTTACCTTATCTGATATTAATTATGTAGTTTACACAGTAAAACCATGTGCACTGAATTATTAGTGTTGTTCAGTGCAGCAAAAAGAATCAACAGTGTCCTCTGGTGATTAAAAATACACAGTGCAACTGACCTCCAACAGTGCAACAACACATGATTGAGACCAGTCTGTCTAGATACAAATTGGTGTTAAAGTGGCACATTTATCAGCAAACAGTGACTACAGTGAAAATCTGCTTGCATAAGTAGTATTAATATTGTTCATAAGGTACTGATGACAGAAGATGCATAAGATACTTCCTTATTAATTGCACAGCAGTGAGTTGTAAAGTGAACGAAATGTTGTGTGTTCGCAATTTTGAAGCAATTTGGAGAGATTGAAGATTGCCAGATCGACGAAACCAACCTGTCTGCGGTCATCACTTACAAGTCGAGAGCAGAAGCAGAGCAGGTGAGTCAACTACCAGCCACGCACACACTAAAATAATCCTGGGTCTCTCTTTTTCTTAATTATTTTTTAATAATCTCTCTGTGTTTCTTCCACCTGTAAGGCTGCTCTTCATGGAACGAGATTCAACAACCAGACTTTACGCCTGGCCTGGCACAAGGCTGTCATGACTCTCAGTACTGTGGATGCTGATGAGGCCGAACCAGAGGAGGATGAGGTTTGTACACACATGATGATTAAGGAGAGGGGTCAGACAGGATTTATCTGATTTCTTCCAGCGCTACCATTGATCCTAGAATAGAAATCCACTCCACCAATATTTACTTTAGTGGAGTGGATGTTCTGTCACATGAGAAAAGCTAAATCAACACCTGTGTCCTGTTGCGTTACAATTAGAGAACACAAGAGGGAGCCATTATACATCACAGCAAGGATTGTCTTTATGTGGCCTTTTTCATTAAGTATTTGATATGTCTGCAGCACGATGCCCTCAAGCTGAGACTTTAGTCCCTCTTGAGACCTTTTAAATATATAGTGCAAGTTGAGTGCAGATCATGCTCAAAATACAAGGTCTTTCCACTTTTGTCCACTTTGTAATCTATAGACAGTTGATAATCTCAGTGTTTGTTTTTCTCCTCTCAGTACCCAGAAGAGTCGCTGAGTGACGATGCGTTGCTGCAGGATGATGACGAGGAAGAAGACGACAACGAGTCTCGCTCCTGGCGCAGATGAAGATCAGTCAGATGTTCTTCCCCGGTTGTGGAAGACAAGCAACAATCCAGCAGCTTTCAATGCCTGTTTATAAATCAACAAGACACATTTCACTTTGACTAGACTTTTCTTCCCTCACAAATGTTTAACTGGCAGAAGAACCATATGCGAGTTTGATTAATTTTAACGATTTAACAATGGTGAATTTTTTTAATGCTCTTAACGTAGAAATAGTTCTGTATTTCTTTTGTTATTTTGGTTCACAAAACACAAATAGTTTGTCTGGACATTTGACAGCTGATCATTTGTTGAGCAGTTTAAGGAAACAAAACCTGTGTTGTTATTTAACTGAATGACAGACTAGCTTTTTGCAGAATAGCGTTAGGTTGACTGGTTTAAATGCTCATGTGTAAATATTTTATGTCTGTGTTTAAATGATTTGTATGAAAGCTTGGCTTCTCAGTTCTTGGCTTTACTTTGGATTGTACAAAAAATAAAGAATTGAAATGGTCTGAAAACATCCTGCCAAAAAGAGAAAAAAAAGGAAAAAAAAAACTTAAAAAAAAAAATCCTGTGGCAGTGAAAAAAAGATCACTCCTAAAAGAGATGAAAAAAGACCATTTCAAAAAACAAAAAAAAAACCTTCCTCTTCCCCTAAAGAGCAAAATTCCTACAAAAATTCCTACCTCTAACACTTTTTTAATTTTTATTTTTGGAACGGTAAGGTAACTAATGATAACACTGATATCCATACCAAGGTAAGACCATGACATCATCAAATCAAAATGTTAAAACTTGTTCAGATTATTTGCTATTTAGTCTCACAATAATCATTATTTGCACAGTTCTACTAAAATATATTTGATCTATATACTAATATGATAACTAAAAACGTTTTGTTTTTGTTACAGGAGCTGTTTGTCCAGTGTCCAGCTACAACTCATCTTTCTCCAAGAGGCTTCAACAATTTAAAATCTAATCCTGTATTTACTGTAAATGTCCTTATGTGGTGTCAAACTACATGCTGCTGTTAAAATACAATTTTGAAAAAAAAAATCATTTTGCTTATTGTCTGTGATAATTGCCTGCTGTAAGCTCTTGAGCTATTTGTACCTGTGAGTCAATGAAATGCAATTGTAGCTTGTTATTTAAACTGTTGAACTTTATTTTCTACATCTAGACAAATGTTTCTGTCTAGGAGAACCTGCCTTAGTACATGGGATAAAATGGAAAATAGGGGTCATTAGATGTATTAAAGTTGCCAAAAACTTTGTTTTAAATATACAATATTCTGTTTATTGGCAGCATTTGCAAATGAAAACTGAGCTTTGGCCCGAAACCTCTCTCTTTCTGAGCCCTGACCCAGAGAAGAAAACAGACAAAACACAAAAATAGACTTTCACAGACGGTGTTCATGTTCATGTAGGATTTCATTGCTTTTATTGAAAAGCTGATTAGGAAAATAGATTTTAAAGGCTTTTAAAAGCATTTTTTAAATGTATCTGGCTTTCAGTAATCCAGCAGTGTTTACTCATATGATGTACTTACATCACATCCATGTTGTAATTATGTATTTATGACTTGTATGTAGTGTTGATGTCATCATTTGAACCATGTGTTTCCTGAAAGATTTGATATCTTCAACTTGGTACTTCCTAATACAGAAGTGCCTGAAAACAAATACATGGAGGCCTCACCCTCACCCAACTGTAACGGAACCCATATTAAAAGGTGATCTGTTGCCAATGCACATTATTTCGATCCTCACACAGGCCGACTCAGGAATCATACAACTATCCTGGTAATGTGAATTGTTGCAATGTCTCCTGTAATAAAAGGCCATTCTCTTAAGTTTGGCCTGACCCTTTGCTTTCTTTCAAAGCCCCAGTGAATATGAGCTTTGGTGTTTTGGTAAAAGGGATTCTGCTTTCTGTAAGGGGCTGGTCCACACACCTGCAGAGAGCCTCTCCACAGAACATCTCCCACAATCCCTCAGCCTAGAATAAGAGAGGACAAATAACCCAATCAGTGCCCACCAGTTCAGTGTTCCTGGCCCACCTCTGGCGCCTGTCAGGCTTGCAGAGATAATTGTGAGAAATCAGATTTGCTCTTGTAGAATATGTGCTGTTTATCATTTACGCCCTTTTCCCCTGCGCCGCCACCAAAAATACCCTCCCTCATCCCTCCGTCTCTCAGTATGGGAGTGTTAAATGCCCCCTCCTGCCGTCTCATTTACCCACTGTGGCGCCGCCAAACTGGCACAAGCATCGTCTATGATCAAACAAGCAGTAGCAGTTTTACCTGCATGCTTGGATCTATAAGTTTTCTTTCCATGTTGCCAGTTTGATTGACACAAATACCCACATTTCCTGGCATTTGTTTAGTAGCACTTTGTGGAACGGCAAATAAATGTGCTGCAGGAAATTTAAGACTGTGGCCCCACGTTGTCTTCAGCCAAGATGTGACCAGCATGCGGGAGAGTCTGAGATCTCTGCCCGCCTCCCTTTGTGTCTCAGTGGGCAGACTGTGTTTATATGCTCTGTGTGAGCTCAGAAAATATGGGCTAACAAGTTTACAGCATCCGTGTCATCCATTATATAAATCTTTACTTTCTGATTTGTGTCAAGGAGACAAATGGCATGAAATTTTGGACTGAGTTGTAATAATATTTTTATCCTCTCGGCAGATGAAATTGAAAGTATGTTTCACTGAAAAAAGACGTGCGTTCAAAGTCTGACTTTTGTTTGCTTGGAGATTTGCTGTCTGTCACTGAAAATGATCGTAGTTTCCTTTAGAAGCCCTCAGGGGCTCGAGAAGTCGGTCATATGGATATGGAGCAACTAGGAAAATGCATAACATTACACAGTACTAATGTATTTATTCAGATTCATTTGAATATCATTTTTGCAACACAAAAACATTGCTGCATGCCAATTAACACCAATTACCACTTAACCGATTTCGTAGAATAATACGTACAAAATTCAGGCTAATGGATGGATAATGTGCAACAACACAATGTTTTGGTGACTTTTCCATTTAAGGTGAAGGAAGGTGTTTCTGATCTCAAATCAACAGTGACCCCCCCACCCTCAACACACTGCTCTGTGCTTTCACACGCCTTGCCCCCATCGCTACAATGCTAGTTCTCTGTAAAGCCATTAATATTTTATGTGATCATGGGCCCCCATAAGCAAATTTCAGTCCCTAGTAAGTTGAGCCAAAGCATGATTAATTTAGTATTTATACCCCGACAACCCTTTAAACAACACAGGGCCCCCGGCCACAAAGCAAGGCACAGTTTGAAACAAAACTAGCAGCCTCTAAATCATAATCAGCATAGTCATTCAGGATCATTTGAGTTTGGGGACACATTTTTTTCCCTCTAACACCAGCTGCAGTTTTGGTGTGGAATCAGTGTGAGGACGGCAGCCTGGGTTGTAAAACTTCACCACTAAAAATTTTGTGTTACATGAAAGAAATCTTTGTTATTACACAGCTGCAAGACAAGATCCTCTTCATCATCCTCAGTTTGTTGGGAAATGCTGCTGCGTTAAATGTAACAAAGCCCTTTAACCTTGTCCACTGACCACAGATCCCAGGTAACCCTGCCAGCAGCCAAATGCAATCAATAAATCAAGACGCTGCTGCCCCAAAACCTGCAGATCACAATACATCTACTGCAGCCACGACGCTGCAACCAGAAAGCTGCAGCTAATCTGTTTACAACTGAAGACATGGCAACGCTTGGAGCCAACTCATCCTCAATTTTTGCTTTTTGTTTTCAGTCTCTCTACCAGAGAGACACTTAGTAGAACGTTGCTTTATTCTTTTCTTTGCTTCTCTCAATAATGTGCAATATGTAGGCTGCTGTGTACAGTCCAGACAGGCCCTGAGCATATTGAGAAATAGTTCAACTTGACTCTAATTTACCAATTAATATTGCAATTTATGATCTAGAATGTAAATGAATTTCAACATATTTACTTCATTTTTACCACATTTATCTCACAAGACATGTGTCAGTGGTTCAACAGCATAATTCTAAATCCAGTAAAACCAGTATAAGAGTATACTACTAGTACTAGTAATTAACTTAATTGCACGAATAAGCTCCGTATTATTTTCATTGACAGCCAATCATACTTACTATACGAGGTAACAAAAGTAGAATTATGCATATTGACCCCTTGTCAGAAGGTTTATTATTATATATTACTATAGAGTGATTATTTTATGCTTTCATGATAAAGCTAAATAAAGCTAAATGGAATTCAGCCATCATTAGTTTTACTGTTTTCACCAGTGCTTTTCCTACTGTGACATGTCAGTGAAAAAGGCCTATCAAGTACAACAAGAGCTGCAGGTCATACTCATGTTTGCTGTATAAAGTACGCGATATAAAGCCAAATCTGCTTTCATTTGATAGAAGCCTGAAGTATCTCCTTTCACATGTAAATCTGCATGACTAAGAGCACAAGCGGAAAGTCATGTGACTGGACCAGCGGCTCTCTGATACCTTATCTGCCTTTTCCCTGTTAGGATGAATGTGTGTTATTGCATTTACAATCAAATTAGACTATACACTAACATGATCACTGTACAGTTCAACTTCATTAAAGATAATCTCAGCATGCCCCTCCCCCCCACCCCCTCTCCTGTCATTGATCGATGGGAGTGATTTGCAGCATGTAATCCAATGCTCTGTGACAGGTTGTAACTGAGGTTAAAGATGGCAATTTAATTATGTGTCAGAGGTCACATTAAAGGCTGACCCTTGACCCATTACCACAAGACTCCGCTGATTACTGACAGCCTTGTGTTATTCTCTGAAATGTAACAAATCCGAGTGCAGAATAACATTTAATTGATGCAGGACCGCTGGTTTCCTGGAGTCCCTGAAATGAGAATTAAAGCATCCTATCCAGCTTTTGTTGAAAGATTTTTTAGTATTTTTTGGTAGTAGTACAAAGCCTTCACAATTAACTATTTAAAAAGATGTGTGTGAACGTCTATTTGCAAAAGTTTGCTCGTGAGAAACTTTTGTTTGTCAAGTATTAATCCATCATTGACTTTATTCAAGAAAGAGACTTCAGCAACATTGCAACATTGTCCTGAAATCCCAAAACAAATGGAGCATCTATCATTTTGCCATTATTTTGCCATTGGAAAGACCTCATTCAATAGTTTGATTAAAATTTACAGTTTTAATCAAATATCCCTGGATTGACTCAATAACACAAATCCTGTAATGGACTGTCGCCACACAGCTGCTGAGGCTACAGTGTCTTTATTAGACCCTTATGAAAACACAAGAACGTTGCAGCTATTAGCCCATAATACTTAATGCATTTGTATTCAACCCTGCATTTAAAATGGAATCAGCAAAGTCAACGTGATGCATGTTTGCAAAGGCTACATGACCTTTAATTTAACATCTGAACCTGAGCTTCTGTGTCAGCACTCACACTGAAGTACCTGACTTCAATGGCCGCCATGTTTACTTCCATATGACAGTGGGCTGCATGTGACGTAGTCATGACATGTTATTGTTCCTTTTCGGATGTGGGTCAGTTCAGGACTGTTACAAAGTTCACACTGGAATCTGACTTTGGATTATAATTCATGTGAACAGCCAAAAAAAAATCTCCTCTGAGCAATAAATCCAAATGGAGCACTAAGGCTGAGATCCTGGAAGGCTCCGTCTGTTTTATCTGAGGATGTCATGCAGAGTGAGAGTAGACCACACTTGAAGTCAGTCAGGTGATTATATTTGATAGGCAGGTGATAAAAAAATGACTCTATGAACCGTCATCAAGAGAACATGCCGTCGTTGCATGTTGAGGGTTTATATATTTTGAACACTTTTTTTGTGACCTAAATGATTCGTCACGTATATCAATTTGAGTATTTTGTATAAAAGAAATGCATTTCTCTCTTGTTTATGATGCTGGTGCTATGGTATGGTACTATGAGTGCAAAGTTGTTCCGTTGTGTCATTAGGCCCCTGGGTACAAGCGCCGACCACCATTTCTATAGCCAGCCACATATGCAAATGATAGGGCAATTGTAGATATACAAATATGTACCCATGGTCCGCGCGCCCTAATGGCCTCCCTCCCTCTGGCTAGCTCAATGGCTCATTTAGATATCTGCTCGGTTTATTATGTGAATAAGTCACGCCTGGCTTGTTACGACCCTCTAGGTTCCTGTTTCTGCTGTGTAGCTGAGATGTGTGGTGCTCAATTAGGCTGCCTGGCTAGCGGAGTTAACCCTTCGCGCCAGATAAGCGTTTTTTTTTTTTTCCCAGCCAGATGGGGTTGGTACAGTATGGGGGCGTTCCAGGCAGGGATCAAAAGATCAATCCTAATACAGTGCTACCAAGCTGACCTCTCAGATGTAATAAAGGTGCCATCTTTCACCCTTGGGGCCTATTCAGAGCCTCCCACCACATGAACAAACCTGGTATCTTTAAATTAGCTGACTTGCTTGCCCTGCAGGTAATTGCATTAGTTTATCACTGTTCACCACAATTTATTACACACTCCAGCACCAGTAGGATCCCGGTGTTAATGTCCTCTGTGAGGAGACAGGAAAGCGAGGTCTTTGTGTCGGAGACAGTGTGTGTGTGTGTGTTTATGTCTCTTTGCAAATAAAGAAAAAGTAAACACAATGACACCAGGAAGTGAAATTACAGGTTTATTGCCAGTGGTATTTTATCCGTACAGGTCTCTTCTTAATGATGGCCAAGGTCTTATATTTGCATATTTGGAGCAAATTATAACTTCACATTTCACTATGCATGAGTATACATCCATTTTGCGATATCCTTATAATTTAGGTGACCTCACTGCTACATCTGAGGTGCCACATTAACTCTCCCTTCCCCGTCCATCTCAGCTGTTCTCCGCTCTCTTTCAATGATCATTATCGCCCTAGCAGTTGTCTTAAAACTTTATACGACAGCAGACTTATATGCCTTAATAGGTGCTTAAATCAGATTGTCTTTCATTACACTAAAAACAATATTACTGTCTGTACTTTTCAATGGAGTTCTCTGGCCAGAGGCTGCCGCGTGCTTCCCTCACATCTGTATGCATTATGGATCTGTCTGAGGTAATAAACAGACCCTGCTCTTATTCCTGCTTCCTGGTATCATTATTCCTTGCCCCTCAGATGGATTATAGCCCACTGTGCAACATGTAGATGAGTGGCGCTCCTCTGATTGCCTTATGGCCATCAGGCTTTGCATATTTACTGCCCATGAATCACGCAGAAAACCCACTGCAACATATTCCTGATCCTCCTCCCTCCTCCTCCACTTTTTTTTTTTTACCCTCTCCTGTTTTACACTTTCTCTGTCATTCGGTCTCTTATTCTCTTTTCCTTCAGCTGTCTCTCCCTCACTGCTTCCCCGTTCTCCACCGCTCTTTCTTTCTTTCACTTGTCTTTCCCTGTGCCTTGATCCGGCCCTATGCATTCCCAGCTGCTTAATTAAAGCATGTATTATTAATACTGCTATATCTTTGTCCATCCTTCTTCCCTGTTCATATGACTGCTACATTAAGTGTAAATTGTTTCGCTGTAATTCCCTTTTAATGTCCCTGTTATAATCAGTGTTTCTGGTGTGCGGAGGCAAGGGACGGGAGTAAAAAAGAGAGAGAGACGGTGACTGGGATCATAGGCTTTTACTGTAACTTGCTGTTTGATGTGTGGCTTGCATACTACAGGCCCTGTAATTAGGTCTGTTTTACAAGTCAAATGTATATGGAGCCAATCTGCAAAATATGAGATTAATAAAAGAGAGTTGTCAGATGTGGCTGGGTATGGTGTGCTGGCTCCCAAAGGAGAGAGCAACACACTTCAGCTTTTTTTTTTTTTTAATAACAGCTACTCATTGTCCTGGGAAAACTGAACATAACCTTGACTTAAAGATCTGAATGATTTGCAACCATCTGAGATCTAATTTTATTTTATTTTTAAAATTTTGCTGAGAATCTCTCTTTTGGCTTCAACAAGACATAAGAGCATGAGTCATATTGTGTCCTTTCTCTTGCCTTTTCTTTATGGGTCAGTGCGTAAAAATTAAGTTACATCAAGTTACATCTACCCATATCAAAACTTCTGGTTTTATTTGCCCAGCTTCTGAGATATGAAGATTTCTGCTTTCACTTGAATGATATTGTAATTAGACATTTTTAAAGTTATGTTTTAATGCAGCACATCTATTTCCATAAACAATGTCCCAGAAACTCCACAGACCTTCAACACTTTTTATCCATGCAAGTTGCAAGTTATGGATGGCAAAGTCAGCCTGTTGATTGTTTCACCACTTTGGTCCAGACTGAAATATCTCATCAACTCTAGGATGGATACTTGGTGCAAACATTCTTGGTGCCCAGAGGATGAATTCTAGTGACTTTGGTAACCTTCTGACACACGACCTGCAAGACATTCCCATCAGCCTCAGACTTACTTTGTGCTTAGTGATAATTAGCAGCATTGCATGTTAGCACACTAAATTAAGATGACGAACACGGTAAACATTATACTTGTTTAGCATTAGCATCCTTGACATTGTAAAAAGCATGTAGCTCAAAGAACCACTGTGCATAGGTATAGCCTCACTGAGCAGCTGGCATGGCTGCAGACTTTCAGTCTTGGTTAAATATAATTTGTAGAGCTGAGAGCACCACAGATCATATCCATTCACCTCCATTGTATTGGACTGGAGAAAGAAATGTCTTATCTCAAAACCAGGGCAAACAAAACCAAAAGCAATAGAGTGGCTAAGGTCAGTGGAAGTGGATGCTTTTTACTAAATTGGGTGAACGGTTCATTCAAGGTGTCATCACACCTTATGAAGAGTTTTGGGACCGAAGCACTGAGCAGTATGTATTATTAGCTCATGAGATATCTGTCCCCTGCCAAAGGCACTTTGCTCTCCCCTCCTCAAACCATCATGTCTAATGAAATGGTGTTGATGCTTTACCATTTATCAGTCACAGAGCGCTTGGTCCACCATTATTGATTCGAGAGGGCCAATTGGCTGGGAGGATGCTGTAAACTGGGCGATTTAAAACCTACATCCTTCATTGTCACATGATGGGCGCGGGATGAGATCGTAAGAGGCCAAATGAGTGTGAAGCCAATAAATAAAAGGGACAAAATATAATTTGGCAGACAGACAGAGGCTGTCGATAGGATCGGCGTTCATGATGTTCTCAGAGCGATTATCGAGGCGGGAATGATTAGCTGTAGTGTAAGGTATTGTAAAAGTGCGATATGGGACATTTCCGCCCTGTGTCTGGGCTCTGTCCTCCATGAGACAGATGTGCATGAGTAATGACACAACTATCATGTCACACAGAGGCCGGCCCGCTCCACGTAGCGAGTAGGTAACAGGGAAAGAGTGTGAGGGCCCGGTAATATCGTGAAACAGTGTTTAAATATTTTAATTTCATTTGTCAGAGGGGCCCCTCCTTTGCACTCCATTACCCTGCCAACCATCCTTCATCAGCTGAATGAGTGCATTATTCATTAGCACTAATTATTTTCACATAACGTCTGCCCCGATATATTTAACCTCCACATTACACCCGGGATAATGGCCTTGTAAAATTGAATTGCGAGAAAGAAGTGGAGTTGGAAAGCTCATTTAAAGAACATAAGAGGGAGGAAAAAAGAGTGAGGGAGGTGCAGGAGGGGTTTTTGAAGCAGCTGGAGTGGGGGGGTTTGACAGGAAGAGTGTTAAGCACTTTGGGACATGGAGCCCCAGAAGTGACGGGACATTTGTTCCTGTCTCATTTGCATGCTAAGAGAAGAGCCCGGTGGTTCTCTTTTGGGTTGAAGAGATACCTAAATGCCCTGTGGGTTGAAGGTGCCCTCCAGCCACGGAGTTAAGATTAGCTCTCCCTGACCTGACACATGACCTCAAACCATTAATATAAAAACACATGACCCCGGACAGCAGGAACAGAGAGCAGACAGGCGAGTCTTTGTCTCTTTCACCCTGACTCCATCTCTGCTGTCTCCGTCTTCTCCTCTGTCTTCATCTTACACCTCCCACCTCCACTTCTTCCTCCTCTTCTTTCTTTTGCTTTTTGTTCAGCTACTTACCTGCCGAAGTGCCACTGATGATTGAAATGGGGTTGAATCACCCACTCAGGCCTCATATTCCCCACTGAGAAGTACAGACGTTTTCCATACGGGCAAACTTCAAAAACAAACTGAGGACCACAGAGGGCTTTATTCCTGCTTTGTTTATTCATGAGACTGACATTCACCAGCATGCAAAATTTAGACCTAAACAGGTCTTGCTGCTCCACTTGCTTTATCTCTGCTCTTCTCTGGGCAAGACTTGTGACCCCATGCCAATAGCCAAGTCTCATGCACAAATAAACTGAGGACTATGCACACATATGCACGCTGAAGCAAACAGCTGCACACAGTCACATGCGATAACATTCATGCACAAGTTAAGTTGAGAAAACTGTGCACTAAACTTTAATTAATCAATTAATGGTAGATTTTAAGTTTGGAGTATTTAGTAACACTTTGCTTTATTCACCTTAATTTAGCAAGAATTAACATTACCTGTTTGATGATTTTTCCTACAAATCCATAGGAATGATTACAGTTGCATGAAGTAAAAACATTTTTTTAATCAAGTCAACTGTCATGTGTATATAGTTTGTAAAATGGGCTGCAACTGAAGTTTTAGTGAGTGAGTGCAAGGTGATGTCTTCAAATCACTTCTCCGACCATCAGCCCAAAAACAAAAGATGTTTATTATAATATAACACAAGAATGGGATGTTTGGTATTTTAGCCTGAAAAATGACTCAATCAATAATTAATGAGTTATGAAAATTACAGATTACTTTTCTGTTGATTAACTTGATTAATCGACCACTCGTTTCAGCTCTACTCTGACAATGAATTCATTAAATCTCAGCAGCATATTGCAGATCGTAACAGAATTTTTTTCACTCTGACATTAAAAACACAGTTTGTTTTGCGTCTGTTGTGCTTTCTCTCTCTGATTTCCTGAGTAATGTTGCAAACAGTGACCACGCTCCTCTCCAGGCTATGTGAGTGTGAATGTGAGTGTGCTGCTTTGTATGCTTGATGCCGGGTAATTGCAGTTCATTTCAACTGGGAAAAAATATTATTCTCACGCCTATCTGCGTTACGCCCAGAAGGCAGCGCTCTCCCTGTGTAAAGTATCTGTCTCTCTGACATTTAGATTTGCCTTTTAAAGATGACATTTTTCAAAACTGGCATTTCTTCATATGTTTTCTAGAGGCGACAAAATTATTCTTTTACATCCCAGTCAGAGTGTTGTATAAGTGTGTAATTTATCCAACCTTAAGTTGTTTGGTTGTTGTGTTTTCCTTGGTAATGTTGATATTTTTTCATGATGCACTAAAATTGCTATCACTGTCTGATACTGATGTCTGATAGTTGCACCTGTCTGAACATAGACTGTACTCATACTGCTTTAAGAATCCACACTTGTTGCGACAAATGCTTTAAATTTGCATTCATTAACAGGACTGCAGGTGAGTCTGTGCATGAGTTACCATTTCTTGGCGTTGGCCGAGGCTGGAAGAGTGCACCGCTCATCTGCAGAAAAAAAACACAAAGTGCACATTTGTCACATTTGCCGTATAATTGTGATTTATATGTGGCACAAATAACCTATATGGCAACAGCTTGATAGGTTTGGATGGCAGTTGACAGTTTTTGGGTGTGTGATAGAGGATTAATGGTCTGCTGAATGCACAGTAATCGAGTAGACATGCTCATCTTTGAATGACTCCTTTGAATCACTGGAGATTTCCAATTACTGCACTCTGGTGCCTCGCAATGAACCTTTATCCATCCTGCAAATGAGCATGCTATCCCTAAATAATTTCCTCAACAAAGATGGTGCTGCGCATTATGAAATATTCAGAACTCAATTTTCCTGCTCTATCAGACTTTGGAAAAATCCATAATTACGTGATAATCCACAATGTAATTCATTTTGGGTACTTTGGGAATCTGAGTTCTCTTCACAGTAAAATGTTAAATATGTTGGTGAAATGGGATAAGGGCGGCTTTGTGGGCATTTGGGATTGTTTTTTAGGGGATTATACATGACAATCTCGTTTCTCAAGGCTGATATCTTCAGGGTCATTCAAAAAGTCAGGACTAATGAGATACTGTAAGCAGACAGCTGATACACTGGCGGCCACTGTGAGACAGGCTTACAATCACACAGTACATAAACGAACAGGGAGGCGAGATTGAAAACGGTTGTTACAGAACGTGCAGAGCTACCTAGACACATAAACTTTCCTCATAAGTGGCTGTAATCTTCTGAGAGTGGCAGGTTTATGTTAAAAAACTAACAGCACCCCAAGTAATAGAACAGCATTAAAAACCAAAAGGTGTAGGATAATGTTGGCTTATGACTTGCTGGCCAGAAATGTGAGGTTAAAGTTCAGTTAATGTGCTGTACACGTCTCCGCTCAAAAGAGTCATGTGTCAGATATATTGGCATTTTAAAGGTAAACAGAAAAGGTCTGTTATGTACGAGACAGAAGGCCATTTGGCCAACAGTGTCGTTGCCCATCTGTGTGAGCATACAGTAGTCCACAGATGAGGATATGTATATTATCTGTACATGAATTTACATTGAATTGTGTGCCATAAAAAGTGTACTTCACATTTCCTGTGTAGCTGCTGCCATATACTTGTAGAAGTTTATAATGTATAATACAATTCAGACAGCACTATCTCACCGTAAGATATTTAAGAAAGTGGGCCATAAAAAAAATCCCTTAGCCACTGGCTTTAAAACCAATAAAGTTAAATGGAGCCGCTGACATTTTTAGTATTGCTTTATTGTAAGTCAGCCCTCCGACTGCATGTGTGTGTGCGCAGTCAATGAGGCAGAGAGTGTCAAAACAGCTGTCAGTCACTGCGACAGAACGCTCAGCGAGATGACGTTAATGACGTTCTTGTTAAAATGCGAAGCCCGAATGATAACAGTGCCGAGCTTAAAGGCCAAAGCTGTCACAGCGGAGGGGAACACGAAGCGGAGGGGAATAGTGTGGTGGAGAGGAGGTGGGAGGCTGCTGGAGTTCACAGATACAGAACAGGAAACCACCTGTACAGGTGAGAGCTGTGGTGTATCAGTCAAAGCTGTTGTTGGCACTGATCAACAAAAATGATCTTAATTAGTTACAAATATAAAATACCACATTCATGCTGGCATTAGTATCTACTCTTTAGTTTCAGAAATCACATCATTAGTTAAGTGGGGATCACCTGTGTGTAGTTGAGGGGTTTCAGCTAAGTGTAGTACAACATGTATGTGGAAAGTCCAATTTTTGGTAAGTCAGTACTTGGGCAAAACTCCCAAACCTTCCTTGCGCAGACCTCAAAAACTGAGTGAGAGTGCAAGAAGGAGACAAGTGAGGAAAGTCACCAAGAGACCCACAACAATATCCACATGTGAAGCATATGAATGTTCAATATAGCTATTTATCTGCTAAATGCTCAACTATGCTACCAATGTACAGAGGTCATCTATCTATCTATCTATCTATCTATCTATCTATCTATCTATCTATCTATAGTTCTGATAAAATACATCAGGACATAAGGCTCTGGGAGGATGTGGCCAGTGTTCAGACTAATGCACACCTCAGTCTGTTGTTACCAACATTAGTCATTTCCCTCAGAAAAAAAAGACATTTTTGTCAGCGTAATCAAACCCTGATGTCTCTCATTTTCTCAACACCATTTTGTGATGAATTCCCATCTGCAGAGTATTTCCGAATACTTTGCCCAAGGAGGTGTAATTTAAATAATATCAGTCACCGTGCTGCTGCCAGAATAAGAATTATGTCCGCACTAATATCTCATCTGACATGCAGCAGAGGAAAGACTTTCCTGCTGAATAACAAAAATGCAATAATTCACCCAACGTTATTATCAACCTAATTATAATGGGAAATATAGTCGAGTCCCTTTTTCCTGCTTGAATTCGGAACAAATTAGCAAAATGATCAGTTATGTTAATCTTGTTCAGGATGGTTGACTATCACTCATTTACAGACCACAACAGAGATGTTTAATGGGCCCGAATTACCAGAGAAATTGGGTAAAATGAGGCCACAAACTAAAATACATACTCAACAACTCCTTCTCAGTGGTCTCATTTAAAGGTCACATGAACCATATAAATATTAAACATTCATATCAAATTTACCATAGTATGCAAACTAACCACACACCAAGAGTCATCCCATTTTCCAGACATATTTTCATAATTATATCACTATAACAAATTTAATGAGAGCAATCAGCACTGAACATTTTTGCCTCCGAGGAAGCAGAGGTCCCAGTCAGTCACAGAGGTACTTCTTGGTCATTCTCTATTAATTTGCAGAGTGTGTTCTCTGAGTGTCAGGGTCTTGGCAGTGTCGTTCCCCAGTGACTCCTACCTCCAAGCCGGCTGCACGAGGGGGGCGGGCCCTAATTAGACTCTCATGTGTATTTAATGGACTGGCTGCCTTTGGTCCTGTGAGAGAGCGCCTGATGCTACAACCTCTGTGTGAAGGTCCATCCACACTTGGGAGTCACTTTGGAGAGGACTTATGTGTGTGTGTAATGTGTGTGTAATGTGTGCGTGTGTGTGAGTGTGTGTGTTCGACAGGGCTCAAACCTGATGCCAAATTGTCCAAAACAGTCCAGGGTTTTGTGCCATTTTCTGACTTTGTCCACTCTTGGGGTCTAGGCCTTGTTGAGTCTGTAAAGTACACACAAACAAACAAAAATATACCTTTCATTGTCATTGTTGATACATTCTCCTTTCCTTAAATTTAACCCTTCTGTTTAGCTGACCTTGGCTTTACTTCCTTAATGTTTAGGGTCCCATAGATCCCACTGCCGCATGTATAAAGGTTATGATATTAATTCCAAAATCAACTGTTTTACCTTAAAATATATTCTTCTCTTCTTCTATTAAAACCAATAATGTCTAAAAGTACTAATTGGAATTCTTTTCTCTTGCCACAAACTGAGCTTCACATTTGATTAAGATGACAAAATAGATCATAAAGCCTCAAGGAAGGACATATTTCCTGTTATTTAAAAAAAAGTAATTCACAGACAAAGAAATGTTCAGTATGCCATTCGTCACTTATGTTATATCTACGAGGCCAAACATCCTGTTAGACTGCTTTTGAACAGACTTTTTAAAACTCCAATAATCCCAACAGACGTATTTGAGATTTGGGAAAGGCAGTGGAGTGTAATAAAAAGAGAGTGTATTTAAGCCTGTTTTACCCCAAACAGAATGCACCATTTTCTGTTAGATTTTTGAAAGATGTTATCAGTTTAAAATCATTTTTAAGCAATTCTAAAACAAAACAAAACAGGAAAAGTCAAGATGTGTCAAGGTGATAAAATATTTTTTGAGAGCCCAAACAGAGCATTCGGTTTAAAGGGTCAGTCTGCTCAAATTATGGAAACATTGGTGAATGGCTAAATATCACTAAATGAGTTATATAGTAAGTGAGAACTCACCATTTAAGTGAAATGCACAGCAAAATCTCCAAATAAATCTCAGCAACACTGTCACAGTTTTGATTCTGCACATGGGCGAGTGGCTGCTTAACTCTCACCCATTTGAATGTTTTCACTTTCAGGAGCGGCTTCTTCTAATGAACACAGACATCTGGACCGATCTCACAATACTGGGCGGTGATGAATGTGACCCCTGTGGTAAGCCCTTGCCCCCAACCCCACCAGGACACATAAAGCAGTAGCGCAGCCCCTGTTAAAGGGCTGCACAGCAACATAAATCGCTCCTGGCGCTTCTTAACTGTCCAATTTGCATGGCCCCAACACAAAGAGGCTAACGATGTTTTACAAGACAAACATGCACAAACACAAATACATTCACGCAGGTAGACGAAAAGGTGGTGCTTACTTATTATACAAATGTTATACGTGCTTGTGTTTTTGTGGACAGAACACAGGATGCTTTTGTGTACATGTGGATAAAATTTAACCCTGTCTGATGTGACTGTTTTGATATCTCTAAACATTGAGACCACAAAGACGAGTTGTGGAAAAAACAACAATCAAAGGTTGAAATCATTGAGCTAAAAACCCAAAAAATTATTCTAAAGTGAGTGAAAAGGGAAAATACAGAGACAGGAAATAGAGAAGGAGCGAGACTGCCGATGGGAAAAGGCAAGATGAAGAGGGTGGTGAGATGGGAGTCTGGGTAGTTTTATCTGGTGGGCAGGGAGACGGTGGCGGGAGGATCCGTCTCTGTTAGAGAGAACACGGCCCTGTTATTAAAGCCATTCATCACTGGCTGAATATTCTCCCTTTAATAGGCTCTGTCGTTAATTACCCAACTTTGTCAAGATAAGGAGTCAGGGGCTCTCTGTTTTCTCGGCCCATACACAGACAGGCTCACAAGTACACACACGCAGTTGTACTTCTATACTTGTGAGGGCCCTCATTGTCATAAAGCACTCCACAGCTCCTCACCCTAACCTTAACCATCACAACTATATGTCTAACCCTAACCTAAACATAATTCTAATCTAACCCTTAAAACCTTCAAACAGCTCTTTGAAGTTGGTGAGAATCAGAGTCTTTAGCGTGAGGACATTTTGGCCTGTCCTCACATTCCAAAAATGTCCTCAATCTGTTTGTTAAAGACTCTGATTCTCACAGTACAAGTACACTCTTTAACACACACATACCTGAACATAGGTGTTAAGACTCATTTTCTCAACAGACATTTCAACAAACATCTACCTTTCTTTTCCTCTCTTCTCAAACCTACCTATGTGAAGCTTGTCACATTCAGTTTTTCAGAGAATGTCAGAGAGGCGTTTATGCAACTGAGAGGTGTATTTGATTTTATTAAACTGCAGATTCCAGTTCATCCCATTTTTTTTCAACAGTGGGGGACAGTTCAATTAACTGATTATTTGATGGACAGAAAATTAAACAACTGCAATTTTGGTAAGCGATTAGTTTTTTTTTTTAATGAAAAAAAGTTTCTTAAAATGTAAGTAATAGCTGGTTTTCTCAGTTTTCTACAGTGGTGGAATGTACCGAAGTGCTTTGCATGTACACAAGTACTGTACTTGAATACAAAATTGAGGTATTTCTACTTCTACTTTAAAGTCAGAGGGAAACTGTACTTTTTGTACTTTTTAATCCACTACATTTATTTCACTAGCTATAGCTGCTAGTTAAGTTTCAGATTAAGATTTAACAAACAAAACCTCTCATCACTTTTCTAAAACATGGAGCATTTTTATAAAATTACAAATCAGTATAATATGTAGCTAAAATTTGTCCCATATGAACAAGCTACAACAATAAAATGCTACTTACACATTAGTGCATTAGTAATAATAATTGATTAAACGCAAAACACTCACAGGATCCACCTTTCTCAAATGTGAAGACTTTTACTTGTAATGGAGTATTTTTATATTTCAGTATCCACTAAAGGAGGATTTCTAGGATAGTATATCTTTGAGGTTTTAACTGCTGATTTGAGGACATCTCTTTGGTCTCTGGAAAACTGTGATGGGCATGTGTAATTGTTTTTTAACATTTTGAATGCGACTGATTAGTTAATGAATCAAGAAAATTATCAGCAGTCTAATCTAATCGATGATAAAAATAATCAATAGTCTACAGTACTGTGGTGGAAAAGGAATCACACTGAGGTCTGACCACCCCTGCTTTATCTCTGTGTTTCCACTCCTGTCAACACAGCTCATACAAGCACCACACTGAACAGGTAGCATTAAGGAGTCAGTCCACTCTCTATGTCTTTGGGTGGTTTCATCAGTGGGACTTCATTGAAGTTGAGCTAACTGTGCCAGCTGCCCTGTATAGAAGGCTATAGCACCATAACATCCTCTACTTCTCTCCTTTTATCCCTAATCAGACTCTTCTGTGATCCTTTTATAATTAGCCACTTAACTATCCGGCTGAATGGAACTGTGGCTGTAAAGCATTTACAAGGGTACTCGACAGGACACGCCAGCACCTTTTGTTTAGCAATTAGTTTGTCTGTGAAAGGGACAAGACAAATAGGCTGGGGGAGCATCTGGTGGCCTTGTAGCTCTTACTGCCTGAGAGAGAGACAGAGAGAGAGAGAGAGGAAGAGGGAAAAAAAGGGGCAGAGAAGAAGGAAGAAAGAGGTTCAGAGCCTATCAGCAACAATAAGGATTGTACCACAAGGATTTGCTACAAGGGCTGTAAAGTTTACAGTCTGAGGAAACTGATCTGGAAATGAATAAAACAGCTCTGACAAATATGATGATAAGAGACTCAGAGAGGGCTGTGTAATAGGGACCTATTTTTCGCACACTACTGATTAAGAACTGGCTAAGTGTCTGTAGAGATTCCCCTGTGCACAATGCAGCACAGGCAGAGTTTAGTATGCGTCCCAGTAGAGCTTCCTTTAGTACCCAGTCATTTACATTGTAGTTATCCGAAGATAGAAGAAATGCAAGGCAGCGTGACAACCGCTCCATTGATCCCTTTGGCCTGATTAGCTCACCAGTGTACCGTCAAAGCAAACTAATCAGATACATTGATCATGGAATACTTTTTAACGCTTCCCCAGGCAATAATACGATTTTTCTCAAGTCAAATTACTAGTTAGTTATCTGTTGAGACGTGACGCCAGACATTTGGGATTTTAACATTTCCTATGAGATGTCAGTGAGAGTCAATGGCTCGATTTCAAACTCTGTAATGACAATAAAACGCCATTTAATTTCCTGAAGCGTTGTCATAATTTCTGTAAGTCAGACTCATAATGATAACAATAGGTGTTACTCACTTCTGTTTTGTTGGGCTTCATTACACTCTCTGCTGCTTTCGCTTTTGTCCAGAAGAGGTTGCTGTGTTCCCTGCATACAACAGGAGGTGGATACTCATGACAGATCCCAAACACTTCTTCCTGTCAGAGGGAGAGGGAATGACAAGGAAGCGCTGGGTGTACAATCACTAGAATTGAAGAGCCATTTAAAAAAGCCTTGCTGCTCATTGTGCTCCTTAAACAGAAAAACGCACATTTAAAATGTCCAATTAAAACATTCATAGGAAAATGAAAGCAAATTCCAAACCAATATATGCTGTGTATATAATATCAATTCCATAATGAATGACTATTTGCTGCCTGGAGAGCAGACTTTGCCTCCAAAAACAGATTCAAATGAGAGAAATATTTTAGTTGAAAGTTGTCAGTCTGCAGCCCCTCAACACTGAACACTCACTAATTGATTATTGATGTCATTTTCATCATTGACAGTAGGGGGCAGGATCCATACATTGATGAGACTTCCATTATGTGCAGGTCAAGTAATTGTACTGTGATGCCTATCAACACACAGTTAACACAATTACAGAGCATTGAGAAAAATATTTTACTTGTTGACTCACATGTTTATTTGCCTGGACTGATGATTTAGCTTCAGAGAACTGCTCCGACTACATGACTTTTGAAAGGAGATTTAAAGGGGGAAAGAGCCCGGCTTACATCTTCAGAGTTAAATATTCCTCATCCCATTTACACCAATATCTAAACAAGCCTCGCGACAGAGCCTGAACAGCTGTGAGAGAAACGAGTCTCTCTCTGATACCTGTGTTCCCGTGATGCCGGTGATCAAACGCCGTGATAGCACAACATCCCTCCCTGTCTGTCACACCCTCAGGCTAAACATCAGCAGAGCGCCTCGCAGCTGGCAAATGTTCTCATGACAAAGTTAAAATGTCTCGATTAATATCTGACTACTCTGCTTTTTTTTTGGTGTGTGTGTGTCACTTATCCCTGTCTCTGCTCGAGCTGCTTATCCGTCTTGTGATTTCTGCTGGATTCATCCACCTCGCTAGTGTTACTGTATCAGTGGGGAAAGGATTCAACCAAGATTTGGTTCAGAAGAACTGAAGAGTACATCGCTGGTTGTTTGATGAGTGGGCTTTGTACTTAGGATGCTTTGATGACTGTTTCTGTGCAGATTCAAAGGCATTTGTGGCTGTAAAATTACGTCAAAAGGAATCTGAATGTTATAATAGTAGAAGAGAATGATTTTAACACAGTCGATGCTAAATATTTTGTTATATGTGACCACCAAGTGATAAATAGTAGCAAAAAGAAAGGCCTAGACATTTTTGTTTCCCCAGGAAAATGTTTTTGAGGCCGGTGGTTCCCAATGTTTTTGAATTGTATCCCCTATAAAACAAAGCAATATCTGCTTGTTCTACTTGTTTGCATCTATGATATTTAATATTCTTTAAACAAAGTGATAAATGTAACTAACAATTCACAAGAAAATAGCATTTCATCTCCGGACTTCCTCTGAGGGGTCTCGACCCACAGGTTGGGAACCACTCGTGCCAGGAAGTGAAAGTCCCATCAGTTAATGTCTCATCCATCCATCAACTTTTAACCAGGCCTCATGCGTGATGGCGTGTGACTTAAAAGCCCGGCTAGTCAGACCTAATTAGCCGCCGCCTAATCAGGCAAAGTCCCCTTGCAAGGACACGAAGTGGATTGTGGGGAGCAGTAAAGACGTTCTCTGTGGTTGACTCAGCAAGAGGAACACAAAGACTTGCAGGCAGATGAAGACCCCATCTGTGCTGCAAAAACACGGAACAATGTGAAAGATGTCTGATGGTCTGATGGCATGCGAGTTAATTTAACTACAAATAAGACTTAAATATAAATATATATGAAGGAACAAACGTCTATTCTTCAAACAATCTCCTCTCTCTAAATGTCTGTGTTCCTCTTGTGTCTCTGTTTCCACATCTGTTCAATAGCCCCCCTGTTAATCATTTCTGTAGTGTTGCCTTTTTACTGGACCTCCGAGACCCAAACCCTGGTGTACCTGTTTGGAGTTTGATTAACATTGCATTTTAGCGCACACTATTCAAACCCATTGGAGGGAGTTTAAAGGGGTTGAAGCTATAGCCTGTGGTACAAGACAGATGGAGACGTGATAAACGGGGAAGAGGGATGGTGGTGAGTCAATCCTTGTTGGCTTCATTGTGTCAAAATTGGTCTGACATGGAGATGCTGAGGTGAAGAGGGGTTTCTGAGGTGGTGTTTTTAGAGGGTGGTGTAATCTAAGAGCGGAGGAGAGCACTTCAGAGGACGGGAAGAGGAGAGGACAGGACACCAGATAGGAGAGGACGAGACAGGAGGAGGCAGAACAGCAGTACAACAGCCATGTCTCCTCACTCTGTCAGTCCCGGCGCACTAAAATATTGAAAAGCTTTTGTTTTGCCTAGTTAAACATGCACTGATGTGACACAAACTGTGAACAATGCCATTTCACACACGCGGGAATCCTCTCTTTTTATAATTCATGATTGAGTGACGACTGCAGCCGTGCCCTGCAGTTTGCTCTCAACATAATACAGCTGGTACATACATACTTTAAAAAGACATTTAGCTGGGTAAAGATATAACGGTGTAAAAATGAATGTGTGTGTAGCGCTTGTGAATTATAATGATTTCAGACTGTATTTTCAGGGACAAATGAGCAAAAACGAGCTGTTTTAATGGGCTGAGGTTGTTTGTCTCCTTCAGTCAGACAAGTGAAAGAAGAGTTTGTTGTCCTGTCTGCTTTTCTGTAACATCAGATGCGTAAATGGAGAATTGAATGAATTGGAAAAGTTGAAAAAGGTGACTTTAAAGCCCATTATAACTTTTTTCCCAACAGTGGCACATTTTCTTGCTGAAAAGGGACAGCACTGTGGTAATATGATACTCGGTTAGATGCAAGTACAGATGTTTTTTGAGCATATAGGTCAGTCTGCAGCTCTCATTGGACCAGACGCCAGTCTCACAGAGTGGTTTAAAGAAAAGTCCTGAAAGGCTGTCTGAGAAAAAGAGAAAGAAGTTTTAAGAAGTTAAATTACAGAGGCTCCAAAGTGCAATTATATATTGTTCCCTGACATCAGTCTCATCTGTTACAAGACTGCCCTTCATCAGCTGCAACCCACTGAAAATCTGTCCCGAAAACAGCACTGGTAAGACCAATTATTTAAGGTGTCTTTATGTTGACTTCAACAAGTGCCTGACTATGGAAGAAGGCACTGAGGATGGTTAGTACCTTGGGGCTCAAGGATGATTGAGTTTAAATGCATAATTTGCTAACTTCTTTTTAAGAGACACAGGACAAAATAGAACAGTAACAGGCAGGCTGATCTTATAAGAATAAAAAATAGAGTTAGAAAGATAAATCAGCTGGACTGATATATTAGCTGCTATTAGCTGACTGCAGATATTGGAGTTGGTGTTCACTGGTGTTAGTGTGTCTGGTGGATATAGAAAAAGGATCATTTGCAGTACAGAAATGCCAAACATATGTTTCAGGTAGTTTAAAAACAGTCTTGAAATGTTTTTTTCACTGTAAAATGTCCTGCTCAGTATTAGTATCTTGACCAGAAATGTTTGTTTACGTTATGTATTTATATTGATAACAGTATTGGTATTGATTGATACCGATCCAGAAATAAATCAGTATCGGTTGAGCTATATAAGAGATTAATAAATAAATAAAATAATATACAGTATCAATATTATATATCATACAGAAATGTGATGAAGGTAATGTCAATAAAGACAGTAATATCTTAAACTGTGCATAACAATGGTATATATAATAATTACCCTAAATAATTCATTTTATGGTTTATAAGGTTATATATAAAACAACATATGTATCAATTATTTATTTTTTTTAAAAGATATATCTACTAAGTAGAACATTTCAATATTACGCCTTCATCTGGTAATCCCCTAATAGCACTTAAGTAAGAGTTTAGTCAAAACAAATGAATATAAAAAAAGATGGCACCGTTTTGATTAACTGAAACCTTTCTCCAAAAAAAGCTTGTAATGAAAATCTCTGCTCTTATGTTATGAATCTGGCAGCCTGTCTTTATGACAGCACAGATTCACTTTGTTGTGGTTGTTTCTATATTATTCATGTTCTCAAAGACACAGTGAAGAAGAACATATGTGGATTCAGTGCCAACAGTGACTGTTACAATGAATACAACAGCTCACCTGTGAAATAAATAATGTCACACCTCAAGTGAAGAAGGAGAGAATCCCAGCATGACTGACTCAGGTCTTGGCCTGGGCTAAATCCAGGCTGTTGGCTACCTGAACTCTAAAGACATGGAGACAGGGATTCAGCAAATACACAGTGATCATCCTACTGCATAAAACACTATTCAGAAGGACCCCCCCACACACACATACACACACAATCTCACACACAGAATACCTGGCATGTCGAGAGCATGAATTATACATCTCTCTAGAGGATTTGCTCTTTTTTGCTTTCCTCCTCTTACCCACTTGATTTTTCTATACAATTTTCCTCTTTGTGCAAATCAACAAAAATATGAGGATTAAACTAACAGAAGAAAAGCACTGTTTTTACCATCAAAACACTTGATTAGTCAGCATAAAAGGTTTTAAATGATCTGCAGCAAAGACATATGAGCAGGAGCAACAGTGAATGCAATTTTAGCCTGTCATAGATACCTCTGTGCTCATATCTACAGTATCTTCTTTTCTGTGTCTGCATGTGTAAATGTAAGCAAAACCTTTTTTTTTTGTTGTTCAGATAAAAATGAAACCATCTAAAGAACTCAGCTGTCTCGTTTTACTCTAAAGAACCAATATACAAAGTCAGTGCAGAAAGAGTCACTCATGATGAATAAATTATTTCATCATCACTGTGGGGAACCTGATTTCTACTGACATTCAACGAACATGTTTTCAGAAGATGCGGAGGTATGGGTCAGCAAATTAAACTGTAGAAGTACACCTTCTGTGTGTGTGTCTGTGTGTGTTCACATGCGACGGCCTCCGATAAAACAAACCCTACATACAAAAGCCCAGGGACATTCCAACCATAATTGTGCAGGTGGCATTTTAGAAATACTCACACAACAGGGGTCAATTTCTCTTCAGGTCACTGAGAATGACATCATCAAACTACTATTAACTCTGCAAACAATCCTAGCCCTGCTGCGTCTGTATTGACAATAGATTCCTTCAAAACAAACAGCAGGCTCTGGGCTTTGCCCTCAATCTAAAACCATAACCTCAGAGTGAATAACAGAGAAATGTCCATCTAGGCAGGAAGGACCAACACTGAGGAGAGGAGAACTAAAAATGACACGGCAAACAAATCTGAGCGATCACTTCCCCCTCACCTCCAGCCCTCCCTCTTCTTTCTAGTAGGCACTCGCTCTTGTTCTATACCTGTCTGCCGGTATTACTCTCCAACACACACACATACACACACACACACACACACACACATACAGAGAATGTGCCTACACCAGTGGGACAAACCATGCACACAGACCATGAAATGCTTTCTTCCTTTTCTCTTATCCAGACTTCCTGTATCTCATCTGATTAACCCGTTAACCGGGTGTTTCAACACCGACAAGGAGTTTTGCATCATGTCTTGTGAATGTGACCTATACAGCGTGCCCTTGTTTTAAGGTGTGAGCTCCACAGAGGTCCGGTGAGCCCACGGGGGCAAGGTGTGTATTGACATACAAACATGAGGAAAGCATCCAGATGCAGTCCACTGTTTTTCTGTAATAATAGCTAGTAGCCCTGCTGTTAAATAATTAATGTGGTCTCTCCAATACAAAGTGGACGGCATGCAGACTGCACTCCACTGCTCTCCATATCATTCTCTATCTCCCCTGATAGACACAAAGCACATCAGTGTATTATTGTGCTTACTTTCGTTTGTTTATGGTATTAGCACTTGGACTGTTACTACATGTTCATAGTAATGTAATAATAATGATAATAACAATATAACCTGCCAAAGTGGATGTAACAAAGTGCTACATTAGACAATAAAAAATAGATTGAAAAGGCATTATTAAAGAAAAGCAGAGCTAATATTTCTAATTCCACCAATTTAAGCAGGGTTGCACGTAAGTGGTACACAGGTTTGCATATGCAACAAATATGTGCCAGCTGTTAATGGTCATCAATACTCATTTCTTGTGTACACATGTTTCCTGTCAACTCATTCGACCCAGTGAAGTAAGCTACTGTGAGAGATGTCCAAAAAAACAATAGACATTAAGCAACTACTTTGTCATTATACTACCTGAAGAAAAGCCAAACTGGACCTGAGCAGAAGAACCATGACTAAGACTCTGAAATGTTGCAGTATCTAGCAGACAAAATAGGCTCACTTTATAAGAGCTTAAATATTTGTCTTCAATTATATGATACACATGAAAAGAGTAAGAAGTACACAAATGTGGCACGTTGCTAACCAACAAGCCGGTCAAGCTGAAAAGTCCAGTCGCCCACTTGTTCAATGGTGAAACAAGTTGAACGAAGAACAGGGGCAAGCTCTGTGTGATATTTTCCTTTTACCATTTCAGTAGGCTGAGCATTCATCATCTTCCACTGCTGAGGATATCAAGAGAGACTTGGAGAGTATAGAGAGTACCATCATAATAATCTGCTATTTTGTGAAATTAAGTGTTAGTCAAGTTAATAACATCAAAATGCAAAGAATACTTGTTTCAGATAAATGCACATTTTTAGGATCTAAACTATCAATGCTGTTAAATATGCGTACACATTATTGACAGTCCAACTTAGTATAGAAGAATATCTTCTGTGACATAACCTTTGTTGAGGCCAAAGTGTTAATGAAAAAGGTACAAATTGATCTTAATGAGTGAACCAAATCTAACGATTCACCACCTCGGCTTGCCCTCTCATTGAGCACGTGTTGTTTTTCTCCGCTGTTTTTACAAGAAACAATTGTATTCGGGATTACGGTGCAATAAAAGCACAGGAGCATATCGGAGGTTATGGCAGGAGCAGTCACATGATCAATACCCTCCTGACCCTCCTCTCCTTGCCCCTTCCACCACTTTTCTTCCTCTCTCCCCTCACCACCTTTCCTCCCAATCAATTAACTTCCCCAAGTAAACAGATCTGTCCCAACGCTCGCTGCTCCCTGCTGTAACTGGATATTCCTCCTTCTCCTCCTGCTGCTTCTCCTCCTCGTCCCAGCCAAGTCCAAGAGAGAAACCAGACACCTGACAGAACGTTACTGTTAGCTCTCTTCCAGAGCGTGTCGAGGTTAAGAAGGCTAAATAAAGACCAGTGACATCATCTGCACAGTCTTCATCCTCATCCTCATCACTGACATCATGACCTTTGAATGGGTCACAGATCAAACACACAGTAATCTGTGTAAAAAATGGCCCTGCTGCCTCTCATAAACACTTCAATGACACTATTGTAGCGCTATTATCAGATCAATATCCCTAAATAATCAACTCTACTAAATGACGTCAATTTAGCATGGCGAGCATGAATTTTTCAGTTTCCACAAATATTTTCAAAAATCTCCACATTCTATATTTTTTGACAATTTCACTGAACCAGATAAAAAAAATGTTCTACTAAAAGATTTTTCTACTTACATTTTGTTCATATTACTACAGTTTTTGGTTATATACAGAGGTTTTAACTTATTCATACATCACACTTAATACAACTGCAACACTGATAACGTAGTGCAAGTATTTCTACTCCACTACTCTTCTTCATTACATTTATCATCTGTAGTTTGTCATTTTTACTTAATACAAAAGGATCAAATTAAAAAATAAAACCCACTATTAACGATTAAACATCAATGATACATATAAAGTAATTAAAATAATCTTACATGTTCAGTAATACAGTCATTTAACTTTTGACACTTAAACATTTTTGCTGTTCTTATGTACTTGAGTAAATTTTTGAATGCAGGACTTTTGCTGGCAATGGAGTATTTTTACACTGTGCTACTGCAACTTTTTCTTCAGCCAAGGATCTGAATACATCTTCTGTAGCTGCTCCACAGCTCACACTGTAACAGCTATTTATGAAAGGACAGGCATATTCATCATTACAGGACAGATTCACAGACCAGACTTGTGCTCTTTTATTTAGACCTCCATCTGGAAAACCAGTCTGGCTCGCCATGCTGCTCAGACAATACTTCAAATGTGTCCTGTTTGTTTATTAATGAAACACATCCTTACTCTGCTCTTAGAATTAATTGAGACCTGAATAAATAACAACTATATTTGCACTATGAGGTATGAAATGCATTGTTGTTTTTTTTAAAATTGCGGCACATGTAAAATGTTGAAAATAAAGAGGCTCCGCTAAAATTTCATAAAAATACAATGCACAGTGTTTTGCAAAAGAAAACACTCCAAGTGAGCTCACCTTCCAATTATCTTGCGCAGTCAATAAACTAGGTGACTACAACAGGAATTCCCAGGAGTCCTTGAACATAAAATTGTTCATTATTGCAACACCCCAGTCACTGAAAGTGGAGATGGACCAATCTGTATCTCCCGTGACCCTCAGCAACATGTCGTTATGCTTGCTAATCAGATTTAGAGACAACAAGTGAAAGGATGGCCTCTCTGGGCCGTTTGCTTTCACAAATGGATCTGCTTAATATGAGAGATTAATAGACTACTATCTAATCTTCTCTGTGATTGAAGCTATGATCTGGTTACACAGAAACATGATGGATGTTGAGGCGGTGGCACATGAGAGTCATGTTAACCCTTTCAAGGCCGAACGCAAGGCTGCTACTGACTGTTAAGAGACAACGCAGAGGAGCAATCACAATAATGAAGATGTCTGCAGGGCTCTTGGATTATTAGCAGCAGTATGCAAAATGGCTTCGTTCAGCTCTCAGCTGTGTCAAATTAGGATCTGAATTAATTCTCAGAGGTTGTAAGAAAATAATTATGCTTCTCTTGAGTATTTTGTGTGTACTGTTTGTCCCAGGGTGGCACCTTTTTTTATAACTTTTTTTTTTTTTTGCAGAGGCAGATCAATGTAAGATCGAGATTCTCTCTTTATATTCTGTTTTGTCTATTTGAGCGTTTTAAATATTCTGTTATACCTGAGTGTTACCTGAATAGTTTTCACAAAATGCACAATGGTTCACAACAAAAAAAATCTTCTGCATTAGATCCATGCTGGTTGTTCTTCTGCACCAAAGTGCAATCAAGCTTTTGCTACCAGCAAAAAAACAGATTATAATTACAACAGAGACTTGTTACAGTGTCAGTGGTGAGGTGAGGTTTCTAATTATGTTTAGTGGATCTAAAGACCAATGTTTTCTCTTGTTATAATGGATTTCTCTCCTTCAATTGTCTCGGGTCTTTTGATGTTGAACAGGTTTGAAAAATTAAATGATACCCTGTTGCAGACAGAAAGATAGTAATTCTGCTGGATATAATATGATTTCCGCCATCTATCTTATTCATTTCTGATTATACTTTTAGACTATGTGAACAGTCTTGGAACCCATCAGCTATTGTCTGATGACGATTTACCCTCTGCGGACAACCGCCAATATTTCAGGGCCTCTGGTGTAGCCAGCAGATATCCGGATAAGGGATAATGGGCATCAGGGCCAAAACTTCCTCTTCTGTGTGTCAATCATCTGTCCACCATCCAATTAGTAACTTGACTTTCAAACTTAAAAAATGCTTGATATTTCGGCTGATCTCTATAAACAGATAACTGCATATAAAGGCAGATGAATTTAAAAAAAGCTTATAACATTAGAGATTACATTTAAGCCAATGTATTTCACTTGCTATTGCTCTCCACACAGACTATATAAATGCATTCAACCAAAGCCTGCTCAGATGTGATTGTCAGACTACAAACCACAACGCTTCCGTTACCAAAATGTTGTCCCTTGCCTACAAATTCGACATTCATACACAGATATCTATACAATCTTTTTTACAGTCTCCTGTGTGTCACTCAAGAGATAGGCTCAAGGTCAGTACTTAACAATGTCTGTACAAACTGCGACTGAGATGTCCTTGAGGGAGAGAAACATCCATGAGTAGCTGAACTGATCAATGCAAACACAGAAAGAATATACTTGACTTGATGTGATTTGTTGAAATAAGAACAATACCAGCTGTTGACTAGAAGCCATATTGTCCATCCTGATCTTCAAAACGTGTATGGTGGGGTCAGCCAAAAAACATTCTTAGCCCAAGGTCCACTTATTAGAAACTTTCAGCCACATTTTATGGCCCAAATTTTATTTTTGGTCCAAGTACTATTTCCAAGTTCAACAGTGAACCTGTGCAGCACTTTAAGGGAAAAGGAGCTGCCATTGGCTCTCAGTCATAGTTGTTCTTATTTCTGCAGCATGTTCTGTTGCTTAAAAAAAAAAAAAAAACAATGTGGGTGAGGGGTGCAGCAACATCATTGTAAGAGTCTGTGTAAATCACAGAGAAAAGCTGTCATCCCCGATAGGGCCTTGTTAGTCGCTACAGAACTATAATGACTGATGCCTCACAGGCAAACTAATTATCAGGTACTTAACAGTCCGAACCTATAATACATCTGCCATAGGCTGAGGAGGGATACGAGGCACATGACCACCTCCTTCATCTCCTCTTCTCTTTCTCTTTATACCTCAATGTCTCTTCTTCTCTCCCTCTCTCTCTCTCTCTCTCTCTGCATCTCCCTTTCCTTTTGCTCTCCCTGTATCTTCTGTTTCTTTCCCCCTTCTCGCTGTTCTCTCAGGGAACCAGCTGGGAAACTGGCCTTGGGATACAAGCTAGAAGCATACAACCATATGCTGGATATTTTCATGGAAGGTGCGCGTGTGTGTAAAAAGCAAGCAGGGGGAGGGGTCTGACTTCCCATTGAAATGTACTACAGTGCAATAGCTAGTAGGACATTTATCTGGCAGTGGTTTGTCTTCCCCTGTTGTGCTTGTGCGTGAGTTCCTGAGTTCCCTCTCTATCCCACAGCTAAATGCCTTCAACATAGAGAATTTCAAACACACACACACACACATACACAGAGTACAGGCAGACTGCTGAGAGGGAGCTGCTAGAGACACTGACACAGCTTGCTCATTAGACAGTTTCTTCTTGGATTGAGGCCAAATATCTGCAGGTCATAAACACACTGATGTAACAGGCAATGTAACTCACTGATCTAGGGAAGTGTTCAAAAGCTACACATCTCTTTTTAGGACTGCTTTTTATCATCATTTACTATACTCGTGTTGCATTTTGCCCACGAATATAAAGAAACACATGCTACAGTAAAGTGGGTGTGAGCTGCCTCGGTGAAGGGATCGTCATCACAACCTTTATTTCACCACAGCAGGCCAATCCGCAATCCACAGCTGGTCCCCATAACTGCTTTTAAAACTAAAATAAAAAACTTAAATAGTTTTGGTTTACTCCTTTCCTTGATTTGAAACGTCCAGCTCCCATGTACTGTGATCTTTGGCACAGGGGGAAGATGTAAACAGATTCATGTCTCTTCCAACTCATCTGACGTCGACAGCCTCTCATTTTTACCTGCCATCAAATTTAGCTGGAGGTTTAACTGTACTCAAGACTTCATCTAATCTATGCAGGTTGGACCAACAAATGAGGGGAACTGCAACATCACAGACAAAATCCCTCACTGGCTTCCCATCCATAAAAACTACCAATTGAGTTTGTTTGATTGTGCAGTTCAAAGCTTGGTCTATGCTGTGATATACATTTTTAAACTTTTGCAAAGCTGCAGTTAAAAATCTTTGGCATTTTGGGAAATACTTTAAATTCGCTTTAGACACCACTCTCATGTTTGTCCATGAGATATGAAGCGACAGCCAGAAGATGGTTGGCTTAGTTCTGCTTCTGGCAAATAGTCAGACACAACCGTTTTACACTTAAATTTTTTATTAAACAAACGAGCTATGATGTGTTAATTAGTGAGCGTCAGAGGTGGTGCCAGGTAGATTTTGTTACCAGAGCCAGGCTTCATGCTAAATTAAGAGATCTGTCTCCTGGTTTTATCTTCAAATTAATGTGAAAGATATGCGAGTGGTATTGACATTTGAACAATTTCAAACAGCAAACAAGCTTTCATGTAACATACCTACAATAAAGTTCCACATACTGGTTATGAACATTAATCAGTCTGCGTCAATAAATCTTGAGAAAACTGGAGTCATTTTTGTGGCATTTTAGGACACATCCTGTAGCCTCGTCCTTACTCCACTCCAGCCCATTGACATGCACACGTTTTTTACCGCCTCGGGGTAAGAGTAAAGGGGCAGGCTCCATCTCTCATTAACCTACTGGTTGAATAAATCAAAGTGCAGGGGCAGAGAGGAGAACCTCAGCCTCGACCATTCAGATAAGAAGAACACCCTACACCAGCTCATAGCCTACAGCTCAGTGATATATGGATCTGCAGAGGCTAATAGCGAAGTATTGACAGGGAAATGGTGTGCTTATCCTGCTCCTGCATGCTGGGGAGAGGTCCCCAAAGCAGATGGGACACACTTTAGGGAGAGGGGAAGAGGAGGAGGGGGGTGAGAGGATGAGGTAGAACTGTACTGGGACAAATTAGAGTCTTTATTGCTTTATTTCAGCTAATTTGTCTCTGAGTTTGAGTCTACAAACACACAACAATAGGTCTTAGTTTACTCTCTGTGTAAATGGCTGTATTTTCGCCTAAGTGCTGACTTGCTTGATCCGACTTTTCAGACAGCCAGCAGTGAATGTCTACATCACTTTAGTTAAGTAAATAAAGCTCTTTGATTACCTATGTTTTCATAAAAGTGTCTTATATTTTATTTAAAAATGAGAGGTCCTTAAAAGTGTTGATTCGTTAAAAATATGTTCAGAGAAGCACACTGGACAATACTGAGTGGTTTTGCAGGGAAATATCCTGTAACTCAAAAATGTATATAATCATCAGATTTGAAGTTACAAGTTATGCGTGTGAGTGTGTGTAAATGCCTGAGCGTCAAATCACTTATGCCCCTTTGGAAGCCAGAAGGTCCTTAGCCTTTAAAGCTTTCTCCCTGTTTTCAACTCCTTTTCCATGTCAATCCATGGAGGTATTTTCTTCATGCCTGCACACAGAGCTACAAATACACAAAACACACAGGATACAGCCAGCAATACTCTCCTCTGACAAGAAGCAATAGATCAAGATGTAGGCCGCCCTCCCATTGGTGCAGTCTTTAATGCTGGAGTCAGTAGGTTATCGCTGTGGGGCCTGCACTCTGTTCTAAGTGCCAGCTTTATCAAGCACAACCAATTCTTCCTCTGATGCTGCTGTGGATGCAGGAGACGGGCCCTAATGGCAACACTTCATCAACCTCAGAGAAGACGTACAGAAAAACCACAACCTCTGATGTCAGATAAAGATGTTGATACTGTTCGGTTACTGGACCACCAGGGATAATTTGGTTAAAACCTACAGTGCTCCAATGCTGTAGGAGTTAAGACCTTGCAACTGCCAGCTGACATTCTTAGATACTGATTCAACAATACTGATCCTGTCTGACGTACACATACAAGATTTACTGTATGAGCTGAGAGTGCTGCTGTAATTCAAACAAGGACACACTGTGTTCTAGATGATGTAGGAATCTAACAGCAGTGTCATAGAGGAGGCAGGTGAATGATCCTGGTTTAGTGTGTCATCTGGAGACGTCACAGTACTGCTGTACGGCCACCAGGGGACAGACGGGCTAACTATGACTGACTATGAATGAATGAATGACAAATGTGAATTAGATTCTGACTGAGCCCCAGTCCACGAAAGTAGTCAAATTACTAACAGTCAGTCAGTATCTAAAAACACACATGAGAAGAAAGACCTGTCTGTTCATCAAAAAACTACTTGATTCTACTCATATTTTGTTTACATGTTCTAGTAAAAAACAGTTACAATTACTTACTATGAAATCTTGTCTACACTGTGTGAATCAGCATTTTTTTGGGGTGGCTATATTCATGAGTGTGCCCAAAAACATGCACTCTGAAACTTATGTTACTGTCAACTCTGGAATATAATGAGCATGCATCTGCATGAATGAGCACCAAGGGCAAAGACAATGCACCATCCTACTCTGCCAAATGCCTTTGTTCCTCTAAAGGACACCACATATGACCAACTTTACATCTGGATGTCAAGCACTGAACCGGGGCCTGTCTGTGACCGTGATTACCCACTTGACATCTTTATAGCTCCATGGCAGACATCTTCTTCGGCAGAGCTGGAGAGAGCAATGTAGAATGCCAAAGTGGCCCCACAGTGCTGGTGTGGGACATCAGAGTTTTGTGTTGAAATAATTAGCCTGTTTAGCTGCCATCTGGGCTCTGGTTGCTGGCGTGTGGCATGAGCCAGGTGCTTCATGGGTAATGCCACAGAGAGACATACAGCAGATGCTCATGGGTAGAGCTGGCCATCTTGGCACAGATCTGGAATCAGCTAACCCCTATACAAAACTGAAGTAAATCCACAGGAGGAAATACAGGCAGCACTGTTTTGAGGACAGTTTCTTGAAGGATGCCCATTTAACGGCTTTTAAGCAACAATTAGTCAAGACAAGTACAGTGAAGTCTGCATGAAGCAAACAGTAAACCAACTCAGCAACTTTACAATCTAACCCAGCAAAAATCTATGAAAATGCATTCTGCTCAGGACTGCATCGGCGATAACACCACTACGTCCGACATAAAACCAAAGCCAAACCAAATAATCAACACGTTATCTAAGAAAAGCAGGTGCCATTTAATTACTATGCAGCTTAAAATCTGAAGAGGTCTAAACATTTTTTGAGCAGTTCAGTAGGCCAGTAACTTGATAAGGCCCCTGGATTTACTCGATGAGGTAGAAAGTTCCTGAGCAAGCAGCAGGCATGTGGTTGTTGTTCCCAGTGGGCTGGGAAACCGTATCTGCCCTGGAGGAGCATCCTCTTTGGTAAGCACTTCTTATCCAGGCCATCACTGCAGGCCGATAGCGGCAGGGTAATATCCAGTAACTGCAGCTTTATGTGCGATCCAATACTTGGATCAATCCCTAGGACAGGAGGATTGCCATTAACCCCTGAGATCTCTCTCTCTCTCGCTTTCCCTCTTGTTTTCGCTGTCTTCTGGTGAATCTTTTGATACTGCAGCAGAAATCGTAAAATCATTTTCAAGAGAAAGAAATTGCTCTATGTGTTACTCTGCAGCAGAAGGGCAGAGAACCACATTGCTTTGAATTTCACACAAAACTGCCAAAAGCCATTGTAAGTGAATGTGATAGGTCAGAATTTGGATTGCCTCATATCTTAACATAAATGGTTAATCCTTTAAATGTCGAAGCTCTGCAAGGAGAAAAAAAACTGCATATATTAGTGTGTATATGTTACATTATGTCCATATGCAGGTGTGTGTATGTTCTGTTTGCATTGGGAGGTGAAACAATGCATAGGTTTGTATTTCTGTATCTACAGTATGGTTAAGCAAGTGTGTGCTCGAAAGCGTGTGTTCGAGCATGTGTACGTGTAGAGAAAGCTAGAAAGACAGTTATAAAGAGAGATGGTGTGAATAGGAGAGAGACAGTGGGTTTGGGACTTTGTTTGAAACTCCCAATACTTTGGGGAGTATTGCCCCATATATTGTCCCATGTGACTGAGCAGAAGAAAGATAGACTGAACCAAAGATATGTAGCTCATGCAGAGTATTTCTCTTGCTCTCTCACTGAATATAAATGGATAAATAGTCACTGAAATTAGTTTAACGTGCACTGCTACTCTCATATTAAAATGACATTACGAGCTACAAAATGGGCGTACACACATGTTCAGAGGTGACACGTTTAGCAGGAATTCATCCAACAAAACACAAACATCTTAAGAAATGAATATGGATCACTGCAGATGCTGTTATTTTTTATATTATTTAAAGGTATAGGTAAGGTATAGGAAATTACAATTAAAATGTTGCTCTTGTCACGCTAAAATTATTCAGACTGATCTAAAAAAAGAGACTCAAACTTGCGTGACACAGGTGGGATGAATCCACCTAATATCTGCCACAACAGAAATAATCAGTTCTTAAATGATTCAACTGGAGAATCAGTTTATCTACACCAGTGGGAAAACTATATATAATTAAACAAATGCATTATATCAGAAAAGGATATTATCTTTTATTCTCACCAGAATATTGTATGGAGGAGTTTGACAGTAGTTTGACTGAGTTTGTCACATCAAGCAATAAAATGTTTTATGTCACACTGCTATGACTAAACCCAAACTAATTACTATTATTTAGCTCAAGCTAATAAAGATTAAAAAAAAGTCACAATTCAACATGCAATACAATTTTATGGAGTAAATTAAAATTCGAGAAAATTTTTCTTGCAGGTAAAAGAGGACAAAAAAACATTAATTTTTTAAGACAAATGCAACTGACAAAGTATTCACAGACAAGACAACAGACAAGCCATTTAAGCCTAATTAGAAGTCTGAGAAGTTTCACTTACCTCTAGTTCTTTTTTTTAGGAGGGTCAAGACCCCAGAGCTTGAACGCAGGTGTAGAACAGGAAGGTTGAGCACATCCTCTCTCCTTTCCATGCAAACGTCAGAGGCCACGAGGCAGCTAACTGTGCTTGGCTGCACCGCAGTAACAAGCGTAGGGTGCAAGAGAGCCGTCCGGGCGAGCTGTCGGAGGGGTTGGTCAATCAGCCCCGGCAGCAGAGACAAGGGGACAGGCACACAGGGAGAAGGGCTGAGCCGGAGTGGGCTCTGCTGGAAGGCTTTTTCGCCTCTCCTTCCCTGAATGAAAGCAATCCCTAAGAGTGAATGGGTAATGAGAGACCGGCTCCTGAGATTTTAGCTTTCTTAATCATGTTCATAATTAATTCAAGAACATTGATAATTTCATTACATTCTTTTTGTCTTATCAATAAATGATGTGCCTGCACTTTTGGTCTTGTGTATACGGGAGAGAGGGAGGAAGAGAGGGAGAGAGAGGGACAAGAGAAGTAATACTGCACTAAAAGCACAGGAGATGGAAAATGATACAAACAGGGAAGTGGTAATTATAATCTTTGACCAAGCCACTGGCAGCACAATATGAAGTCAAGTGGCTACAAATAATTAATAAGGCCTCCTAGTGTGTATGTGTGTGTGTGTGGTATGGATGAGGAGTTGGGGGAGGTGGGGGTGACAAATGTCGTTGTTGAACATAATTTCACCAGCCCTCTTTTACTAGTTGTTTTTACAAAGAAAACCCCACAATACAACTATTAAACATCATTGTGTTTTCACCAACATGATGTTATACACACTGCTGCTGATACTAATACACTCACCTTTAATCCTCACCTTTTAACAGAGGATGTAGAGGATGCTGGTCTTATAATGCCCTTCAGATCCAATAAGGGCTCAGGTTTCAGGGACATTAGTGCACTGATGCAGTTTTTAAAAGACCACTCTCCTCCCTCCCCTCTCTCCTCTTCACGTGCCCTCTGTCAGGTCAAGAAAAGAAAAAGACAAGACCCATTTTCTGTCTGGTGGCATATATAGTTTCCAGTTATTTGGCAGCAGGAATAATGAGATAATATGCATTTTTAATAGTTCATCTTCAGAATATTCAATAACCCTTCACCTCTGTGCATGCTCTTATAGATTCTGCGCTTTATCAATCGAACTTTCCGTTCAAAACTGAGCTGAAAATAGAATGAGAAGGAGGGCACGGGGAGGGAAAAAGGATGTAATGGATATCTCTGTTTCCTAAAAATACTGTGAGGATGATGGAGTCTGAGGAAGACTCTGAATCACAGCCTGCTCTTTTTGCTCCAAAACAAGACAAGTAGATGAATGGTTTCGAGCAGCCTAATCCGACAGTGAGTGATTGACCGCTCTGTCAAAGGTCTAATCTGCCACCAGAATAGAGGAGTAGGCTGTTTATACTGATCAGACTTTCTTGATATATAATCATTAATCTATTGCAAAACTGGCATTCAAAGCAGCATTGAGACGTGTGTGGTGGGAATTTCTCACTGAACATTACAGCATTTTTATCAATTACCATAAAGACTTCACAGATATATCTCCTGGATTTCATTTGTGTTTAAAAATAATTGGTTGGAGAATTTTTGCATGGAATTGGGGCAATTTGACCGCAAGAGCAGTGCAGTTGCGCGACTGCAAGGCTATTTGATTTTGGTCACTTTGTAATGGATTTCCAGCGTGTGACACACTACAATATAGATTGGTAAAGCTATATGAGGCATTAGAGATTCAAGTACTTTATGTCCTATTTATTCCTTATGTGCCACAGGCCCCCTGTCTTGAGATATGACCAGCTCAACACAAGAAACCTTTAATAAAATAAAAAAGTAAAGAGGGGAAAATAGAGATTTACAGCTGGGCATTTTGACAGTGGATTTGATATAAGGTGTTCATAACAAGTTTTGCATTTTATTCCTGGTCCCCTCACACACATTTTAATCATATTTTATGTGATCTATGTATGCAGCACTCATCCTCTCTCTGTCACCCAACCTCTCAAATGTGTCCCTCTTAAACAGATTGCTACAATACTTGTAATGATGGTCCTTCCCAGCTGTGCTGCAGGAGAGGGGAAGGGAGCAGCAGGCTATAGTATTACCATAATACCCACTCCCTCCCTCCACCGTCCCAAGGGCCCATGTGGGGCTGCATGGGGATGTGGGGTAACTCTGCTGTAGAGGGGACTCAACTGGCTGCCGGTCCTGCAGGCTGTGTGGATGTGTGTGTGTGTGTGTGTGTGTGTGTGTGAGTGTGACAGGGCTGAACCTGCCTGTGGGCAATGTAATAAAAGCGCCACACACTGCTGGTAGTGATGGTGGCACTGCTGCTGCTGTAGCTGCAGAGGAGGGGATAAATATAAACCAGGCCCGCATCAAGGAGACGGCCCTCCAGTCACAGCCTGACTTACATCCTAATAATTAGGCCCCTTTCCAATAAAACAAGGATTTGTAGCCATGCATCTATTTTACTTGTGTTTGCTACTGCAGTGGAAGGGATGCATGATCTGCTGCTGCAGTCTCTGGATGAAGCTGAGGCTTTGAGAGGGTTTAATTTCAGCAGTGCTGGAAAATGATCAGCGGCACTGGCCCAATTTACTTCTTGACATTCAAACTTCAGAGGATCTAACTTAACTTAATCAACATCTTATGGAATTAAAATTTTTTTATATTTAATTATTTATTTTCAAATGTTACATAATTTCTCCATGAAAGCTGTTAGGATAAAATTAAAATGACTGAAGGGTACTTTCCAGTTAACGCACTCATTTGAAGCATATATATATATTTATGTTATTCCATTCTCTTGAATTTGAAAAAAAAAACACACACATGCACACATGCACTTTGCTTTCTCTGATAGTGGCTAATCAATAGATGAAGTCTCCAGGTTGCCATTGCATGTTATCTTAAACCTCCTAATATGCACTGGCTAATCTTTTTACTCTCCCCAACATGCCCTCTTTCTCTGTGTTTTGTTCTCTCTTTTTTTGTCACATTTCAAATACACTATCAGATACTCATTATTTATGCATCATCACAGAAAGTGGATGATTATGTCTAAATTTTTTAAACTGTGTTTCAAACATCACCATCCCTAAACTAGACCACTGTTGCATTTATGAGTAATATACTGTAATTCCAGTAATATAGGAACTTATTAGGCATGACACTAAAAATTATGTTACCCTTTCTTCTCTAACATTTAGTAATTCTTCAAACAGATTTCCCACATTTTGTCCCACCTCTGGCTACCTATCACATTGATGGGTGAGAATTTCCAAAAAACACACTAGGAAAGACAGAGAAAAGCAGAGTCAGAGAGAAGGAGACAGAGAGAGAGAGTCGAGCTGGGTGGGGTGGCAGTCCAGGCAGGGGGTATCAGGCTAATTAAAGCAAGCATTTGTCAGAGATTAAGCCTTAAACAGAAAAGGTCATCTGAGCACCAGAGCGCACTGTTTCGCTGCTGTTCTCTTAGGGCAGTCTAAACCTTTCCAAGCTAAATGGTAAAGATGCTATTTGCCCGAGATGGGGGAGGGGGATCCAGATCCCGACCCGTGGTAAGAGTGACACCCAGGTCATTGGTTCTTCACTGTCCATTACACATGCTGGTCAAATCTGGCAATCGGTGTCATTTAGGGATGAAAAATAAGTGCTCGAACAAGATCAATAGATGCAGCCGTCTGTACCAGCTGTGATTAATTGACTGTCACCAATTAATGATTGGCCTGTTGCAAAGCAATGCAATCTTAGAGGGACAATGGGACTTGTCGGAAAATGGGTATTTCTTTCATTTTAGTCAGTTATTGGTTATTCTGGAGTGAGTAAGAAATTCATGAACCACTTCAGGTACAATCTGCAGATTTACCACAGCACACTAGAAAGTCTCTCTGGCAGCATCTTGCATGTCAGGTACTCTTTGAAGTCATTTGCGATACTGAGATGAATTTGGACTTGAATGAAAGCTCATACTGGAAACACATCCACATATTTTTTTAGTTCAATCGAAAAAGGTTACTAAAAATATTTGAGTATTTCCTTGTTTGTATACACAGTACCTGCTCTTTGTCTGCATATATAAGTCTGTACACATTTAAATAAATTATACAGTGATAATAAAATGTAACATTAAATAAGAGTATGCAAACCATATTATTCATCTCAGTTTATTTAACTTTTATTTTAATTGTGTATATTTATTTGTTCTCATAAAACCAATGGTGCTATGAAAAATGAGCGAGAACAAGTGGTGGCCTGTGATCCATTCCATATTCTGTTGAAAACAACAATGTACAACAAGTACTGGTGATGTTTTTAAACTGGGATCAGTGTACAGGCTTTTTATTTGCAGTCAGTCAATTCTAATCACATTAGTTGCTGAGAAGATGTCCTGGTTTGAGATGCAATGAAGCACAGGACATGTTGGTTTAGATATGAATAATGGCTCTGGAGGGCTAAACTGTGGTGGATGTCATTTGAAATATTTATAGTGGAAATTATGCTAATATTAGAACCCTCTGTATCATGATAAATTAGACTGTTTACCTGAGCTGAAGGCTTGCAAAATATTATATTGCAATCTTTATTATGGGCAGGCTAAAGAATGTAAGGAAGGAAGGAATGAATTGTCATTTTGCTGTTATATCAGTTTTTCTCTTTGATATTGACATTGCTTTATTAGTTGTTATTGGGAGCACATTGACCTATAGCAGCCTACTTTGTCTTTTTAAGTGAGACCTCCTCAGTAAGCCACTGTCTCTTTAAGTTTCATCAAAATTTCACTGTGCAAAAAAGTTTACTCAAAGAACAGCTATATTTGTTTATGAGATACTTTTAACCCAAAAAGAAAGCGCCTGTATGCTGCTGCAAATCTGGGAGTGCAATATCTATTTATTTATTACCAGATTAAACCTTTTTAACTCTTTAAACTCTTTTTGGACATGTTTTTTCAGTTTCATTTTTAACATCTATTTGCAGTGTAATCTGTGACATGCAAATCACACCCCAACTTCAGCATTCCTCTGGATGACTGAATTCTTTACTGGTTGTTATGGGGAATACAGTTGTCTTTCCCTATCACACCTGCAAGTTTACTTTTGCTATAAAAATGCTGTAGTTTGTGTCCTCAATGTTTTGTTTTTTTTACTCAAAGTGTCAAATAGTAATACCAAATTCAAAATCAACAGCTTTATATTCTCACCTAACACCTATGGACATACAGCAGTAGTATAGTATATATTCTTATGCATATCTGTTAAATATATCAGTGTTGAATTTTTGGTTTCAAATGGGACACAGACCCTGGCCTTCTGGATGAAAGTCCTGTGCTTGACCCATCCATTCAGCCACCCCAACCTCCCGCACATGTGAACTCTTTAAACTACATCACCTTTCTCTGAGTGTCTAGTATTGCTGCAGATAGGTTTATACTGGGGTGCGACAAAACATCAGTATTTGATAATCTGGGAATGAAAAGAGTCTGAAATTTACTGTACGGTTCAGTTTCAAGTCTCTCATCAACCCAGCCAGCAGCAGCTTTACTGTTGCAGATCAACACCCAGTAAACAATGTTATCACCTAGCTAGAGGAGACATGCAAATCTTTTACACACTAAAGAGACAGATATTTTTCTCAGGAGTTGGTGGAGAACAAAACAGGGCAAAAAGGAATGAATGCTAATATTGCTCCACCTTGGCAGGATGTTTAAATAGGCTATATTTAGGTAAAAGATTATCCACAACAGCTTCATAAGATATTTAGCAGGGAAACTTTTTGTATCTATGATCATACAATTAATGGCAACATTTTTGCAATTTGATAATTCAACACTTCTCATTGTGAACAGCTGCAGTGGCAAACACAGGTGAAACTACACCATTAATCAAAGGTAGAAAAAGCATTCAGATCTTTTACCCTTACAAATTTTCAATTAAGTAAAAGTACATATCTACATATCTATCTATCTATTTCAGAATATTATAATACTGGCTTATAATTATTGACACATTAATATTGTAACTAGCTTCATAGACATATATTTGTATTAAGACATTTATTAGTTATTTGCATATTTTATTAATGTGCATATGCAAGCTAGCAATGAGAGCTATCTTTAACAAAAAAAATAAATAAATAGCAGTGAAGTACAAGTATAAAGTAGCCTACAGTGGTATTTGCCAAGTAAATTACTCAAATAAAGCACAAGTACTTCAGAATTGTACTCAAGTAAGAAAAAATGTACTTACATCACTGGCGTTTGTTATGTTTGAGAGTAAGCGTTAGCTCTCGTTTCAAACGTTTGCGCATGTGTCGCCTTTCAGGCCCTTTGGGCTTTCCGTAGTTGTGAGAGTGAGCGCGCGGCGGAGCGAGTCCTGGTGGGAAGTTGTGTTTTGTGTGCTGTATGTGCGCTGTGTCTTCATTCAAAACATGGCTCTGAACTTTCAAACGTCCACACTTTCTCTCACTTTGCCCATTTCGTGCCAGATATGTCTCGGAAAGGTAATTGCCGATATGTTTCCAAACCGTGTGTCACCTGTTAAACAAACGGATTTTTACATTTGATAACCTGCTGCCTGGTAACATGAACGTTGTTGCCAGTTTAACGTTACAAGAAGTTCTCAAAGTTAACGTTAGCTGCTATTATCAACTCAACGTGTTGCTTAATCAAACTACCTTATTGCCGATGTTAATAATATTGATTATCTTCTGTTGTTTTTGTCTGCGCAGGTCAGGCAGCCGGTCATCTGTGCCAACCACCACGTGTTCTGTTCCTCCTGCATGGAAATGTGGTTAAAGAAAGCCAGTCAGTGTCCCACCTGCAGGGTCCCCATCACAGCAGAACACCCCTGCAGAGAAATCATCGGTGAGTCACCCTAGCTCCATAAAACAAGGGAAAACAGAAGAGAGGTAATGTGAGGCTTCATCTGCCTGCAGCAGCTCACAGTTGACTCATCATGATATCAGCTTAAATAAACCATGTTGTTAAAAGTCAAGTTTAGGCAACTCCATACTTTTGTATTATGAGTTCAGCAGTTTGACCATGAGTTCCACATGCTTCATGGGAACTTGTGGACTGTATGATTGCAGTGTAGTGAACTTCAGATGAACTTATTTTAGGTCAGTAAAACTGTCTTGTTTCACCAAACCAAACAGTCTATAGCTCTTGTAAACACTGACAGAGAGGAGTGACAGCCAGGTTCAGCCAAGGTCTTATTTGTCCAGTTGTTGTTTTGCCTTTGATATTAAAGAATTTGTTTTTACAGTCAGCTTTTGTCTGAACTGTTTCGACTTGAGAAAATATGTCATTCAAAATGGCAGAGACAAGAGGAGGTTAGCTAGATACTATGGAAGGGATGTTAGAGATGCATTTTTGTTTACATACTCTTAGTTTTTATTCTTATGTGCAGTGTTTCATGATGAAGATGATGATTTATGAAATTCTTGATCACACAAATCGACTTCCTTCCTTGTTTTCTTCTGGCCTGATCATTTTTTTCAACATTACAAACTGATAACAGACAGTCCACAGTGATATGTAACAATGTAGCTCAGCCATGGCTAAAAGGTTTCAACCTTGAATGCTTTGAGTCATCCACTAGAATATTTCTTGCAAACGTTAGCTGGCAGTTTTGGAAACAAAAAGTAGCCTGTATTACTGCAGTTCTGGCTTCTATGTTGCCTGGATATTAACATATTGTTAGAGTTAATTTAAAATACCTTTTGATCCCAGTTTGTGATTACAACCTGAATTCGGATCAGCTGGACCCAGTGACTACGCTCAGCACCTCAAAAGTCCTGTCATCTTTGCACACTTTCCTATCTAAAAACCTGGGTGGCTCAGAATTATTGGCATCTTGCTGGTAAACGATATACAACATTAAAATAAGATTTGTTTGGAGCTGTTTCATTTTTTCATGGTTATGCTTTTTATATGTTTTTGGGAAACAGCTCTATAGTAATATTACTTAATCACTACTGAATCTCCATCAAAGCTTCAGTTTCTGATTTCTGTCTGTTTATCTGTTACTGTATTCATGTATTTACAGGAGGCACAAATGAGAGTGATCACAGTGACAGCCCTTCCATGAGGAAATGTCTCAGAAAAACCAGAGGAGAACTCCTTTTACGGGAGTATGAGGTATGGGTTCATCATGTATCACATTGTTTCATACTTTTCAACCCTGTGACAAGCCTTAAAGTATCACAATGACACCGCAATATGGTTATTGTTAAACCTTGTTTTGAGTTAAACAGTATTTCTTTTCGAACAGGAGGAAATTGAAGGGCTCATTAGAGAAAACGAGGACATCAAAACAAAAAATCAAAGTCTGGAGTCACAGCTGAAGACTGCTTTGGATCCCTGCAGCATTAATACAGTGCAAACAGATGACAGAAAAGTTGACCCATATGTCCTGGAAGAATGGACAAACAAGCTGCGAGCTGCCACAGATGTTTGCGATAAAATAAAACAGGACATGGACAAGCTCAAGGAGGTATACAACTTATAACAGTTAAAAATTTGCATGATGTGACTTTTTGAGTGTCCTCTATAGGATGTTCACGTTAGGGTACAAATCTCTGTGTATGGAGCTGATAAGTGATTAATGTATTGATGGAGAAGTCCCATCATCATTTTTCCTGTAATTGTATTAATATGAAATAATTGGATACATTCATCTAGAATCTGTATGCTGTGTTAAGAACTGTAAGAATGCAACATATCCCAAAAGAGAATCATGATAATTTATTTGGCATGTAGTCATCCTTCCAATTCATGATTTCATATTAAGGTAAACATATAACACAATGTTTTTATTTAGAGTAAATAAACATTTTTCAATAGAACTGCTCATTCAAGATAAGCATACCTGATGTTTTTATCTGTATGGCATATATACTGTTAATTAGCTACCTCTGTGAAACAATGTGTAACTTATTACAAATGTGTATCCTCAGGCAAATAAGGCATTACGATCTCAGAATGTCGACCTCGTACAAGAGAATATGAGACTGAAAGCAGAGGTGGCGAGTAGATCACCCCAGAAGTAAGTGTCTTTCTTGTTTTAATGACGTATAAATGCTTTTGGTTTTTGACTTGTATTTAGTTAGAAAGAGTCACCTTCTCTGTCAAATCAACAGCAGTTCCAGACTACTTTCTAAAGCGATTTTCAAAAAGACAAAATTAAGATCAGTTTTATTTATCTGTTTTTATTTTACTTTATTGCAAAATTAGCCATCTTCCATTAAGTAAAGTTGCTTGGTCAGTTAAAAAAATGGTGTCACTCAGCTAAATGTTATTTGGCTCACCTGTCATGACAATATTTGAACAATTCAATGACACAGAATAATCTGTCCCCAGGTTTGGTCGTTACACAGTGGCAGCACTGGAAGCTAAAATCCAGCAGTATGAGCGTGAAGTGGACCACTTGAAAAGGGCTCTGGAGCGTAGTGACCAGTACATTGAAGACCTGGAGTCTCGGGTCAGAAAGCCTGAGAAGAGCTGCCTTGAAGCGCAGGAAGCGTGTGGGAGTAGCAAAGCTGAAGCTTTCACTCAACAACAGAAAATCAACATGATGATGAGAAGCTTGAGTGACAACGAGAGGAGGTCAATCTGTAGCAATCCAGAGGCAGAATGTCGAACATTTTCTAGAAATCACAGTTTGATGTTCATGCCTTCTGCAGCGCACAAAGAGTTTAATAAGAATCTGACTGAAGACCAGAAAAACGAGGACATGGAAAGCACCTCATCTGACTTTTTGCCCACCACACCATCCTCTGCCTTCCGGTCCCTGACTCTGAGAAGCCCTGGCATCCGTGAAAAGAAAGTTGCATTTAAACCTGGGTCTCATTTGAGGAGACTTGATTTTGAAGATTTTCCCAGTCCTGGCAAGAGCAGCAGCACCGCGGAGAACCAATTCAGCAGCCTCGACAAATTTCCCAAAGGCTTGCCTCTGAGCTCTGACATAGACCCCTCAAAGTCTGTCTTTTGGGGTGGTTGGCAGAGATCTGAATCTATTGACCAATCGTGTCCAGGTCCAAGTAAAGAAAGCTCAGTCAAAGGAGCCACATCCACTAACCTTGTAGATGATAAGCCTAATAGTTTCCAGATGTCCAGTGAGGCCTCCATGGATGCGGCTTACCTGGACAAAATCTCAGAGTTGGACTCTATGATGCTGGATGGAGAGAGCTCCAGCAGCCGGGGATCGCAGCTGTCTCTGACCTCCTCCCCTCCCACAGACTTGGACAACACTCTGGTCCCAGAACCACAAACTTGTCCTGATGTCTTGTCCAGCAAACCCTTGATACAGTGTGACCAGAAGAAGCACCCGCCACAGGACAACATGGACAGGCCCTCGAATGACAAAGGGACTCCAAAGGACTCTGCAGAGGAAGGTTTTGCTGCACTGGGGTCAGGCGAGGAGAGCAGCACCCATGTCTGTGCAGGGCATGAAGGACCCTCTCAGACTGACGAACTGTCTTTTGATTTGCTGTTTGATTCACTGGAAGAGAATAAGGCTCGTCCCTCTGGCTCTCTCAGTCCAGCAAGCCAAGGCAATGATCATGTAAACCCTTTCTCCTCCTCCTCCTCCTGCTGCATTGGTAAACCTGTGAACACAGCGAGAGACAGACAAGCACTGAACATCAGCCAGCCAACAAAGAGAAAGTCTCACAGTCCCTTTAACACGAGCAGTCCCACAAAACTTTCAAAGCTCATGTGAAGGTTTTAAAAACTGAACCTGTGTGCTCTCACTCTACGGTGCACTGTGGTGTGTTTTGGTCAGACTACACAGTTGCTTCGGAATGAATTTGTCAATGTGATGCCCGGGTGTAACTATTATTATCTGTTGTGATATTGTATAAATTAAGACAAAATACAGCAGGTTTGTCAGAGTTTTTTTGTGTAGTCTACTTGTAGATGTCAGTGGCAGTTAAATGCTTTTTAAGGTCAGTCTTACTGTCTATGTTGTAATTGGACAAATGCTTGTGCTGTTTTTTGTTTTACTGTAGTGTGTCACTCTTGGTCCTGAGACATTTTTCAAACGTACTGTCAGTCTACTCCTGATGTAATCTTTTTAAAATGCCATGTAACACTGAAGACCGATGAACATGACTGTCATGAAGAATGGATATTTTGAATTAAATATTGTAATGTAAGTGTGTGTTAGAAAATAAAATAGTAAAGCAATGAAAAGCAATGTACAAAACTTTGTTTTGTGTTTATCTGCATTTTGTATTGTATTTGCCACAATAGGTTAAATTGGACTAGTATATTGAAGGTGAATATTCCACATTGTGATTTCTGGTAAACTTGAGGATTTCTCTCTTCTTCTTTTTTTTTTTTTAATTATATCAATTTTGTGCTACTTTTCCTGATCATTTGCATTAATTGAACAGCAACCATTGTTAATTTGCTGCCATTAAATGTCAAAAAGCTGCTTATTCGTGCTGATATAAAAGCATGTTGCAGCCTGTAACGACACACATTAGAGACCTCACACGCACAGCAGCTCCATTGTAGCAGAAAGCTCCTTATTTATTATGCAAATTTAACGATATCATGTATATTTCACATACCTCTAATCGCTGCATGAAATTTTAATTGGGCAGCCGTTGTGGTTTGAATAAATGAAGTGTTATTGGGATTAATTAATTTAGGTAAAGACTGTGTACAAGGTTAGGCTGGTGTATTAGGGCTAAATCAATTTGTTTAGTGCTCGTCTGGAGATGATGGGCTTTAATGATAAGGAGGCGGTGTCATTATTTCTAAGGGTTAAGATAAGAGACAGGAAATATGTGAACAGCTGATAAAGTCAATGAAACAAATATATAGAAATATTTTCACACAATATTGCTTTCCTTTTTTTATTGTTGGAGACAGATTATACTTCAATTGATTGCTCATATTTTTCTATAATAAAACAACTTCCCGGAATGAGATGGATAAAAACCTGCAGCTAAAACAAACAGCATTAAGTGGTTTATGGCCTCTAAGTAAAGAATAAGGCCAAAAGTCTCTGGTGCCAAAAGCCTGGATGGAGCAGGCAGTCTAGTCTCCAGATGTTGCTGCCTCTGCCCTGTGTGTGCACTTTTTTTTTTTTTTATCTGTCAGCCTGTTCACTGTTCTGGCAGCTTATGTCTCGCGAGAGCAGCCGAGCACGGGCTTGACGAGATCTGAGGCGCTCAGGTGTAAGAGCCTCTCTCATCCCCAGCAGTGGGAAACAGTAGACAGATAAGTGCGTCTGAGAGACTGCAGGCATCTCTGTGATCTCCGGGCTCAAGGCTGCACTACACAGCGAACTACCCTGCATCATTACCGGATAGGCAAAGGATCACTGTGCATCTATGACTATTTTCCAGCGCTTGTAGCCGTCCCCCCCTCCTCCTCCTTCTCCTCTTCTTCTTCTTCTTCCCGTGCACTTTAATTGGAGAAGCTCGCCAAGATGATGTCCATGAACAGCAAACAGCCGCACTTCGCCATGCATCCCTCTCTACCCGAGCACAAGTACACCACCCTGCACTCCAGCTCGGAAGCTATAAGGAGAGCCTGTCTACAAACTCCACAGGTAAATTATCCCCCCTCCAAAAAAACTTCCTTTTTGTTGCCTTGGCTGCATGTCTGTGCGCAAAATCCAGGGCTGCTCCATCCAGCCAAGACGCGCACTTAATGTTTTTTTCATGCATCCCTGCAAGAGTCTTTATGCAAGCATGCTCGTGCAAAAGCTGGCTTTTGTGTTTTTGTATTAATTTTTAAGACTTGCAACTTCTGAGGCAAAACTCCGACTGTGTGTTGTGCGTCTCCAAAAAGTCCCGACTGACAGTTATTTCTTCTTTTCTCTGACGCCTTTCTTCTCTGTATCTCCCCTCCTCTTCTCCTCTTCTTCTTCTTTTTTTAAATAATTCCGCCCTTGCAGCTGCAGAGTAACATCTTCGCCAGCCTGGATGAGACCCTCCTGGCCCGGGCCGAGGCGCTGGCCGCCGTGGACATCGCCGTGTCCCAGGGCAAGACGCACCCGTTCAAGCCTGACGCCACCTACCACACCATGAGCACCGTGCCATGCTCGTCCACGTCCACCGTCCCCCTGGCCCACCACCACCACCACCATCACCACCACCACCACCAGAACCTGGAGCCGCCGGACATCATGGAGCACATCAGCTCGCCGTCCCTCGCCCTCATGCCCAGCGCGCACGACGGCACCGGCGGAGGAGGCGGCGGCGGCGGCGGAGGCGGCGGCGGCGGGGGGCTCATCTCCACCTCCTCCCACCCGCACTCTCACATGCACGGCTTGGGTCACCTCTCCCACCAGGCCATGAGCATGAACTCGCCTCTCACCCACCACGGGCTCTTACCGGGCCACCACGGGGGGAGTCAAGGCGGCCCGGGGCTCACGAGCGCCGGCCTGCCCTCCATCAATGACTCGGACACGGACCCACGCGAGCTGGAGGCGTTCGCTGAGCGCTTCAAGCAGCGGAGGATCAAGCTGGGGGTGACGCAGGCGGACGTGGGCAGCGCGCTGGCGAACCTCAAAATCCCCGGCGTGGGGTCCCTGAGCCAAAGTACAATATGTCGCTTCGAGTCTTTAACTCTGTCCCACAACAACATGATCGCGCTCAAGCCGATCCTCCAGGCCTGGCTGGAGGAGGCCGAGGGCGCCCAGAGGGAGAAAATGAGCAAACCGGACATTTTCAACGGGGGGGAGAAGAAGCGCAAGAGGACCTCGATAGCGGCCCCGGAGAAGCGCTCCCTGGAGGCTTACTTCGCCGTTCAGCCGCGACCGTCGTCCGAGAAAATCGCAGCGATCGCAGAAAAGTTGGACCTGAAAAAAAACGTGGTGCGCGTGTGGTTTTGTAACCAAAGACAGAAGCAGAAGAGGTTGAAATTCTCCGCCACTCACTGATGCGCGAGGAGCGTGAAATTATAACGATGATGACAACAACAACAACAAAAAAATGAAAAGAAAAAAAAAAGTTGTGTGACTGAATTTGGGGACCAAAAGGACACAAAGACACCATTTTCAGTCTTTTGTCTCCGGTGATTTTACACGCTGGGGCGCAATGGGCTTTTATTTATGAGGCTTCATATATCTTGTTTATTTTCACGTTATCGGTGAATGTGAAGTATGCAAATAACAGAATCACACAAATTTCGCTCAGTTGTTTCGAGGGAAAAAAGTTTTAGCGACATTGCCTTTTAAAACACGTGGAAAGAGGTAATTTGCTTGATACTATAGCGAGTTATTTTCTCCAAATAGGCCTATTATTTGAAGTATAGCCATTTACGAATTACCTCATTGATTGTTGAACTGTGTTATTTATTTTTGGGTTTGGTTTTTTGTCGTTGTTGGTATAGAATAATTCATGAGTATGTTCATTTATCCATCTGTTCATTTATTCTTATTTGGAGGCTGCTATGAACTCAAATTTAGTTGCAAACATTTAAGGTAAAAAAAAACAAAGTGTAGGCCTGCATGAAATCCTGATTCACGGGCAGTGATTTTTAGCCTCTACAGGCTGTCACATAAATACAGTATATTTATTTTGAATTTGCACAAGAGACCCTTTAGGTTTATAGTTGGTTATGTCAAAATGGTTTTGTATATACAGACATCACTTTGTCACTTATCAGAGGTGAGCTCCTGTGTGTGTTTGGGATTAAATTATAATGGACACAATTGGCAGCGGTTTCAAACAGATCCAGAAAACACTAGAGCCTTGTCTGCTTCATGAAGGAGAAAAACAAACCCAGAAGTTTTCTCCCATGTGTTTCAGTTTGCAGTGCAAACACTCTATGCATTGGAAAAAGAATCACTCTGTCCAGTAGAGCTGTCTGCTGATAGACCTTATGTCGTGGATGGTGTAAGTCACTGTTTAAATTGCCTGTTTTTCCACATTGAGATCACCACGTTGTTTGTCGTGTTACTTGTTACAGAAACGTTGTGTAAGTAATCTTTTACTTTGTGCACAGGTATGTTTACAAAAACTGCGGCGACATGTGCATCATTGGAAAAAAATGTCCCACTGTCTCCTTCCCTCTCTCACCAACTTCTACACTCTCCTCTGTTGTCCTCTTATTTTCATTGGTACTCTTCATCCTGTAAGCCAAATTCAACAGGGAGGTGTGTTCCAGCAATCTTCTAATAAACTGAAGAAAAAAACATGTTTTTATGGTTGTGATTGGGCCACAATGAACACAAATATTAAGGTTTTAATGTAAATATTGGTGTAAAGATTTGAGACGTTATTTAAACATTGTTTTGATTTTAAATGCTTTTTAATTTTTTTTTTTTTACCACCCAGATAAAATATTAATCAATGAAAATAATGTTTTGATGTCTTCAAAGTTTGTCTAATATATGGTTGAGAAAATTTCCTAAATTTGGGAGGTTTTATGCAAACCACAACAAATTTCAAGAAATGAAAAATGATGCAAGCCTTTGTCTTCAAAAAAAAGTAGTAAAGTAAACATTTTGTGTAATAATAATAATAATAATAATAATGATAATAATAATAATGGTTTCCTTCAAAGGAGAAAAGTTAAGAAAATGAAACCTTTTTAAATGGTGCAACAGAACAAGTTCATTGATTTAATAACTAGAATTATAATCCGTTATTAAGTATATTGTGTTTTTAGTTTGCCATGTGTGTGAATGTTTGCACCTATAATGGGCTTAATTACAACAGAGCAGGCTGTTAAATGAAACATTGATTTGCATGTCTGGAATTCTTCACTAAGATAAAGTTTCCTCCTTTGGTTGTGTGTGAAGCAAACGATCAACATTTAATGAAGTTTCACAGCAGAGTCAGAATAACTGAGCAGCAGCAGCAGAGAGAGGAGGCGTGTGTGTTTGTGTGTGTGTGTGTGTGTGTGTGTAAGAAATTAAAGTTAAAGTTTTTTTTATTGTAAATGACCACTGAGTGACCTCCACCCTCCTCCAAATATTTTTCTATTCACTCTCACCTCAAGATTTTTTTTATTTTTGGTGAGCTTCACTTTCCGCTGCATTTATAAAGAAACCGAATTTTAAAATGCAGGTGATGCAATATTAATCGCGATTTGCTGCTATAAAATGCAATATTTTCAGACAGCTATCGGGGCTTTGAGGGGGAAGCAGAGGCGGATGGAGGAAGCAGAGAAAGCTGCTGCTTATTGCTTTTTATTTGAGCTTCTGGCTGCATGGACAGAAGAGAAAGAGTCTTTAACGTGAGTAAAGCATATTTTCAGTTTGATTTTTGTAACATGTTTAGCACAGATAGAGAAACTTTATCCTACTATCAGCTTGTCAAAAGTATTTTTCTATGGTATCTTGGTGTCACCCTGCACTGCCTTTCTTTTTTGTTTTTTAATTTCTAAGAAATAATGGCAAACGTTTAAAGTGTAATGTAAAATATATAATAGGAAAGTGTGATTTTTTTTTCATTTAAAGGGAATATTTTTCTTAGATTTTTAACCTTGTTGCACCAGAAACGAAGCTGGAAAATTATCTTGTGAAGAGAAACTTTTATACCTATTTTCCGTTATTTGTAGGATTTTGAATTTAGTTTATTATTTTAAATTCTATTCTATTAATTCGGGCAACATCTGATCAGAATAGTGAGTGTTTATTCCTTTATTTTGTTGATTCCCATCTATCTATCTATCTATCTATCTATCTATCTATCTATCTATCTATCTATCTATCTATCTATCTATCTATCTATCATTTTTGTACCATCTTATCAGTTCAAAGTTTCACCATCTAACACACACACACACCACCGTTGGCACCGAACCCACTCCACGCGCCGCACCTCACGCGCCACCCGGACAATCATCTCAGCAGCAGCACGCGCAGCTCCGCCGGCGGATTGCAGGGTGATGCATTATTGAAAGCCTATATCAAACAGCTCTGGGGTGCTGTCTCTCTGCACAAGGGGCTCTGGATGAAGTCGGACTGTCTGCCTGCACAATAGCCTCTAATATGTTAATGGCTGCAGGGGATGCCCGAGGTACCGTCCCCAGCTGCCTCGCCTACCATATGTCAGCCCCTCACGACAGAGTCCTCTATTAATCAGGGGGGGTGTTTCATCAGTAACTTCACCGGTATCATAACCCTTAAAGCTCCATCAATAGAGGGCCGCTGCACCGCCTGCTCATGTGTCCTTTCAGCATGGGCCTCCCCTTATATTCAGGGCCAGGTAATTTTAGGTGACCCCCTCCTCCCCTTCCCTCCCCATCTCCTCTCGTCCCATCCCATGATGCGTTGGGTTTCCCCATCTGAGCCTTAAAGCAATACCTTAAATTCTAAATTGGTCACGTGAAAACAAAAGTTTTGGATAACAATTATTTTTCAAGTGAGTTATTATCATTATCATCGTCATCATCATCATCATCATCATCATCATTCACTGCTACTATTATCAGTCTCCTCCTCCTCCTTCTTATCATCATCATCATCATCCTAATCATGTTATACTATTATTATTGTTGTTGTAATATTATCATCATCACCATCATCCTTCTTGTTCTACCTATTTTTATTATTATAATCATTATCATCATGATCGTCATCTACTACTACTTTTATCACCATCCTCCTCCTTCTTATTATTATCATCAACAACATCTTCATCATCATATTATCATCATTATTATTGTTGTTGTACTATCATCATCATCATCATCATCATCATCCTTCTTGTTCTTCTTCTTCCTATTTTTTAACATTATAATTATCATCATCATTCCAATCATACTACTAATACTATTATTGCTGTTGTTGTACTATTATCATCATCCTTCTTGTTCTTCATATTTTTATTTTCATAATCATTATCATTATCATCATCATCTACTACTACTCTTATCCTCCTCCTCCTTCTTATTGTCATCATCATCATCCTAATCACATTATTATTACCATTTTTATTGTTGTACTATTCATCATCATTGTCCGTCTTGTTCTTCTTCCTGTTTTTATTAATATAATCATCATCCTCATCATCTACTTTATCTACTACTACTTTTATCATCCTCCTCCTCCTTATTATCATCATCATCATCCAAATCATCTTATTATTATTATTATTATTATTATTATTATTATTATTATTATTATTATTATGTAACAGTGTGTGTCATCCTGTCTCCACAGCATGAATCCTCCTCCTCTCCTTCCTCCTTCACATCCTCTCATAGGCCTGGATGGATTAATCATGGGGGCCTACCAAAGGATCTCATAACTTAATTCCTTCAGGCTACCAGTCGGGGGAGTAATTAATCTATACCGTGGATGTAAATAAAAGGAAATTGGATTCCTGACAGACGAGATGAGAGAGTCTGTGACACCACGTCGCCAAATAATGATTTCAGCGCGTTATGGTAACGCAGGCGCTCAGATTTACGAGCGCACTATTTTTTACTGCGGCTCGGAGCGGAAGGGAGTGGGCCTGCCCTAATCGCAGCTGTTAGGCGCCCAGGTTAAGATGGATTAGATCATTATAATTACAGCAGTACGAGATAAAGTAAAAAAAAAAAAAAGGAACAGAGAGCGCACATGTACTGTGTTGGTTTTGAATTGGCTCCTTCTTGCCCTTGTTTTTTGACATTGTTCCACTTGTGAAGTCTCTTAAAACAAAAAAAGAGAGAGCTCCCATTGAGTGCTCTGTTGATCTAACAATGAGCAGGAAGGCTGGCCTTTGGACTGAAATGTCAAACCAGGGGATGTGGATGGGTAGATCCCCCAGATCTGCACTCATTTCCCACTTATATTTGCTCAGTAATCCGCTGTGGCAGCCCTCCATCGCCTAGGACCTGGTTTGGGAGGCGATGGTGTTGACACAGGGGTATATTTCAATCACAGAGGGTTCAGAGTCAGACGAACAACTTATTTGTCTAATAAATCCGTCATTTAGTAAGAAAAATATTTGATCTTGAGGGGCTGACCTCTTGTCATGTAGCTACAGTACTGACAGATAGGAAATGGATATGCAGGTAGGATGCATACCAAAAAGCACAATTTAGATTCCTATTTGTATGGAGCACACATATAACAAACAGATCAAAGGCTGCCAGCACACATCTTCTTATTATGGCTTTTGTAATAAAAAAAAATAAAACAAGAAATGGAAGACATGAAAAAGTTTCTGTTGTCTGGAGGAGAAATGGAGGATGAAAGAGTTGAAAAGCTGACTGTTAAAATATTTCCTTTAGATTTTGTAACATAATTCTTTGGCGATGATGAAGGCTAGAATGAACGTCTGTGACATGATTTCCCTTGAGTCTTGGATGTAGTTTTAAGATTAAGACCACAACGAAAAGTTACCACTTTGCTGTGATTTCACAAGTGTTTTGACTACTTTTACTACACACATACACACAAGATGGAGGAAGCAGCTTGGACACACACTTTGAATTTGGAAACAAATAAAACTCGACTATGATAGCAGCTTTAATTGGAGAACAATCTCATCCAAATTAGTGCAGCTGAAGTCTGCAGAATGCCAAATTAACATTTTCTGGTGCTCTACTGAATTTCATTAAAATAGTCCAGTAAGTCTCGTGTGTCACCTCAAGTTGTGAAATCAAAACTCTCCATAAAGCTGCTCATTTACTTCACTTCAACTATCCAAGTTCACCATCTGTTGCAGTTTTCAAATGACTCTTTCACGCCTTTTGTTTGTGATCCAGAATGCAGCATGAAACTTTAAAATCTTATCATCAGGCTCCTGTCATCTTTTTTCACTGATCCATGTTTCCCAGAAATTACACTTAAACAAACACACATCTAAGACTTTCACACCATCGCGCTGCCACTCTGCAGCTTTATTTTGATCACCACGACTGAAACACTTGCTTCTCTCTGTAGCTGATCTTTATAGGTCATCAGTCACCATCCAAGTGTGCCAAGTGATTAAGCGCAGCTTCAACCAGCAAGAACATCTAACGAGTGAAAAGACCTGCTGTTGACTTTGACTGGAGCAAAATGCACGACTCTTAAAATGACTGCAGAGCCCTGAAATACACTTAGAAGATGTGTGTGATGTTTGCTGATATCGATGCTGGCAGATGTTTCTGTTTGATGCCTAAATCTTTTTTTTTTTTTACTTAAGTGCAGGTTGTCTGCATTTGTCCACTTTGCAGTACACAAAACTGAAACAAACATCATCAGTCTGTACTTTTGTAAGAGATGTAATTCCTCAATCATCAAATCATCTTAATGAGAAGGATACTCAATTTATTCTTAATCTCTCTTTGCAGCTGATGTGGAAACTATGGTTGGAAATCTGAAGGCATCCTCCAAACAAAGCTGACTTTGCATTGTCCAAATGATTGACATCCATCCTGATAAAGTGCAGCATTAAAACATAAAAACACTTGTCACTGTCTGCACTGGTTCGTCGTCTTGTTCATAGAAAAAAAAAATAGATGTATTGCCACCTAAATGTCACTTCATGCTAAATCTGCCTTACAACCTAAATGTCATTTATTTCCCGAGTCCTCCCTCTGAAGATCCGTCATGGCCTGGGGCAGACTGATCTTTGAACCCTGGTATTGAACCCATTTTCCTGGGTAACACCATATCAGGAGATTCCACATAAAGATCGGTGTAGATTCGAGGAAATGCAAAGAAAATTATGGGTCAAACTTCTCAGTGGTTTCTTAAAATATAGATATACTGTATAGCTGCAATTTCATGTGATCTAGACAATCATTTGCCTTCATTATTATTATGTATCTTTATCACATTATTTCATTATTATAGGCACTTTTATTAAACAGGCAAATGCTGGACAATCAAGCCCCATTGTCCTAAGCCACAAGGGCACAACTGAGAACCAAGACTAATCAAAGTTGTAAAAACGATTGTGTTATTCCACTATTCCCACAGCTGTTTCCTTCATAAAGCAGAGACATGCTCTTCTTTAGTTCTGTTTGCACGCTCCACATTGAACAACTAATGTCGCCTTCTTTGCTGTCACTGTGCGCTTTTGATGCCACAAATTCATAACAGCGTTTATAAATCGTTTGCAACTTCAATGGGCCTCACAGCTGGTGACAGGCTGAACTCTACACCTTTTATATAAAGCACAGGTGGTTCACTTTATTCTCTACTGTGCTGGAATATTTAAGTTTGCAAACCATTGAGCAAAAAAAAAATGTGTGGTGCTAATGAAACTGCACATTCAGACAGATGAGAGGAATCACTTCAGGCCTCAGTGCTGGTCTCTGTCGCTGACCTTGGTGCTGAACATCACACGGCATGCTCCTCCTGGTGCAACCCTCAAAGTTTGGTCTTACTCATTTTAAGCTCATACTACAGTTTGAAATCAAAGTCTTCATTTGGAAAATATGAGGTTAATTTTCCTTAATTTAGAAAGAAGCCTTAATCCTATGAAGGGTTAAAGTGCCTCCCTACCTTTTGGGTTAACTAAACTTTATTAGGATTCATTCATTTACTTAAAGGAGTTCACAGTTTAGAAGAATTATTAAACTTTATAAAAAACAATTAAAATCATATTAGTGCCTGTTATAGGAAAGAAATGCCAAATTAAATGTTCACACCCAGGATGCACCATTACAACTGCTGTGTTCTGCCTTTCTTTAAACATTGAATGCTAAACATTTAGTCAGCTCCCTATAAATTACACTTGGCCTTTATTCTCTCTTATTGCTTATCTTGGTGAAGTAAATGATCCCCCCCCCCACCACTGCTTCTCCATAAATGAAACATTTCCTAGCACCACATATATAACATCTAGTTTTTCGTTCAGGGGCTGTGGGGGCATTTCATGTGGCTGAGAGAGGCCAGTCCCCCATCGGTAGATATTGAATATCTTCCTCTGTACACATAGACTTCGATAATGAGGAGAGTGTCGGCCACCGTTTGCCCGCCGCCACGCCATCAAATATTCATCACTGTTGATTAAACAGCCGGCAGCTGCCGATCGGCCGGGTGTCAAATTTGTATCCAGCTACCTTCTGTACACACCCAGCCTGAATACAATGAAATGGGACTGAAATCATCCACCAAATAATATATACATGCACACACACGGTCATATATGTGGGTGAGGGGGATATCACTTTCACTGTAAGAATCTAGCAGGGCTTAAGCGGACATTAACGTTTCCATCCTCTGACCATCAGCCAGAATGACAGAGAGAAAACTGTGAAAGACGAAGAGAGGGAGAGGGAGAGAGAGAGAGAGAGAGAGAGAGAGAGAGAGAGAGAGAGAGAGAGAGAGGTTACTGTGAGGCACGTTAAATATTTCATGAGTTGTTGGAGTGGAGTTGGAGTTGTGGAGAGGAAAGAGTGCCCTGGAAGGTTGGTTCAACTCATTTGCTGAACTCGGGCTGAGAAGCATGCAGGGGAACAAATGTTGATGCAGTCCTACACACACACACACACACACACACACACACACACACACACACACACACTATTGGCTGAATAGTTATCCTCTTGAATGTCAGTGACAATTCAAATAGTAGTACAATAGCCGTAGTACCAGTAGCATATGTATTTGCTAGTCTCTCGTCTCCCCCCTGTTCCCCCTCCGTCTAAAGATGCAAACTCCATTGGGCTGTGCAACTTCAAAGTCCCACAGCTCATTTAGCAAGACAACAGAAGTCTAATTGGGTGATTGATGGCAATTTGATTTTTTTGCTCCCATGACAGGGGGGAAAAAAAATCACAATTATCTTACATCCTCCTGCTTTTAAACACACACTATAAACTTTGCATTGCAGCCTCATGTGCAAATCATCAGGCTCCAGCGAAACCTTAGCTGATGCTGTGTGACAAAATAATATATACAAACCAATTTATGATTTCCTGGAACACAGTTGCTAGGAATTAAATTTATGTTCACGTTTCTTTATGTGACCCTTAGAGCTAAATCATAAACCCTGAACACTTTCACACTGAAATTTAAATGCTTTCTGAATGTAAACCCAAGCGCTAACAATTACCATAAGTGTAATGCAATTACAGGCCCTTAAAATGAAATAAACTGACTCCTAATCTTAGTAAGGCTGCAACTGACTATTATTTTCACGATTGATGAGTTGTTTGATCTATGAAGAGTCAGAAAATGGCACGTTGCAAATGCCACTCAAATATTTTGTTTTGTCCGTCCAACATTACCAAACCAAAAAATCTTTAGTTTGCAATTATAGGAAACAAAGAAAAAGGGAAAATGCTCAGTCTAGAGGAGCGGGAACAAGCCAATTTGCTTGAAAAATGACTCAAAAGATTAATCAATTATCAAAATAGTTGCAAATTAATTTTCTGTCAGTCGACTAACTGATTAATGGACCGATTGTTTCATCTCTAAATCCTAGAACCTCACTTTGGGCCTGAGCTTCATTTCACTACCCACTCGACTTACACCCATGTGACCTACAGTCCTACACTTGATACATCGCCTCAAAATAACTGATCTTAGTCAAAGTGAGGATCAGAAATAAAACGTGCTCATATTGGAAGCTTTCTCAGCTAATTAATGCTTGGTTCTTGCTAAGATGGATTACATGCTCACACACATTTCTCCATTTAAACATCTACTTATTGTATTTATTTCTACCAGAATTTAAAACCAGGACTGAAGCATCTATGGCATGTTGAGGGTGTTTATGAGAGCAAATCAGACAGCATTCAACAGCAAGAGGAAACAAGTGTCTGAGAGGGAGAGGCAGAGGGAGACAAAAAGAGAGCTCAGCTTACTGGCCATTGATCGTCTCTCTGTGATCTTATTAGCCTCTTGTTACTCAGACTGGAATATCATCCTCTGGATCCCCTTACTGGAATATCCGACTCAGTTGACACAGTTGTTAGATCAGCAACCTCAACCTGAGTGTCACCAATCAACCAGCCAACACACGATAAAGATGACAAGTGCTGCACCGTCGGGTGGTGTTCATGTCTCTGCAAAAAGCCGTGACTCGGTGTAGAGCTAGATCGTCTTTAGCAGAGTTTAACAGAACAAAAGCGAGCAGGTAAAAGTTTGATTTTTTTCCTCAAGGGCACTTCACCAAGATTGTGTGTCTTCAGCTACCAGGACAGTCTCTACTACAGCCAATAGCCCCTTGCTGCTGCTGCTGCTGTCTTACATCACTGTTATACCACTCAAAAAAACATTCTATATTAATCATGATCACGCCCAAGAGACACCCACAGAGAGCCTGCAGGATCCCATGTTAGGCTCCAGCCATTTGTGACACCTTTCATCAATACCACATGTTCTGACATTGATTGTTATGTCCTGGGTGTCCTGGCTTCGCACCTCGCAGGTCACACGGTGAGAAATCAGCTCTCCGTTTTATTACTCGAGGGACCTCATCGGCCCAGCAGAAGACTGTTAGCTTTGACAGGTGGAGCCGGTGTCGACTTTGACAAAGTACTGATTAGCCTGTCACTCTGAATGCAGGAAAAACCACGAACTATGTAAAATTCATTCAGTGACTCTCTGCGAGCCTCGTTGAGTTAGATGAATTGAAATGACTGATTATAGTTGAGTTATAAGCGCTGGTCACATTGATGTATCTGTGCAAGAGTGCCAGAGCATGGTTTTGGTGTCAGTTTGTTAATTACTTCCAAGTTTATTAATTAATAGGTCGTAATTATCTAGAAGAATTAACAATGTGAATTACCAGTTTGTCCTCCAAACCTCCACCTTAGAAACTGGTACACATTCACTCCATGTAGTTTTTTTGGCGACATCTGATTTTTTTGTGGGGCACAATGTCTGAACATCTTTGTTGTTATTAATATTAAGACTGTCTGAAAGTCTTCATTTGTGTCATATCGTCACATTTTCAGAAGGCCTTTTAACATCCAGCCATGGACAATGAACAAGATGTAAGATAACTCTGGCTCGTTTACAGTTTTTTTCATATTGATCAATGAGCATCGTCCAAGACAAAAGGGCTATTAAAATAAAACAAAAAAGAAATTTGCCAACCTATGTCATTATTAGCTTCAAATAGAGCCATTTGCCTGAAACTATTTTGATAATTGATTAACCGTTTAAGTCATTTGTAGGCAAAAATAACAAAATTTGCTTCTGTTTCATATCGTCACAAACTGAATATTTTTGGGTTTTGGACTGTTGAGTGGACAAAACAAGACATTTAGACATTTTAATGAACTTAAAACTACCAACTGTTTTTACTATATGTATTCCTGATTGCTGCTTTTTTTCTGTGAACTACTTGATAATTAAAAAAAAAAAAATTCAAATAAAACAATCTGAGAAGGAAAAATCACATCATGGTTGAACTGGCCATAACTACAAATGCACAAGTGTGACAAGGGATCAGAAGGACACAGCTTTGCTTAAGAGGAGTCACACGCCAGAACAGGATGGACACCATCGCACGCCTCATTGATAAAAGGCCAGTTGGTACAAATACACTGATTGAACCTTTTATTAGACGTTAATGAATGAACAAGATCAAAAATCCTCATAACAAGTCTAAAGAAGAGTTCACTCATTCATTCAAGAGAGCAAATGAACGGGTCCTAAGAATAGCATGAACTTCAACACATCCTTTACCTCAAACCTCAGTGGACCGGAGCACTGTTGATACCTCCTCTAATTACCGTGATTGACTGTTGTGCAATATTATCTGTCTGGGTCCCCCTGTCCTCACATCTACACCCTACAAGTCACCCTGTCTCACGCAGTCAGGATCCAAATTTCACCCACTTATTGACCAATGTGACAAATGGTAAGGCGGGAGGGGGGGGGCGTGTGATGGGGAGGAGGGCAGCGGTGCGGGGAGAAGGGAAGGTGAGGAGATAAAGTGTACCACTGAATAATTCAGAATGAAAACACAGAGGAAATCGATCATGAGGCCAAAATCTGATATTAACAGCAAATTACACCATAATGTTAGGTGGGAGGTGGCATGTGTGTGTGTGTGTGTGTGTGTGTGTGTGTGTGTGAGACAGAGATAAAGAGTTACTGAGGCAACTAATTTAGTATCTGTCATGTGGATCAGACTCACTTGGGGAACTCACTTGGCTTTTATTTTATGACTTTTAAAATAACCAGCTGCACTGAAGTGTAATGTTCTCGGTGTTAGTCAGACACTTAAGAGTTGCTAACTAATTAGCGCTACATTGGATTTTATAATTGGCTATCATGGGCCTTTATTGGTCAATTACCCATTCAAATCAAGTGACTCAGCCAAATGTAACAGTCTTATTATTACTCAATTAAAACAAATGCTCTCTGTGGTAGGGGGTTTGAGAGGGGGTGGGTGTGGGGGTGGGTGGGGGGTGAGTCCAGATTCCCAGTATATCATCAGGTAATTAATATTTTCATTAACTCGCTCTGTGTTGAGCTGCGACCTGCCTCTGATCATTTCATTTCCTCTCCATGGGTTCGATACTGTAGTGGCTCCATAATTAGTTTGATTTATATCTGGCCCCTGTAATGAAGGAGAGCGCTCATTTCTCTCCTCTTCCCTTTGCCGAGCACCGCTGCTTGCCTCGCACTCATCTAATGTCCGATAAATACGCGGGGCTGCACTCCATGAAAGGAATAGGCCTCTGTGTATTGAGACAGCTCATGAACAAGCAACAGAGACACGGTTTGTGAAAAATTCACACCCGGGTCTTTGAGGGATGGAGTGAGGGCTTGTGTGTAACANGGGGGTGGGTGCGGGGGTGGGTGGGGGGTGAGTCCAGATTCCCAGTATATCATCAGGTAATTAATATTTTCATTAACTCGCTCTGTGTTGAGCTGCGACCTGCCTCTGATCATTTCATTTCCTCTCCATGGGTTCGATACTGTAGTGGCTCCATAATTAGTTTGATTTATATCTGGCCCCTGTAATGAAGGAGAGCGCTCATTTCTCTCCTCTTCCCTTTGCCGAGCACCGCTGCTTGCCTCGCACTCATCTAATGTCCGATAAATACGCGGGGCTGCACTCCATGAAAGGAATAGGCCTCTGTGTATTGAGACAGCTCATGAACAAGCAACAGAGACACGGTTTGTGAAAAATTCACACCCGGGTCTTTGAGGGATGGAGTGAGGGCTTGTGTGTAACACGGTGAGGAAACATGACTTATTAAAGATTGAAGCATACATACGTGATTCTTTTCTGTCTCAAGACTGAAATTCTTGATACCGGTGCCCAAAAACCTTAGGGATTAAGAGAAATGTAGGGAAAGAACATAGTGAAGGGGAGGTATCAAAGGCCTCAGGAGGATCTCTTCTATGTTAATAGTTCATGATCAGTGCTAACAATAAGGTCTCTGGGTGATTAAAAACAATAATTCCATATTTGAATGGATGATAATACAGTTCCTGTCATGAATTTTGGATAACTATAGATCTCAGGTTGGTACATGCAGCTATGATAGGTGCGTTTTTCTACCATGTAATGCATATATCCACTGCATGGGCTACATGACTTCAGTGGCTTTACACTCAGCAGGCTAACACAGGAGTGCACATGAATGATTTCAGCATTAATAATGCTCCATTGATTATTGTTCTGCTGTTTAAAGGTGAATGGCAAAGCTTTCTGAGCAGCAGGGGAGGGAGAGGCCTGTGCGTCTCAGGGAAGGCCTGATTTACATTTTGGAAAGTGCACCTTATTCCCGGGGGGTTTGCCTATCGTTTGCAGTCAATACTGACTCTGAACTTTCTTTGTTGTAGGAGACTCTCCAGTCCTTTACACACAGGCTGCATTTTGGCTGCTTCGCAATTTTTTTTTCTATACAGCTTGTGTTTTGTTGAAAACCCATGTCCAAATCCATATATAGAAATATGTTGTGTAAACTGCACGACTCACAATGGTTTATTCATTAAGGTATAAAAATATAAATATGTCTAGGGTCTTACAATATAATCACAATACCCAGATTGTTCCAAAGGATACCATATATTGCACTAAAACACATCTGTCAGGTTGCTTCAGCTCGATAATGCTGTAAGTTTCAAGGTTAGTTTTCCCTCAGTAGGCTCACTCCAATTTTTTTTTTTTTTGCTGATCACATTATTCATGGGCATGATTGGACTGCAACAGATCTCTGGCCTATTTCAGAGGCAAGCTTCCTCCTTCCGAAGACACGAGCAACAGCTCTTGCCAACAACTGCCCTCCAGCTAGCTCTGCATTAAGGTTATCTCAGTCTCAAGATTTCTGGAAAGGTAATCGTCAGCATAATATACACAGCACAACACAGAAGGAATAAAGAAGCAACTTTTGCTTGATCCTACTATGTTTGCTTGTAGACAAAAATACAAAAATGAACATTTATTAATAAGAGTTTCATCTATATTTGCAATGTTTATGCCATTGCATGAGATAAGGCATGTTTTTATTTCCTATTTCTGTGATGATATATCAATTAGCACATACTTATAGTTTTGTATTAGCAGCAAGTCAAAGGCTCTTATTCATGAATGAGTGTAGGGATGAGACGTGTATTTCACTTTATGTTGTTGTGATGCTCTTTGGGATCGATATGTACCACCAAACAATTGATAAATGGCAGTGACAGGAAACACTACGCGTTCTCTTCCCAGGTTTCATAAGAGCCAAAGCTAAGCGGGTGGAAACATAAAGATAATCTTCAGTGCCACATAAAAAGGAGTCAAATTAGCTAGCTAGCCAGACTGTCCATCTCAGCATCTCTCAGGCACATTTAGCAAGCACTGAATGCAGCTCTTTCTACCATTTCCCCTTACTCAATTATTGATGGTAATTATCATGGTGTGCTTAGTCTGCACCATAACAATATATTCTTAAAAAGGAAGCAAGTCAGTGGGCATTCTCTCAAATTATCTACATTTCTAATGGCACGCTCTCGCTTTTCCCCCCTCTTGACTGAAAACTGTGATTGCGGTAATTCTTCTACATGTGATAATTTATGTGGCTGCAAAGTCACTTAGACACGTGAGAATGGAAAGACTGTCTTATAACATTTTTATAACACCAGAACAGAAGGTTCATACCTGATATGCAGAAAGTTTTACAGGTGGATTTTATAAGGTCGACTATTCTAATTAACTGGTTGTGACTATAAAGAACTTTCCTTCTCAAATAATATTGTCATAAACACATTGTCATAGTATAATATAGTGATTATTAGTTATTTAGCTTAAATAACATTAATCCTTAGTGAGTGTATGATGAAATTAAATACATATATGTGTTATTTATATATTTTCATCTTTTACTCCAGATTTAAATTCTCTGAATTCAGGTCATGTGACACAAAAACTAAACATTTAAAATCAGATTAAAGTTATTATTTTTTATGGGTTCATATTTTATTAAAGCAAGGCCACCCACTAAATTGATTCACTGATGATAATAAGGGAACTCCACCACAGGTTCTGTACCTGTATTCCAAAAGGACTTTGTTATGTTGAACATTATTGCCCTTCAAAATAAGACAAGAAAGTCAGCCAAAAACTGCCAAAGTGCAAAATATGTCACCCAACAGCCAGCATGCCCCATGTATGTAAAATCACACTGTGCCACACGTGTAAACAGACAAAAGTGACAAAAACTAAACAGCTTCCTCCCTCCTGATTATGATCTCGGCCTTTTCTGTCCTCTATTTCCCCTTCTATTCCGGTGGAAGGCCCTAGCTTTCCGTCTTCCAGCGCCGCAGGGCATGGAGCTAGCCGGAGGTGAGTTTCCATCAATTAGTGCACCCCTGCGGCCTCGTGGCAGAACCCACCTTTGACTGCAGAGAGATATTGATTAGTTCAGCTGCACTGTCAGGTCTGGAGTGAGCAGGGCCGGGTGATCCAAGGCCTTCACCGGAGACAAGATCATGTCGAGTTTCTGACACATGTAAGCACACACGTATACACACGGGCACATGCGTGCAGGCGAGCATGTGCACACACACGCGGAGGCGCACACGGACGCGCACTGTTCATACTTGTACACACATACAAATGCAATGCAGTGTGCTCTCTCACATGACTGCGAGGTGAGAGAGAGGGAAGATAAGAGGAGAAGTCCACAAGAGTGACTTGTCAGGAGAGTGATGGCTGAGAACTGACAAGTGCTTGTTAGTTTTTTTCTCATCCTGGCAGAGTTCCTATGAAAACAATGAGCCTCTAGACTCACAGAAAGATGGAATATCAAAACTATATATATTGAAAAAAGCAGGTGGAGGTCATCATACCAAAAAAAAAAAACCCCAGAACCAATACTGCATATATTTCATGCAGACTGTAACAGCTGACTGAAAACACAAAAGTCTAGACAATGTCTGACAGAAAATTAAATACAGGCAACATATGTCTCTAATGCAACATTGCACCTGGATAAATGAAGAGCTGTTTCATTTTTGTAGTCACTGTAGCAGCAATATACAGATACAAAGCAGTTGCGCTTGCAATCCGTATGCTGACAGAAACTGTTTATTCTTCTGAGTTTTTGCAATGACGCAATCAATTGCAACTCCACAGGTGCTCACCTGTACAGACAAACACTCAATATCCTACTTATTGGTAAGAATCCTTCAAAACACCTTTCCTGAAATAAGTCTCAAAGCTGAGTAGAACTTTGCAGGTTTGTTTTTCCGTAAATTTATTTGACAGGCCACATGATTCTCAGTCCAAAGCTCAGACAGATTGAACTACGCAAAAAATATGTAATGTCACAATAGTCGTATAAACAGAAGTCAGAATACAAAACAACATGTTGCAACTCAAACAGAAACGACACAGCAAGGATGTACAACAGATCTGCACATATGCACCTAAAGCGAACAATAGAAGTTATTGTTTCCATGTTCTCATTGTTCTTTTCCACAGAAGACAAAACATGATAAAATTCAAAATCAAAATTTGCTGGATGTTCAATCTACAACCTAACAGATCTAATACAGATCAAATTTACAGTAATAAACAGAACAAGGGAGGAAGCACAACTCAAATCTGGCATCACTGTCCACAAGAAAAGCAATGGATTCCAGAGATCCTAGAAATAAACAAAGAGCCTTTATTATTGTGACTACATGATTATAAGCAATGACCACCACGTACACGAACTACACCATCTTGTTCATAGCGATAATTATATGACAAAACGCATCCATTGTGAACAAGCCTTATCTGAGAAGAACAGCTTTTTCTATTAATGACCAAGACACTTTTCACTCTTGAATTAATCGTCAACAGATGTTTCATAAAATAAATCAGAATTTCAAATAAGAGGCTGTACCAAAAGTATTGGGGTGTGGAGGGCAGCTGTATGGTTCCCTTTTAGAAATTTTAAAAAATTTCAGACGGGCCTCACTTCAGCAAAGATAAAAAAAAAAAGAAGGTATAATCCTGAACTTAATTGACCTCCTCTCTCCACCTAATTATTGTGACACAGTCCTTAAATACACAAAGTCTCTCATGCCAGTAAGTTGGCTGCAATAAAAACAAAGCTCATGACATTATTGAATCATTTTAAGACCTTTTTTTAGACCTGTCCCAGTCGTTAAAGGATCCTCTGTCTGCAAAATATCAGTATTGATTAGAAAATGTTCAGTAAATGCTTTAGTCATGTGTTTAAATCTGTCTTTAGAAATGAAACTTTTGACACTATGAGACAACTCAACAAAATATCACCTGACCGAATCTGACTTGTTCTGGATGTTCAACAAGCATGAGGATGAAATGAGCGGCTGGATCTGCAGTTTGCTTATCTAAGATACGATAAGATAAACCTTCATTCGTCCCACAGTGGGGAAATTCACAATTTCAACTCTATGAACTTAATCAGTGCAGAAACTAAAGGGGACGTGGCCTTCATCTGTGGCCTTCCCGCTGCGTGCCCCGTGCCACACCGCTCTGTTTGGAGCCGAGGGGTGAGCATGCGACTTCCTGTCTCCTCTCTACTTTACCCAAGCAGAACAAAGTTACTGATGGAGAACTGAACCCCCCTGCAGTTCCTCGCTCTCTGTCGGTTAAATAATCCATTTCACCTTCTTTTCATCCCCCTCAATCCGCTCACACGAGCTGTCATCCTATTATGCTGAGTGCTGGAGCTTTGCGTACAGAGGTTACAGAGGTGTATCTGAGGACACTTTTCCTGCTTTATGTGGTTCAAGTATTGCACAACAGATATTTACAAAAACACTGAGCTTGTTCTCATTAACTGTATAATGGAAAATTCTAATGCTGGAGGAAATCTTTGTTGTGCTATTTCTTCTAATATTAAAAATGATTTAACATGCAGTGATATAATATCAATTCAGTATTATGACATTTGAGAGAAGTTTTCAATTTTTCATGTCTCTCCAAACTTATGCACATTTTCATGCAATCAAATGAATTGGTCTTGTAGAAAAACAATCTTGTGTCAACTTGATAGATTTTTTTGACTCGATAGTTCATAGTGCTGTTGCATTGGGCTGCATTATATTGGATTTCCTCTGAATGGAAAAACCTGTATAATTTTATCATTATTTTATTTTTGAGTCAACGCTAAATGTCTTCATCATGGCATTGCTCACTATTTCCCTTTTTAATCATTTGGTTTATAGAATGTTAAAATAATGAAACATACCTGTCACAAAGACGAGCTGACAACTTCACATAGTTTGTTTTATCTAACCAACAGTCCAGAACTCCCAAATTATAAATTCACAATCACATTAGTCAAAGAAAAGAAGCACATCCTCACAAGTGAGAAGCTGAAATCAGAGAATGTTTGTAATTTTTGCTTTAAGTTTACTTTCTAACAGTTAATTGATTATCAGTTATTGCATTTACTTTAAGCAATTAATTAACTAACTGTTTGTTTCTTGTGGTGCTCTATATGTTTGCTATTGTTGAGGGTTTTTTTTTAAATATCTACATGCCCATGTAGCAAAATATGTGGCATTGGTTTATGAGCCATACTTATCCCCATAAAACTAAACATTAAATAATATACAATTGTTTCATCTCAGGTCAACACACAAACAAATAAAGTAAAAAGCGGGACATTATGTGTTCCAGGGCTTTTGGATTGGATTGAACGTCATTTTAAATGTGCTTTTCTGTCTTTACTAGAAAAGTGTAATTTCTATGAGATGTAAATTAAAACCAGCTATATATTTAATTTTAATAAGATGTATTAATATTTTCCTATGTCTTTGCCACTTTTGGTGAGTTTTCATATCATGTCCTTCCCCGGTCACACAATGACATAATCATGCATGCAAGTCAACACCAGGGGATCATCTGGGCTGCCCGCCTGTGATTTGCAGCATCCGGACGGTGTCATTTCCCTGCCAAAAATGTATACCCCTGCTCAAATTGATTGTGTCGCTTCATTGCTTCCAAGGCCAACAGGTCAAGGGAATGGTCATAATTGAGAGGAGAATTAGCAAAACCTTAAATATATGGCAGGTGATATATCATTACCCATAGACTTGACCCTGCCTGACCCCTCCCTACTCCCATGTGGGCTCCTGCTCAGGCTGGCGCGCTGTAGACGGAGGGGCCCGCTGCCTCTCAAACAGCTAAATCAACAGCGTCTCGCCACAGCTCATGTCGGAGCGTTTTGCTTGAACGGTTTCATGAAAAACTAATCATCTGTTCATCATAGAGATCAAACACACTCAGGGTGCAATGATTAGGAAAAGCAATCTGATAAACCTCCAAAAGTCACTAGTCCAGATATAATAATTTTGAGATTAAAAAACGCCGTCTCCCCTCCTCCGCCTCGTCATCCTCATCCTCGGCCCTCGTGTCGGCTCTTATACCCTCCTCAAAGTTCAAGCGCCGAAGCAAAATTGTTATCTTGTTTGTAATTGCTGCTCAATTGCCTTCTGTGCAGCCACCAGTCTATCTCCATTTCCTGAGCATTTGTCAAAGAGAGATAACCCAACCTTATCAAGACTAATTTCTATTCTTCATTCCGCTGAAAGGACACAACTCAAAAGATTGAATTTTCCAATTATTGTTATCCAATTTCAGCCCACTACTACATACGATTTACCTTTAAAACACTGTCATAAATGATGTGGAACAAAGCAAACACTGATTCTCAAAGATGACTATTTAAATTTCTAATATCTATATCCTGTCTTTAATCTTGTGTCGTACCATTTTCTCGTCTCACATGAAGAATGCATCCAGTAATTAGAACGGACCTTGTCGACAGGCAGTCCGCTCGGTTATCTATTCCCACTTTTGAAGCAAACATGTGAAGTAAGACAGAGGTCAAAGCAATCTCCCTGCTTCTCTAATAGCCTCCTCCAACTAAAAAAAAAAAAAGAAAAGAAAAAATAATTGGGATGAGAAAATTTTACAAAACGACTGGAGAAAAGTGGAGTTGTTCCAAGGAAACCATTTAAAGTTGGCTGGTGTCAAGGTTCCCGAGAGATCAGAGGAGAAAAAGATGATTTTTCATGTACAGAGACTCTCTCAAGCTTAAACCAATTACCTGCAGATGCCCCTGTGTTACTTAAGCAAATAAAGTGAAAATAAATAGTGGCTATGTAATGTTGGATACACCCGCTGAACGTAATAACATTTTGTCGTTTCCACAAAGTGGACCGGAATGAAATTAGAGGTCCCTGTAGTCTGTAATGAAATGTGGTGCCTCCCGACTCTAATGCGTTTTGTCATCATGAGGACGTATTCATGCTCTTCTCTAACTTTCTCTTGATTGATGCACGCTTTGGAAATAAAGACAAGCAAAAACATTAACATCAAGGGACTCCGGGCTGGATAACGGCTGCACGATTCAGTTTAAGACATGAAATATGATATGAACAGCTAAAATGAGATTTGTAACGTTCGTGTATAACCTTCATGTTTTAGATATATATGAGATGTGGTGTGCACTGAAATGGACTTTGAATTCAATATCGCCCGCTGAATTGCATTATTTTGAACTTTATGCGCCCTCGTCAACTTGTTGGCTGCATTTTTCATAGCGGCAACTGAAGGATTTATCATTTTCACTTGTCATCAGGTTGTGAGAAAGTGAAGTGTAATATTCAGAAGTTTCACATTAATAGTTGAACTGACTTAGTTTCTCAGCGTAACTTTTCTCCACAAAATGTGTAAGAGACCAAGAGAATTAAGATTTGTAATGGAGAAAGCTGACATGTATAGAGGCATATCTCAATGGTGTAATCTGCTATATATTGTATTCTCATGTATATAGAGAAGTTATTTGAAGACGGGCCTTTGAATTGACTGAGCAAAGTCAGTGTCCTTTTTAACTTTCTGTCCAGGATGAACGTTTAAATGAATTAAGGTTTACCATGATTTACATGCTTTACTGCCTGTTGTATTAAGTGTTCATAACCATGATATTGTAACTCTTTTATTCTTTGTATTGACTGAGATTTGTTGCCCATATTGTATTTTTTCAAACAAAACTTTGATTAGGACTTGAATCCATACAACATCACTGACCAGCCCTGCGAATAAAACTACCAATATTTTTTGTTACCACAGAGCAAATATGGCTGTCATCTACCGTGGACGCAGCTGACAGAGACTCACTCCTCACCAGAGATGGTGTTCAAATGGACTGCTGGACATCCCACTGGGATCAGGAAAGATGAAATACAGTGAGGCCACAATGGAACCCACAACTACAAATCCCCAAGGCAGCAGTATCACTCGCACCTATATTGCATTACCACTCATTACAAAACCCCACCTCAGGGCAAAACTGGCAAATAAAGACTGTAAACTTTATCTGTGGCTACATTATCTTATATAATATCTTGAATTTACTTGTCCTCTGATGGCAATAGGTTCGTTTATTGTTACTGGGAGGCTTAAAAAAAATCACAAATAAAGCCTAGTGTGTCTAATTTTACTGTCACCCTCCAAAGCCACATTAGGAGGAGAAAGGGAGGTCATTATCGGGTGACAGGGAGGCGTTGGTTAATCTGTGAATAATGTCAGGGGTGAGGGTGGAGTAATGTGCGAGGGAGGGTTTTTTTTGGGTGGAGGGGTGCATAGATTGTGTCGTCTGGCAGCTCATCTATATTTTATGCTGCCACTCAGACAAATGAAACCAGAGCCACCCGGAACAAGGGGGGACCCTCTGACACTTCAAAGGGAAGTCCTATGGGTGGTTTCTTATTGAAGCTAGGACTGTACCAACCCCAACCCACATACATAACCCCCCCCCCCCCCCCAACCCATGCTGAGAAGCTGCTGGGGCCTCATTAACCCTTAAACAGGCTTGTGAGGGGTGCAACATACGAGAGACTAATTACCCCCACCAACACACATGGAAGAAGCTCCTGCTCCACACAAACACAAACACACACCGCACACAGTGCCGGTAGTGGTGACGATAACAGCCATAGTGGCGGTGGAAGCTCCACAAAGTAATTGAAAACCCAGATCCCCTGTTTTTTGTGTGTGTTATGATTAGCAGTTTCAGAGCCCTGCCACCCCCCGACCCCCCCCCCCCCTTGCCTCCGTGCCCCATCTTTGCTGTCATACAATAGCAGTATTTCATGATTAGCGAAATCTGACAGTAGTAATGAGGAGAAAGGAAAAGATGAAAGGGGAGGAAAGAGAAGGGACACGGAATGAGAGGAAAAGAGGCAGATATCAAAGAAGGGTCTAATTGAGGTAACACAGCGAAGCCAAATCCACAGGCCCATTTGCATAAAGCGGTGCAGCTTCATTTGGCCATCTCTAACGACGCTAATGTCTTAACAAATTAATTTTGCTAATTAGGCACGCCCAGTGGAGCTCACCAGCAGATTAAGCAGATTAAACAAACAGATGCTGATTACCCCTGGGCGGGCTGAGAGGTGCATTTCTCCGGGTGTGTTGGCCATGTTGCCTTGTGACACGCTCCCTATTGCAGGTCTTGACACGTATGACATCACAGCGGTTTTTAGGTTGAAACATTTCGCGTGAGGTGTCAGGTACGGCACACCTGTCGAACACCAGCTGACTCACAGTCACAGGACTTATGTTCACGACGGCAAGCAGCTAAAACTACACACACTCACACACACAAAAATGAATCTGCTAAGATTCCTCCTGTAGGGAGATTATTTTACATATAAATATTTGATATGAAAGGAGTGTGAGAGAGAGAGAGAGAGAGAGAGCAATGGAGAGGAATTTTGAATGCAATAGTGGTGCAGTTGTCTCTGCTCTCGTATTAACTAAGCATCATTGGACAGGGAACTAAAACATAGAGCTGAGCAGACGAAGGCAGCAAGGAATGAAAAACACCTTCAGTTTCTCCATGTTCTCTTTAAACATCATCAATTTCATGTATTTCATCTGACACGACTTAAATATCTGCGATGTTCAATGCATTTATTTTGTCTTTGGACTCATTTTGAAGCCCCAGATTTCTCTTTTTTCTTCTGCAGATGATTTCCTGTGTTTCCCAGAATTCCTCTCAACAGGCGGTACAAACTTTTTGCCTCTAAGGTTATACTGAGCAGGTGGAGATTACGCTGACACAATATAGTAGACTGGGGAAATGATCCTGAACTCTGTGGAAATGTATAGATTTTTTTTTACCTGTATGATGCCAACAAATGACATTTCACACCTGAACAACATCATCTGCTTTTAAACTCTCGCTCTCTTATGTTTACATATAGTCTAGTTATCCACTGTAAAAATAGAAATACAGATATATTCCTGAAGTCTGAGGACTTTATGAAGGAATAAATATCATGTTTCCGATGAACTTTTGTTACATGTATGAATACAAAGAACTATGGAATCAGCTATCATGTTTTCACCTCATTTCTTTCTATTATGTTGACATAATTTTAATTGTTAGATTGACAGAATGTATGAATTGTTGTTTGTTCTCCAGCTTTAAGATGCTTAATTAAATAAATTCAAAGAAACATTAATGCATTCTGCAAATCATGAAGTGCTGTGCAAGTGAATATGCATCACTAATACAGCAATAGATAGATGGATTATACATCATGAACTCACTAGACTTCCTAATTTTTTCTCAGTTTTATATAATGCACATGTACAAAAATTGCACCTATGACCGAAGCACATGGCCAGGGGCTGGACCTGAAACTGGAAGGTGAAATGGCAGCGAGAGCACATCTCGGGGTCTGACTCCGATCCGCTGTGTTATTAATTCTCCACCACCTCACTGTGATAAACACATCCAGCGAGGGAAAACTCTGACTGTGTTTGCCCTTTTGCCTCTAACTGCCAAAACAACACACTTTACTTCCACCAGAATAATTCTGCTCGGTGGCAGCCTGAGAGCGGTGAAGACTTGAAGTGCAACCTGGAGTTTCAAAAATGCAAAAAAAACAAAAAAACATCTCCATCACACATCAAAACTTATATATTTTTTTTTTTTAGAATTTGAGCAAAACATGTTCGGCATGAAGCCCTCTGAGGAGCGATTGTTATCACTGCTGCCATCACGCCGTCAGTCTCTCCCTGAAGTTTTAATCCTCAACCCTCATCACGGTTTCCTGCACCAGTATCCCTCCTCCAGTCCCCTGGTGGTGTGTTGTGTGACAGCTGCTGCCCTCTTTGGCGGTGGTGAAATGAATAGATTATGAGCAGTAATTAGGTATACAGCAGAATCAATGTGCTCTGGGGCAAGGCCTGGGGGTGGGGTTCGGAGGTAGGGGGTACGGGGTGGAGGAGTGTGTGTGTGTGAGGGAGAGGGAGAGAGGGAGCAGCAGGGAGAGTCAGGAAGAAGCCATAGGGGGGAGGGAGGGAGAGACTGGTGGGGAGGGGTTTACAAACCAAAATAGGGAATCAAGGTGTGACTAAGGTTTACTGCTTACTGAAGGCTTGTTAAAATATCATTCTGTCATAAAATTTTATGACACCGTGGGTCTTATTTTCATAGTTTTGGCTGATTGGATTTGGTGAAAAGTCCAATAGGTAATATCGTCACACAGGTTGCAAACAAACACCCAAGTTAGTGAGTAAACTTATTTGAGGGAGAAACGGAGGCAAATTGCCATCTACAAAACGCAAGGTGAAGGTCATGTGACTGAAAGACCTGAAGGTGTTATTGCTGGTCTACTTGTGAAAAACAGTAAAGAAACACATACAACTGTCGAAAATTAGTAAAACCTTTTAAAGCAAAGGGAAAAACAAAAAAACTTGTTAATCAACCTGCTGCATTTCTCTATTCTCTGTTGTTTAGTCTCTGTTTCCACAGATAGTAATTTGAATAAAGCAAAAAATATTTCACCTGTGGAAGAAACAAAACTTGTATCAAGTGAACGTGCTCCATGACATTATGAAAACTATGTTGAGGATCTCTTCATTACAAGTTACATTACAAGTTACTTCTATTTTCTGTATTGCCGTTCTATTAAACAACATCGTCCAATCAACAAACAGTGTGGTTTACGATAGAAATGGCTCGCATAGCTAATAGTGCTCGCATGTGCTAGCAGATTAGCTCGCTAGCAGTAGCCCGACCACTCTTTGTTGGTCATGTGACCATGCTTTGCAGGTTGTTGTCTCCTCAACATACATGACAGACTGACTAACAATCAGACCTACTGCCTTTATTGTTGCACACTAAGTTTTTCTGTGCAGTGAAGATTATTACCAAAATGTTGGGTCTGCTCAGTTTGATCTACTTATGAAGTGCTTTAAACTAAACCGTTTGTTCATAATCTGCCAGGTTGTGATTTCTCCTCATGACTTTACTGTGACAATGCTGCAGTGCTTTAAAGCATTAAATACTTCAATAAGTTGTTTGTTGCAGCAGCTAATAAAAATAATGACCAAAACTACAGACATGAAAATTATAATTAAATATGCTTTCATGCAAAACCTGATTAGATGTTCCTGTGCTTTCATGTGATGTGTGCTTTATGTTAGAGGAGGACAGTGGACATCATTAATGAAATAAAAACTTTGAAGCAAGGGAAGATCTTTTTAAAGGAGCAAGTTTTTTTTAAAGGAACAACAAATGAAAAGGAGGATGATGGGGGGTGGGGTGGGGGTGTTGTTGGGTAAAGGAGGAGGCTGGGAAAAGAGAGAGGTGGTGGTGCAGGGTGGTGTTATACCCATCCCCAGCCCCGGATATGCCCTCCAGTAATGCATCTTACTCCTTTTTTAGTGGCAGAGTGCTGGACGACCTGCCTGTGATCTCCTCCATAATTAACATATGCTTGTTAGTCAAGGTTGGTTGGAGGCTCTGCGACCCACACACACACACACACGCACACACGCACACACGCACACACGCACACACACACTCACCCGACACACAAAATGAAGATCTGCTTCTCACACTGGTACTTACAGAGGAATGAGGCAGACACTCTGAATTATATAACACTAGGCAGAAGAAGCCATGCGGCCCGGGTTTTACATGAAAATCACTGCGTGTCTGTCACTTTGAGCACATTATACCATACGTGTTAATTTCCGCAATCTTTCCCATTTTGTCCGAGCTCAAACAGCACTTATCGACGTCGATGCCTTGGGTAGATCTGATCAAATTTGCTCTGAAAATGACTCCAGACCGCTTTAATAGGGTCATGAATATGAAGTGCTGAATGCGCACGTGTCGTATTTGTCCAATCTCTCCCAACCTCATTTGGACATAATGAAGACATGGCCCCTACTTCTGATTATTCCCTCCCCTTTTCCCAGAGCTCTTGACCTCTCTGAGGAAAGATAAATAGAATCTCCTTAACCTATCAGGATAATAGATGAGAATCAGTGAGCTAAGTTAAGCCTATTTACTCTCCTTCAGACCATCCAAAATTGTGTCCAGGTGGTTTATCATGAGAACTACATTATCAGAGGGGTCGGCAGCTATTCGTGCAAACCTTAGCTCGCTTCAAACACCATCATCATGAAAAAGCACAGATAAAGGAAGACATGGGTCAACAAGAGGGAAAACAAGGAGATAGAGAAAAGGAAGGAAAACATGTGTGGTGTTGCAGCCACAAGCGCATCTGTACTGTATGCATGTTTATATGTGTGTGTATGAGGGAGGGGGGGTGCATGCTGTCTGGTTATGTAGAGGTGTCTAGTGTGTGTGTGTGTGTGTGTGTGTGTGTGTGTGTGTGTGTGTTTGCTCTCACAGCATCTCAATGACATCAAAGCGCTGTGCAAACTGAGCCCCTGGCAGCTCTTTAGAATCCCATCTCCCCTCTCTGTTTAAAGCGGGCAAAGGGAGAAAAGACCCGAACTAATAAAAGAGGCGTTATTCAAAAGAGGAATAGACTGCTCTAACGTGTGTCGTGTTTGTGTGCGAGCGCGTGGGTTTCAGAGAGAAGAGGAAGGAATGTGAGGAAGAAAGAGAGGAAAATGGGTGAAAAGATGGTGAGAAAAAAAAAAACGAGGGCACAGGGAGCAAACAGGGGAGCGAGGCAGAAAAAATGAAGGAAGTCAGTGTTTCCCCCAAAGCCTCGCTCTTTTCACATATCTCGTCATCGCTCATTTCTCCTTGTGATGCTGACACGAAAGGTGAAGCGATTGTTTGTATAATCAAACAAAGCGCGGGCCAGAAATCTCACATTTTATCTGCTTTGTTCTGTGCCAAAGGTTGTTCTGAGCGCTGCCGGTGACGGTTTCATGCTTAAACAGAGCAGAGATGGAGACAAGAAAGGAGAAGAAAACCGGTTGTTATCGTGAATAATCTCGGTTTTGAGCCAGTCAAACACTAACCTGCATGAAAAAGTGAATTAAATTTCATCATTTTTTTTTTATCATTTCCACGATTAAAGCCCAGCATATGTGAGGAAGTGCAGCAGCCATTATCCCCAGTTATACTTCACTGTGTGTGTCTTCATCCCTTTCCTTTTAATGGCTGCCAATCCTTTGCATAACCTGACAAGACTTTCCTGAAAAATGAGCTGAGCATGTTTAAAATGATGCTTTTTTTTTCAACGACTCTCTGACTTGAGAGGCAGCGAGCGAGAAATTGAAAGCATGAGACGGGAGGAAGGAGTGCAGAGAGGGAAGAAAAGCCCAGTTCAATTGACGTTGTAAAATAAAATGCTTTGTAAAAGGGAAATAAATGCTGCAGTGAGTGGAAGATTCATGCGCTCAAATAAACTGGGGCTTTTGAATTTTTAATTGGAGCGGCCCTAATTATGGCCATCAGACAGTACTTCTAAACACACTCACTGCACTTTCTCCCCATTGCTCTTTCCCCCAGCCTCTCCAGTTTGGCTGTGGACGAGGCCTCAGTCCGGGTGTATTTTTCCATGCCATTAATATTTGATGAAAATGGGCCAGGCTGCATCAGCTGCTCATCGCCACTAAGAACATGGCCTCCATTATGAGCCCTGTGCTTCCTCTCAGCCGTGTACATTAGCAAGATGACAGAACGCAACAGAATGCGCGGACGGACGGGAGGTGTGAACGCACATGCGCACGCAGGGTGAAAGTATTGAGGCTCATGTGTGCGAACGTGTGTGTGTGTATGTGTGTCTGTGTGTGTGAGCGCTGGCTCGTCAACCGTCCCTGTCGATTGATGCTATTAGATGTTGAGAAACAGTTGGGTGTGAGCTATAATTGAGCTGACACTAATAATGAAAGCAGATACTGTCTGGAAGCCCTTGGCAATATGCTAAAGATATTGATGCCCCTAATAATTCAGGGGCTCGACAGAGTGGAGGAGAAATCTTTTTTTTCTCTTTCAGATCTTGCCCAGGAAGCAGGGAAATAAGATTTAAAATGGCTCTAAAACACGGCGAAGCTCCATCTTTTAAATCTTTTTCTGGTCTTGTGTTCAGTCATTATGAATCACTGACAAAGGAAGTTCAGACAGTATAGATTACAGCATGATGGAGCTTGTAGGAAATTGCTCCTCTGGTTTATTGAGGTTATATTGTATTGTAGTTAGCTATAAGAACAACATGCTGGTCACATTTGATTTGACAGGGCAAGTAGCTGAAACACACACACACGCACACACACACGTCCTGTGTCGATGTATGATTCACTGGGGAATGTTGGAGGCCAATGTTAGGGATCGTAAGTTTGTGTTGAGCCTAGTCAAGGACCTCCATAATGACCAACTCCACCTTGCGACTCCTGTCTGAGAGCAGGTCCCTGGGGGTGATATGAGTGTGTGTGTGTGGTTGCATGTGTGTGGACAAGGGGGGGTTGACCCCATAATCTGAAGATAAAGTAAAAGGTCCAGTGGATAAGAGGAAGAGAGTTAGAAAAGAGAGATTTATAGGTTTGACATATCGTTCATATGGCTCCCGTGTGGATGCATTAATATTTATGTATATCATTGTCATATCTACAAAAATAATGAACAGGAAACATGTGGCTGTGCAGTGTGTACACACGACTGAAACAAATTCTACATTTTCCATGTCAGTAGCTCACAAAATCCACAGCTTGCAATTTTCCTCTTACAGCTTTTCTCATTAATCAGTTTAATTATTCACGGGGCCAGAATCAGTCACAGTCATGCACTTTGGTCAAAAACCATAAATGCTGCTAAAACATGAAATGACTGATTGGCAAGTTCCATTTGACGGGGCTAAAAAGGGCAACTTTGAGCTGAAGCTCGGCGGTGATGCCAAATGGAAAGAGACGGGGGTAAGTAGAGTAGAAAGCACCTGTCATCTCCAGCTCTCAGGCTGCTTGATTAACATCAAATTTTAATTTTTCTCTCAGAGTTGTGCTCTGAAAGGCTGTTATGCTCTTGCTGCACAAGCTCTCGTCTCCCTGAGTTTGTAGGTTATGAGGCTAATGCAAAGCAGGGAAAGCAATACGATATGACATGTGTGTGAAACAGGGAGACAGCGACACAGAGGCAGGATGCAACAAAATATTCCTGTGCTCAAACTTTAACACTATACTTATATATTCTTGATGACTACACATGCTCTTTAAATGAATTGCGCATTTGTGAATACAATATCCATCTGTTACATACTAATAGAACCAACTTCATTAAAATAAATCCCCACCCTTCCCTGATTTATTGTCTATTGAGTTAAACTGTATCTCACCATGTAAAAATAAAAACCCTATCTGGGGAAATATAGAACACAATTACTTCAAAGGCTTCCCCAAAAGCACAACACAAAGCTACATGAATGCAGGACCCCAAACAACTCTAAACGGTTGCAGTCCCAACATGGTGGCTGTAATATTTCTTAATTGGATGATGGAAATCACACGGGCCTTTTGTTTAGCTCCCTGCACCAGCAACACCTCCTTCCTCTCTGCCTCGCTCTCTCTTTCTCATTTGCATATTCATTGAGATATCAATTATTTATTCCTCACCACAATGACTTGCTGCATTACTAAGTGCCTCCATACAGTATAACATAGCAGTATGTGCATTTTACTGAATAATACATAGAATAATTGGAATAAATCAGTTTGTGATAATGTCAAATAACAACATCAGAATATTGTAAAAAAAACAAAAAAAAAAAAAAACAGACTTATATAGAAATATCAAAAAATATAGAAAGAAATAAACATGCTTTGATTTGTATTTATTATTCAGGTTTTTGTTTCAATTCACTTGATAATTATGTTGATCACCAAAAAAAAATCACATTATTTTTTTAGTGATTTTATAATATTTTTTCATGACCACAATTAAACTGGAATATATTGACTTTAATTGTTTATTAAAATGCACTATTAATTTATGAATGAAATTACTTTTGAATGAGTTTTAACAGAGGTGAAAATTGTGAGAAATATAATTACAAATTTGATGAATTTTAATATTTCAAGGATTACTTTTTCTGTCCACTTTCACCAGATTGTAATATCTGCATACACACACACACACACACACACACACACACACACACACACACACACACACATCTTTACAACTGAACTGCTCTCCCCTTGCATGTAATATATGTATATTTATATTAGGAGGCATTAGAGCGCATGCAAAGGTAAGAATAGGACACAATATTTGAAAACCTCCCATACAATAACCCCATTACCCCCCAGAGACACATTCACTTGTACACGCTGTTGCCCCTGTGAGCTGTTTCCTCCTCGTATTATTATTATTGTACATACAATGAGATGACTAATCAAAATATAATTTCAGCAGTGCGGAGCAATTCTCACCACTACAGCTGCACCTCAACCAACTATGACCTGAGGTAAAAAAAAAAAAAAAATCATGGCCTCACCAGCCAATACTCTTTCTCCTGCAAGCCAACACACACACACACACACACACACACACACACACAACCACACACAAATACACACACACACCGTCTCCCTCTCTCTCACACACACACCATCACACACACCATCACCCGTTGCACAGAATAGATGACCGCACTTACTTTAAATGTCCCGTGAAGGAAAGTTTCAGATTTTTTTCTTCTCTCCTCCGCCTCCCTCAGACCTGCTCCTCTCTCAGTGCCTCGGCAAAGAGGAGAGAGGAGCTCAGAGAAAAGTGTGCCCGCCATAGGCACCCAGATCTCAGCCTCTCTTATCAGATATCTTTAGCTAAAAAAGGCAGGTGGCTCCCTATCATTTTATACATTTTTCCCCCCTGCATGGTCTTCCACCTTGCACGGATGCAGACTGTGCTCTCTGCATCTGGTTGCACAAGCACAATCAATATGGAAGGGGAGAGCTATTTTATGATTGGAGAAGTTGTTGTGTTTTTGGTGGTGAAATTCATTATTTAGTATCTGAACCTTCAGCAATTCAGTATCATTTATTCATAAAGTCCCTTTTTGCCAGGAGGAAATGGATACAGCTGCAGCAACCGAGAGAGAGAGAGAGAGAGAGGGAGAGAGAGAGAGAGAGGGGGGAGAGAGAGAGAGAAGTAAAGAAAGAGAAAGAGGGGGGGATGAAGAGAAAGAACATGTGGGGAGTGAGAGCAGGGGAGGTGGATGGATTGATGATATTGATCAGGCACCTCTTGAAATAAAGGCATTGGGGCTTTATTTTATTTTTTTATTTTTTTTAAAGCTTGCATGATTGACAGATGAAGAGAGGAGATGGCTGGGAGGAGGAGCAGGCCTTGAACATCACATGCCGGCACTGAGCGATTAAAGGAGCTCTGCTGACAAGCACAGCGAGGCCGGCTCAAGCACACTACAGAGGCAGAGGGATGGATTGTGAGGAATCACTCGAAATGATGTTTGTTTACTTTGCAAAAAAAAAGAAGAAAAAAAAAACACAGGAGAAAGAAGGCAGAGAGGGGGAGAGTTGTTAAGTGGAGGAGTAGTGTGTGTGTGTATGTGTGTGTGTGTGAGTGTGTGTGTGTGTGAAACAGCTTGCTTTGTAAATTTGTTCCTCACAAGCTATGCAGCTATGGACCCTTACAAATGCTGACTAATGTCGAAGCTGCTGCACAGTTCTTTGAAATAGAAAAGAGGAAAAAAAAAAACACAACAGCTGCAATAAAGGCGCCCCATTTTAAACAAATGGCATTGCATTGTGTAAAAGTCTGAATCTACATTGTGTAGCATGTTGCAGAAATAAGGAGAGATGTATGAAATCATTTACCACGCAGTGTTTTCCCATGCTTTCCTCTGACAAGCAAATCTTTCTGCACTCACAGAAAAGAGAGAGAGGGGGGAGGATTGTGTTTTTTTTTTCATTGTCTGTTTTGTATTCTGTTCAAAATAAAAGCAATTTGAAAATCGTTCCAGGTCTTGAATTATTTAGATTCAACTTAGTGCAACGCTAGCACCAGAAATTGCTGAGATCCATCTAAGTCAGGCAGTAAAGGATGAGGTGCACCTGTAGCTGCTGTGGCCTTTGGCTTCAGAGCCGCCATTGGCTGCCACGACTTCCTGTTCTATATGTGTTATATGTTTATGTGTGTGTGTGTGTGTTTTTACTTCTTCAGAATTAAATGAATTTGGTAGATGAGTTATTAAATCATATTTCTGCTTCAAAAGAAAAATACAAATACATGAACTGTTTAAATTTGAGTCAACTGAATTAGTTTAATTAAAGACCAAAGTAAGTATCTTACAGCTGAACTGAAAAGGTGTGTGTACGTCAGCAGATAGTGTCATTTAGTTTCATCCTTTTTTTAAAATATGGGCCTTGATTTCAGTTAATTTGTGCAGCTTTTGCTTTAGTGGACTGCAACCTGCTAGGAAGATGCTTAAATGTCTCTCAGCCAGCTCGCCACCCACGTCCTGCTCGCCACCGTGGCTCCGTTACGTGAGTTACAAAGCACAAAGCGGTCAGATGAAACCTGCAGATGCACAAGACATGTTAAAACCTTTAGGTACATTTAATGTTCAGATTTTAATCTGTTTGAACATGTACTGATGCTCATTTCTTGTTTAGTCTTCATAGAGAGCATCAGCAAACCAAAACTCCTATTTGTAAAAGAAGCACCATGTTTTTATGATGAAGAAGAGTGAAGTGCACACACTGTAGCTTTAGAACTACTCTGCACTGTTTCCAACAAAATTTCTAATAGAGTCTGCTCGGTCTGCAAACGTGTGAAAATGCTGCCACATTTGTGAGAAAAGGACTTTGTGGGAATACCTACAGGGTGCTGTAAAAGCCTGAAAAAAAAAGTATTGAATTTATATACTGTGAGCCATAGTGTTAATGCTGGGAAGTCTGAATGTGAGATGGCTTTTATTTTCCTATGAAATGATTGGCAATTTAGAGCTTGGTGAATTACCCACAGCTGTTGGTACTGGTCGTAATTTAAGATAAGATATATCAAAGACATATGAGCCACATTTTCAGCCTTGAGAAAAAAACGTTTAAGCCACGTAGCGAATAAAAAAAATTAAACGTATAATGGCTGATAGAAGAGGAGGAAGGTGTTACACAAAGCATACACAGGTCATCACATCATTGGAAACAAAATGTTAAACAATAACTGCCTTTCTATACCGACATTAATTAAATCACATATTTAAGAATGACAACATCAATATTTTATATGAACACGAAAATTACTGATTACTCCTTTAGATATCTGAGACAGGACTGAAGCAGAAAATGTATAAACACTACATTTCCCTTTCACTCTCCGCAGACGAGCCTCAGGGTTGAATTTTGTCTTTGTCCTTGTCTAATGGCATTGCAACTTGTACCTGACAGGCGAACAGATTATTCACTTAATGGACACACGCTCGTGAATTTAAACAGACTTTGTCAAAAGTCAAAAACGGGGTGTTTTCTCCTGATGTGTTTGTCACGCCATGAATCATTTTGGGATTTTCTACTTTTTAGCTAAATTTCAATTCTAAGTGAGGATGTGATGTCACCTTGTGGATGGTTCAACAAAAATATAAAATTTCCATTGTATCTAACACTTAATAGAGAGAACTACCTTTTAGAGTTATTACACAGTCTAGGTAAAGCCATAAGGTTTATTTTACTGACATAAATGTTTAAAAAGTGAATATTAAACAGGATTCCCTTTTTCCTCTTGACGTCTTAAAAGGTTATCCTCTGCAGAGTGAGGCTGACTTGATGAATGGTTTTTGTTGAACAAGAGCAAAATATATATTGATCAAGGGCCATAATACAGTAGATTAAAAGAGCGGCCGTGTTATTATTTTTTCAGTCTGTCTGCGAGTGAATGCTCCAGGGAGTCTGCTGCCTTCTCTCTGATGTCATGGATGCTGTACAGGGGTAAGTTTAGACAAAGCTAAAGAAAGAGCATTATACCGTCTGTTACTTCATAAGGCTCGGATGATTTATTGCATCTCACTTGATGCAGGAGCACTCGGAGTGTCACGTAATTAAATTAATAATTTAATTTGCCCGATAACCTAGCAGCATTGCAGTGAAGCAAACCTGGACGTCATCTCTCTTGCTGTAAACTTTGCAAAGAATATTTCCACATTGCAAACTTCACAGTGTCCAGAGGATACTGTTGCAACATGAGCCTGATCACTCTGATAGAGAGAGAGAGTGAGAGAGAGAAGACAGCAAAACTATACCGATGGAAAAATTCCTTTCAAGTTATTCTTGATCGGAAGACACTTGCATTGGGGCTACTTTCAGCTGCGGATTGACTGGCAACTCCGGAGCCACTCATGTCAGCTGTCGATCAAACTGTCAAAGCACAAAAGTCTGGTTCCAAAGCCTCCGTGGCTGTGCACAGGACGACCAGGGGCCAAGCACATTAAAGCACTCGCTCCTCCTTCATTACCAGAGGGACACAATATCTCTGCCTGCCAACACCCCTGTGAATTCACACTCCATTCTAAATTACATGTACCTGCAGCCCAATGTGATACAATTAGGAGTTGATTATGTGTAAATCAAATGATGACAGCCTGACCGTGTGGCTGTCTGCCGTGTTGTCATTCCCCGGTAGCCAATCCACTGCCTCGGGAGAGTGGTAATTGATTCCCAGGCCCCCCTGTGGGAATGCCGCTCGCCTCGTCTCGTGTGGCACAGTCGCGCGAGCATCCCCGACACGAGAAAATTTCAATGAGCGTCTACATCCACGTCGTTATTTCTTGACGAACTTTGACCCTCAGCACTTTGGAGCCTGCGATGGAAGGATTTCATCTCCTGTTGCACAGTGAGGGTGGAACATGGGAGAAGCATGTAACATATATCATAACATAGCATAAATGTGTGCATACTTTTGGGCACATTGAAACTGAAAGGTGATTTCATGTGTTATGTGTGTGCGCCTTTTCCGCCTGTTTGTGTGTATTTGTGGCTTGTGCCAAATCACTGACTTCTTTCTGAAGCCTCTTTGAAAAATTGATGAGATGTTGAACCATTGTGTTTGTGCGTGCACGTCCTGATGTGTGTGTTTACGTACTTCAAAGCCTAAGTGTGAATGTTAACCTTTACTTTTTTCGCTTTCTACCTGAAGCTCCAGCTCTCACTGTAATGTGACTGGTAGCTTATTGTTTGCTCATGATGTCTGCTATCAAACTGCCTATTGTGTTGGAATAAAACATCAAATATTCCCCTATGAAGTGAACAAAACGGATTTAGAGTTATGTTGCTAGAACATGAAATGTCATGACCAATAATTTGCTTTATATGAAATAAGTTCTAAAAGTCCTTTGTGGTTAATGTTTGTTGTCTAAACACCTGAAAATTAATTAGCTTGAATATTGAAAATTTTGGAATAACACTTTGATAAAACAGGAGATTTGAATCCATTTATTTTCTTAATGTTCATTTTGAGGGAAATCTGACAATACAAGTGGGTTTTTCTTGCAAAATTTTACTCTCATGCTCCACTAGATTTAAATGACCGATACAACTTATAAACTACGTTGAAGAAAAAAACAAAAAACATCCACATTATTTAAACATCTGCTAGCGAGAAATTAAGAGCAAGAAACACAATACAAACAGAGACAGAAAAAGAATAAGTGAGGGATTACACACACTGTGACCTGTGAGTGTGTCAAAAAAAAAAAAAAAAGGCGTCTTGTGAGAGCACTCCAGTCGCCAGAGTGGGAGCTATGAGTGTGCTTCATTGAGGATTAGGTCTTTCAGAATCACTCGTCCACAGATCTCTGCCAGTATTCCCAGTGAGACTGATTATCCGGGCCTGTCACAGACACAGAGGATAATTACAGGGTCTCCCTTAGGTCACTGCTCTCTCCATGCCCCACCAATGGAAATACACTGCTGAGCTGAGATGCCAAAGATGACTGCGAGGGAACACAGGTTACTCGCTCACGACCTGCTTACACAAAAAACTACAGACAAACAATTTTTCTTATTCTGTGTCTCTTGTTGCTGCTGTCTCCATTTCCCCCCACTACCACTCTCACATTTCTCTCCTTATCTGCTATATCAGGTCTTCCTCTCTGTCCCAGACATGGTCTAAATCTCAGTTAAGCTGTCTCCCCCCTCCTCTCTCTCTCTCTCTCTCTCAGGTGCTCCCATTCTCCACATTTCCCCCATTTTCACCCTCCACTTTTATTCCATATCTCCTGTGTCAGCACTACCTCTCCCCCTAGTGGCCTGTTCATAAATGACACTGTGGAAAAACTCTACACAAACTCATCTTCCATGCAGTCCACAGAAGTAATTGCCATTCCTGATGGTGGGCGACTGAGACGTACAAAAGATAGGGGAGAGGGGAAAAAAATGAGCTAGGGATAGAAACTCCACAAGGACAAAGTGACACTGGAAGAAATCCTAGACCTCCACTTGTCCCAGAGCCCCTACAGGAACATAACACCAAAGCCCCTTTTCCTTCCAAAATAAAACTGCCTGCAGACTGAATCCTCTTAGAGGACTCGCCACAATAACACCACATCTGTGTTGAAAAGAAGAACTAAAGAAATAAACTTTTCAACCTTTCCTACCCAGGTGATCGTGTGTAGAGCCAAAAAGCAATGCCACATTTATTTCATTGTGTTAGTTTTTTTAAAAATTCAATTATCATTTCAGTTTCAACTTTCCAAGCTGCTTGCATTGTATCATTCAGTGAACACAGTGAAAGAAATGAAAGCAATGACATCACTGTTGTTTTGTTCAGCATTACACTGATAGTGGCTCTCATAAATAAATGATAAGGCACAGGCTGAGCCAGGTTGGGTCATACTGGGTGTACTTGTTCATGGGATAGGTTTGACCCAGTACGTCTAGTCGTCTGAGAGCAATGTATGAAAACTAGCAGCAAAGAAGAGACGAGTGAGAGAAAGAAAGCGTCAAAGGACAGACTCACAATAAAATGAAGACAAAGGAAAAGACTCTGTGCATTGCAGCTGGGTCATTTAGTTAAAAGAAAAAAAAGCACCCTGCTCCAATTTGTCCTCTGTGACAAGCTTCAGAGACATTAGCAGCATTTAGGATCACTTCAGAGCCAACCTTGTGCACCATCCAGGACCCCACCCTCCTTTCACCCTCTCACTCTGTGTGTGGCTGCTTAATTATTGATGCTTATGTATTGCTGATTTTGGTCTTTTGTGTTGTCCCCTGCGAATGCTCCAGCAAGAGCGGATGGAGGTATTTATCTAACTCAGAAAGTAGGCCTCTATTCCTCATCCTGTCCACACAACGCCAGGCCATCCCAGTGGATATGACCTCAGCACTGCTGCACCGAGAGGATGCTCTCACACACGCAGGAGTATATGTTTTCATTTACCACTGAAATTATATACAGGATGGCGCTGAGGGCTGTGCTTCGGTCTACAGTTAGTCGTGAGCCAGCGCTGTGAGAAAATGGTCTTGAAGTGGGACAGAAATGTTGGAAATCCATGACAAAAACCATCTACTTCTGTTCTTGTGATCTGATAATCAAATCAGTCAATCAAGAACATTCTTAAAAATGTTGGTTTGAAATGCTTGACACCTGATTTAAAAATCATTGATTTCTTATATCACATGTGCATATACAGTTTATACAGTGATTATATTGAATTAATTTAAGTTTATGTTATGTTTATTGTTTGTCAGGTTTGTATTATATCATATTGTCCACAATACAAGTACAGTGTAGGGCCATAACTGCTGGATTTATGCTCTTGCCTTAATGCAATGGTGCTCTCTTGTGGTGGAAAGGCATCATTGCAGTCTGTGTCGCAATTCCCTTCTACAGCACATGCTAATACTGTACTACTGTACAATATAACTACTGTCAATTCAAGCAAATGTCTTCATATTTTTCCAAAGATTTAAGCTTTGTTTTTGTTTTCTAAGAATTCTTCGGAGCTGCTTCACCACACACAATTTCTTTGATCTATGCTCCTTTCACATATTCCCTTTGTGCATTGCATTATGGGACAATTGTGTTCATCATCAGCAAACTCAGAAACATTGGTATTTAGGTTTCTTTGAGTACACTGAGTCACTTTTCTAGTGTGAACACATACTTGCTTTTTTGTATACAGTAGACCATGTACTATGATTTATCTCAGTATACAGTTTTTGCAGATGCTATACCAAAGAAAAAAATTCAACATACAGTACAATAAATGTTTTATATTAACAGAAATAAATGTGCTGATGCATGGCTGTTGAAGTGCAGTGTTGGAACGTCACTGCAAAGAACAAACTGACAAGAAAATGCTCTTCCAAGAAAGTAATAGTTATATTTTCTTGTCTGGGGTGGAAAAAGCTAATGTACAACCACCCACAATTTGTTTAAACTCCTTGCAGCAGTGAGCAGCTCTGTAATTTTCTTTAAGCATTGCATTGTGGGAAAATATCAGCATTTACTGACAGCACACTCAAAAGACTGTTTTTTTTTCCATCTGCACATTGACTGTTTTGAGAATCCTGCACTACTCACGATTTAGTTATAGCTAGAGGGTATCAAAATGAGAAAAATTAATGACTTTACATTTTACAGAAATAATGCAATGAAATGTTGTGTCACACAGGTGAAATTCAATCTCTCATTTCAGCTAGTATTGTGCATTAAATCAGTTACTGACATGCTCTCGGGATCAATACTCTGCGGCCTGAGCGGAGTTTCTTTGAGGCAAAACGCTCTTCAGCCATTTTATCCCACAGTCTTTCTCAAATAGAAGGTAAGACCTATAGGTCTCCTACTGCCAGTCTCAGAGCTGTTCAATAGATCTTATCAAACAGATCTGGTTACACAAGCTGTAGCTCTAAGAAGGTGGAGGACCTCCAAAAACAATATTAGCAGTATTGACATCTTTAATGTGTGGCAAAGGTCTAATCCCGGAGGCCACCGCACTAATGGGGAAATATTGAGTGTTGCCAGAACAGAGGTTTTCTTCTAATCTGTCCATTATGTGCTTTGGACAACCACTTTCACCAGAGATGAATGTACGGAGACGGATGGGAGATAATGTGATCAATTTTGATACAATAAAAGGGGTGATAACTCAAAGTCGGTCACACTCTCTGATGATTAGCTCGAGCCTTTCTGAAAGAATACTATTAAACTAAGATCTCTGAGCCATTTCCTCTCTCAGTCTCTCTTTCTATGGTTTGCTGAGTAATCCAATCAATGCAACCCTCTCCGTCTTTCCCTATTTCATCCCTGACTTATTGCAACCCTTTAAAATCTTTTGTGTCACTCACTTTCAATCATTTTTTTCTCTTGAACCCGACCCGCAATCAACCATTTTCCACATTCCTCCAGCCGCCGGTCCATTAAGTCTCCACCTTTTCACACCAGGACACCTGACAGAAGGCAGGACCAGTCATTCGGATGTAGGACAGCAAGCACCAGCCTCCATAATTTAAGCCTGTACACATAGCTTCGCACGTTTGACTAAATAAGGGAACTGGCAGGATGTGAGAGACAGTGAGGGAACTGCGGAGCTGAAATTGGTTGATTGAAGAAGACGCATCCAGTTCTCTGATGCATAACTAAGACAACACCGTGGGTCTGTGGTTTAGCAACACACAATGCTCTCCTTTAGCCCTGGGCTCTATCAGAGCGCCCTATCTCCCCTCCACATCCAGCCACACTGGGTCCACACATCAGCCCAGCCAGCCAGCGGATGGCACTGTAGCCGGTGATAACACACTGCATTGTTTCTGAGTTGGGAACATGTTTGGCTTCAGACTTGTGCCGCAACTCCAACTAAAGCTTGTGTTGGGTGGCAAGAGGTGTTGGGAGTTCATGGTAAAAGGAAGCTTAAAAACACATTTGTCATTTGGATGTAGTTTATGTTATGTTATTTTAAAGATATCTCATGAAATGTAGGGCGACAACTACTGATCGTCATTTAATCTATTTTCTCGAATCATCAATTTGTTGTCTTTATGTTTGCATGTGCCCATCTCAAGTTCTTCAGCTTTTTATCCAATAGTCCAAAATCCCAACATGTTCAATTTACAATGATTTAAAACACAAAAAATCTGTACGTTGGACAAGGTGGAACAAGTTAATGTTTCACCTTTAATGCTTAATAAATGACGTCAGCCATTAATTGATGATGAACATTGATTCATATTTTGTTCCTCAGCGTAATCGATGTTTCACCTGGAATGACATATTTGTGCTCATAGAAGTTTGAAAATTGCAGTTAAGTATCTGCGGTGGAACTAAATTTCTTTCTGCATTCCTCTTCCCTCTATGCACAAATTCTGACTGCAACGTCAAAGTGATCCTTTCTAACGTTGATTGATTTTTCAGGCCACAATCTGTCTTAGCCTTGGCAGTACAAGTTTTTTTTCCTTCTCTCTCTACACCGAAAAAGACAGGGCTATCTATCTATCTATCTATCTATCTATCTATCTATCTATCTATCTATCTATCTATCTATCCTGAGCCTCTCTCCATCCTCGCTTGTGAACGAGTCTTTCCAGGATGACCCTTTCATACCCAATCATGATACTATCACCTGTTACCAATGAACCTGTTTACCTGTGGAATGATCCAAACAGGTGTTTTTGTTGCTCTTGTCCCAAATTGTTCGAAACATGTTGCTTCAATCAATTTCGAAATGAATTTATTTTTATGAGCTCAGGATTAAATGCACCTTGTAGTCACCAAAATATGGCTGTTATACAAAGATGAAAAATAAAGGTTCAAGAATAAAGTAGACAAAATTTCACTTATTTTAGCAAAGCACATACTTGTCTGACTCAAACGATTCTCAAGGACATGAAGGAAGGTAAGAATTAAAAATGAATGCAGCATTTTTAAGCGACTTTGTTTTCTTGTCCTTCATTGTTACCCACTGTCATATTATTCTGCATTTTCTCCCCACTGAGATGCACGCTAAGACCTTTCTACCCCTGCCTGTGACCTTTACAAATTCTGCCCTTTGCTGCTGCTTTGCGTAATCTGACCTTATTAAACTTTATTTTATACCATGTGTTCACAAGTGAGAGTAAAGTCCTCATCTGAACGCCATGTCAGTGCCATGCTTCAAATGGAAACAAGCAGAGGCGCTCATTAAAGTGAAATCCAAGCTGAGTGAAAGTATAAACACGGGTTGAGACGCAACACAAAGAGAAAGAGCACGAGGCATGGAGAAGGTGAGAGAGAGAGAGGGAGAGGCAGAGAACAAGGGAGCAAAACAGAGATGCAGGCTTTTGACAAAATTCCAGTACACAATGACTCATTACTCTACATCTGTGTGTCTGGCAGGGTGGCACATCTTTACGCCACAGCAGCTGCCCGGTGCAGTCTAGCCAACCTTCGATATGCTTTACCGCCCTGCAGGGTGGAGACGCCATGCATAATCCCTGTCTCACTCTGTTTGTCTCTCAGTCTCTCTGCAGGGTTTACTCTTCCTTTTCCCCCCTCACATCATAAAGCACACTGAGGTAGTGTGTGTAATCAGGAGTATGTGGAGGGCAAAGTGAATGGTTGTCATGGGTGAATGCGTGCATGTGTAGCTGCATTACTCTATGTCCGTCAGCTACTCTGGTCTAGACTAAAATATCTGGGCGATTATTGGATCGATTTCCATTAAATTTTGTACAGACCCGAGAGGATGAATCCTAATGACTTTGGATTTCTTTTGACTTTACTTCTAGTGTCACCATTGAGTTAAATCTCGGCAACTATCAAATGAGTTGCAATGAAATAAAATACATTCACGTTTCCCCATAAAATAAATTGAATTTTCATTTCAATATTTTAATTCGTCCAATAATTTGGTTTGTGACCACGCACCTGCAAAAGTAATTCTTATCAGCCTCAACTGCACTTTATATTGAGTTCTAATTAACAAATGTAAGCAGGCTAAAATGCTAAGCTAAGATGATGAACATGGTAGACATCTAAACATCAGCCTGTTACCATTGTTGTTGTGAACTTATTAGCATGTAAACAAAACAAAACACACAAAAAACCCAAACATGACCTTCTCGTCAAACAAGACACTTGTTGAGGATCAGAATCAGAGATTTTCCATAACATTTTTGGTAACACTTCTGTTTCCTGTGTGCAGTTTTACAAATGAATAACAGGACTGATTGCTTGTAGAATAATTAGATTTTTGCATTAGATTTTGTGTGAACTACCTTGATTTTGTCAGGTACAATTTGCTGGATTAATCAAAAACAAAGACACAAATATTGTGACCGAATTTAAACTATCAAGTTTCATACAATGCGGCTATACAATAACTTTTCTGCTCCAGAAAACATCATCCAAGCAGGCACACGCAAACACTCTTAAGCACATGAAAGCATGAGCCGAGGCTTTGAAAAGAATGAGAGGATGATATTCACACTTGTTCATCTGTACATTTTTTTTCTTTCTTAAAGGTCTCACTGAAAAGGATATATTTAAACTACACATTAAAGAAACCATTAGACGTCCCTCTTCCTCTTTACACAGGCTCAAACCCCCACTAGGCTTTCAAGAAGGATCAAGGCAGAATTAACCAACTTCCTTCCTCATTACTTGAAGTAAAAATAGACCTGCCAGTGTTGGATTGGTAATGACAACAGGGCGGGTAACATTTTTTCCCCTTTTATCCAATCATGGTCCTGATGTCCTAGAGGATGGCTGACAGAAAGATGGATGAATCTTTTGAGGGTTTGATGGCTAATTCTATCAAGGATGTAGTCACTGTCTTCAAAATGCAATTAAAAATTCCAGCTGAAATTACTTACTGTGTCTTTAAAAATGTTCTGGTCCCTTAGTGAGTTCATATCAGCCTGCAGCACCATTTCAGTAGTTTCAAACCCACCTTGCTTATCATTTAGAACTTTGCTTTGGAAATTATTATTTGATTATTAAATGATATGTCATGGCTGAGGCGTAAATGTCTGTGCCATGTCTGTGACAGATTCCCAAAAGTATGTTCTCAGTCTCATGTTAAACAAGAAGGGCTGTGCTGCTTATTATGTTATTAAGTTCTTCCTGCCACAATCCAGAGAAACTAAAAACCATGACACTCCCATCCCAGGAGAGTTTGAGGAAGTTATTTAATGGCATGATTTCTTTTTTCATCTTTGTTTAAATACTAAGAAACACACATCAGTTGTGTTCCAGTTTCACTAAATTATTGTTTCCAAACTGAAATCGCTGTCTTGTAAAATTAATGGATTCGCAGTGAACCTCAGTTCACCGCACTGACTGAGCCACATTTTGAGTTGTGTGCCTGGTAGGCCGTGTGGGGATTCAGGCTGGGGGTTATATAGAGCTCAGCTGAAACTGCCAGACTTGGTGTTTATATTTTTATTATTAATAATGTAAACTTCACCCGTCTGAGACAAGTGCAGTTTGGGCCCAACAGAAAAGTTAATCAAAAGACACATTCAACATATGACTCTTGGATCCCGTCTTTAGATTTTAGTGACACGGACATTCAACAACGTTTCAGTTTTGACTAACAGGACGTGTCGACCTGAGGCTCCTCGTGGGAGCGGCGCAGTCGTTGTTTCTCAGTTGAATGATGTGTGCTTAAAGAAATCTCTCAACTGCTATTTAGTTCATTTTCCAATCTGCCATTCCAAGAAACAAAGATGTGACCTGGGGGCATACAATATAAAATGCAGTGTAAGTGGCTGGTTGAGGGTGCTGCTCGTCTCAACAATGTGTTTCGAAATTGCTGTTTTGGAAGGTGGTAATATTTAATTGCTGTTGAAACACTTTGTATATCACCTTTCAGCCAAGATTGATGATTAGAACTTTGAGACAAGTGTACATTTTTGCTCAAATCTCCTTAAGTCCCTTCAGTTATAAAAGGAAATGTGATTATGAAATGAGAGTAAGAATACAACAGAGGGACTTTAAAATACACTGAAAATAGTTGAAAGGGTCTATTATCCCTGTTTGAGATGAAACTATATTGAACCCCATGGGGAGTTTGGAATCTGGCAGCAGCAAAAATAAGAGGATTTATCAGGAAACACAACAGATTCAGGCACCAAAACACAATACAAACAGGTGTGTGTGTATACAAGCATATGTTGTTTATGTAAAAAAATACTGTTGTCAACAATGAGGAAGGAGTACGATTATTATCATGCCAAGCAGTCATACATGGGATATCAAGCAAACAGGGAAGAAGCAAAAACCAAAAACCAGTGAATGAGGCAAAGTAAAAAAAACTAAACTAAAGTCAAACACTAGTAAACAGCAGACTGCAATGAACACACACAGTAGAACAAAGAGAATCTGGCAGGAAACTGAAAAGGGGACTATATATACGGGGTTGACTAAGGGGAAGACCAGGGGCAGATGAGCGAGTACAGGTGTGGTTAATCACACTAATGCAGGACATGAAATGACTGGAGAAGTTAGTCTTTAGAATTAAATCGGAAATACAAAATGTGCAGATTAACAGGATGTTAGATAAAGTATAAAACATCTCTCATCATTTATTCTGATGAGAGAAAACAGATTAAAAAATGTGGTTTGCAACATTCGATTTCAGAACAAGAAATCTACGAAAACAATTATATAAAAGAACAAAAAGTCTCACAGCATAGTTTAACACGTAAATCCTTATACACATCCACTCATGCTGATACTCTACAGGTTGTACTGTTTAGATTTGTGAAAGCGTCACCGTCACTAAAACTCAAAAGGATTTGGGATCATACATGTAAAAGCTGTCATTATGCAAAACTGAATTAACTGTTCATATTGAGATCATGAATAATCATCAGAATCATCAATGCTGTCTCATATTCAGAAATATGTTCAGTGAAAAAAACCTAAAACAATTATAAACATATTGATTAGTCCTGAGCCTGTTGTTGCAGACAACCATCCTGGAAATCTGGTCATCTCAGGCCAGTACTGACGGCTTCAAAGTCAAGTTTGCGGCGATCTTGTCTGATGGTGATTTAGCCTCAGGGGGCAACAGTCAGTGTTTTGTGGCTTCCGCCGTAGCCAGCGGATGTTCAGATAATGGATATCTGGACAAAGACTTCCTCCTCTGAGCGCCGGTCATTGATTAGCGACTTGAGAGTAGGTCGATTTCTGCTGATCTCTATAAACAGATATCTGGATATGAATGCAGATAAAATAAAAAAAAAAAGCTAATAAAAAAATAAATCATCCAATCGTCAACCAATTGTCTGCAACCAATGTCTGCTCAAATGTGACCGATCAATACTATCTGGGCTACAAACGGACACGTTTTCGATACCAAAATCTTGCTCCTTGTCTGCAAATTCTGCATTCATATGCAGATATCTGTTTTTACAGATTAAGTTTGCAGAGACTAAAGGGACATATAGAAATGGAGGAGTCTGTTTGTGGGTGGAACGAATGAGCATCAAGAGACCTTCATGCTGCACATTGGGGTGCTGAAGCAGATGCCGAATATCACCGCAGAGGGGGTGGGAAATGTTATTGAGGATGAAATTTGGTTTAGTGTTTTGTCTCAGTCTTTCTGCAACCTCAGCGACGTCCAGGCTCAGACATAAGAAACTTTTCTTTCTTCCCGGAGTTTGGTAGACATCCTGGCTGCATCCTCCCTCGTCCATCACTACAAAGCTCAGCTTGCTGATAGAAGTGATAGTTTTAAAGAACAGTATCCTGCCACCTCTTGTACAATATGTTTTATTAGTGCTGTCCAGCCTGTTGTTGATATGCACCCCCAGGTACTCGTAGAATGGCACCATGTCCACCTCCTCACCCTGTATTTTGACAGGTGTCACTGACTTCCTGCTCAGTAATAAGCAGTAAAGCCATTGTAAGTGACAACCTTCATTCCGCGAGGACAAATTCTGTCTTGATGAGGAGCCACTTCAAAGTTGACAACTGCCCGAGAGAATGAGTTGTCACTGGATTGTTTGAGGAACGTAAGAGTGACAGCCCATATGTGGCAGCTGTTTCGGTCGCCATCTCAGCCCAAATGAACACTTGCAGCACACACTTGTCTCTGGATTTCTAAATTGTTTTCCCACCACCACATAGCAAAAACACCAAATATAATAATAGCTTGTGGAACAGTAGTATAACATCTTCCAGGCAGAGGCACAGACATTTGTAGAATTCAGAGCGAGTTGCATTAAAACTACTCCGGCGGTTGGTAAAAGCTTGGCTGAATTGGGAATGTTGTTTTTAATATTAATATTGCTTCTATATTTGATCTCATGAAATATACAAAACAATCATTAAAAGCAACTCTAAATTGTTAATTTAAATATATTTTACATCCACAGCAGCGAGTACAAAATAAGATGGAGCAAAATTAAACCTTTAAACAAATTTGTTTTAAGCATGAAATGTTTAGCTTTAGCTGTGAAGCTTGAAGGACGTTGGTGTTTGTCAGGTGGTTGGTCAGTTTAGCCTGAAACACTTTTGATGGAATAAATTCAACAGAAAACAGTGAACAGAACTGTGAAGCAGCCCTCATTTTCCTTTCCTACTTAAATCTGCAATAACTGATTTCTTGGCAACTTGGGGTCAATGCAACAAGATATAAATACAATATTGACAAATTAACATCTCACAAAGTTGATAGCGCGAACATTTTAGCAAAACTATTTACACACCCGGCAGACACAGAAAAACATCAGTATTTAAGTGGAGACGAGCTTCAGACGACCGAGTGTAAATTTAATATTCACTCTGCTTTTAGCTACGCTTTGGTCTCCTCCGACTCCTGTGGGAAATAGTCTGAGTCTTTAGCTGCTAAATGCTCCACTGTGTTCACCACTTAGTCTGAATCTTTGTCTGTCTGCTCTCAGGTGCTGGGCATGGACGGGTTTAACAGAGACTGACTGAGTAAAACTGCAGATTATTAAAGCAAAACAACAATTTAAGAGATAAAGTTTTTCAGAGCTGGAGGTAAATCTTGATTAGAGCAGCTTTAATTTTCTGCCACCACATTTAATATGCTGCTACTTCACAACAACATAACTGACTTGGCTTTGCTGTTTTAAATTTCTTTTTAATTGGAATTTTTAAAAAATTGATTGAATATTGCAAATCGTAAAATATGTTCAGCTATTTTCATATTTTCATTATTAACCATTTTGTACTTTATTATCAAGAATCTCATCAAGATAGTGTTTTAACATGGAAATTACATTTTTATGTTAAAGTAATATAAACTCAATAAAGTTAGTGTCATAAAAGTGTGTGTTACATTAATATTCATTTTAGGGACAGAATCATTTAGAAGCAGGTCAAATATCTGTTGCCATAGTTTCTATTGATTCCTTCATCTGTTTGCTGGTGGCGGGATTGATTTCAAAATGTTAAATTTAATCCATACGTACAACACATGCACATCCCAGGTATACAAGAGTCTGTGCCTGTGATGAATTCAGAAGACGTATCTTCAAACTACAGGCATTGTGGTTAGCTAACGTAAAAAGACAACTTGTTAAGTCCAACAATAAATAAACGACAGGGAGTGTTGATTACTTGTGTAATGAGCGATGACCAACGAGAGTTCATGAATAAAACACAGTGGTGTGTGTGGACGTTATAAAAAAATATCACACAGTACAGCACACTGCGTATGATACTACATGCATACAAATTATGTTTCCATATTGCAGAGCTGACATGAATGTTGGCCGGTCCATTAATTATCCGTGTTCATAGGAGAAACATGCTAAAAATAAATGCAACATACTTCTCAGAGAAGAATCCTAATGTATTCATTTATTTGTACATGCTGAGATCAAAATGGCAGGGCAACTGCAACAACAGCTTTGCTTTGAATAAAACTGTTATGACAGACAGTTTTTTTGTACATAATGAACTCTCCTGTAGCCACATCTGCTCTCTTTGATAGAGTCATATTATGCAGATACATAATATAACGTAGCACAGTCCTAAGCATCTCAAGGCTAAATGCAGTATTATGTTGACCTTATGTTGGGGGCATCTGTGTTTCTGATCATGCAATTTGCCAGAAACATAGCTTTAACCTGTAATTTACAAAAGTAAATAATGAGTGATTTCAAAAACACCACACTACTGATTAGTGGAGCAAGAGTTCATTTTTGTGCTCATATCATATAGAACAGATAGATTTATGTTGGATTTATGGTGAGTCTGCAGAATCACTACCTCGATCCTGCTTCGCAAAGAGATGCAAATTAGCAGCTTGAGGCTTTAAATGCTGATGGCATCACAGATTTGAGCCTCAGATCTCTGCTTTCTGGATTTTGGAAATATCTGGACCGACAAATACAGAACAGACTGTAACAGACATGAACGAAAAGCAATGATTTCTCTATTGGCTCGTTCAGAGCGTAAACATTTTGTTGCTGTCATTTCAAGTTAACTCTTCTCATCTACACTGCGGTATTTATAGCTGCCCGATCGGTGTCACTATGACAATGTCAGGTTGGAAATTAAAGTATCTCCTGCACTGTGGTTTCCTTGATTCATTCAAGAAGCTTTATCATTAACAGGCTGTACACACTGTGTCACATGAGGGGTCGATGAGGTCGATGAGGTCGTAAGGGTAATTGATTTAAGGTTAATTCATTTAGTTTAGGTCATTAATTCATTCACTTAATTCATGTGACTCCAATAGTGCTCACTTGACTGCCATGTGACTTTGCCAACCACCACCACCAGGCAGCTGTGCAGGAAATGTTCAGATCCTTAACTTGAGAAAAAGCATCAATACAACATTGCAAAAATACTTGATTGAAAGTACAAGCCCTGTATTCAATTAGTACTTGCTATACAGGAGCAAGGTCGAGGACAGTGTTACATTACTATGCATCAAATTATAATTGTGTATTATCATTGGTTGTGGTTATATGGTTGTGCAATATAGAAATATGTATGCATGCTAATAATATATCAGGTTGCATTGGGTTGTTGCAAGCAATACTGCAAATTATTCAGTAGAACTGCTTTGTTGCAGTACAGTTCTAGACTTACAGGAGGTTTTTGTATTGATGTGCTGAAGTACCCTGATCGTCCATGTATTTAATTCACTGGATTAGAAAGTCAAACTGAAAGTAAGATCTGTATATTCTATTTATACAGTATGTGGTTTTCCAATCCAAACTCATCCCGATGCACCCTATTTAAATTCCATGATATTAAATAGATTTTATCAACATCACCCTTCCCGACTGATGTATAGATATGTAAGAAGCAGTTTAATGTCGTGGCCCGTCGAAGACAAGCGAATTGTTAACAGCATAATTTGAACTATTTTATACACTGTTGAGCAGTTTAAGCTTTAAAATACACCATACTTTACCAACTGATCATAAGTTTTAAATGTCAAATCCTTATCTACAAAGTAACTTCAGTTGTCTTAAGTACTTAAGTAAAAAGTAAATGACTGAGACTCCAAACCAGCCAATAGAAGTTTCTAATGAAGCATCTTGGACAAGTAGTGAAATACTGTAATCATTTTAAATATATTCTTATTCTTACTTACAACAGACCAGTGAGTCGTTTATTTTTAACTTGACAATTTTGCAATCCATCATCTCAAAATTGCTTGTTTGGAAGTTGCTATTAATGCATTTTTTTGGGGATGAAATAAAGACTCATGTCCAGCTAAATGAACAACAAATGACTCGTCCCCCCTGAAAGCACTTTTTAACTATGACATTTCAGTCTTTGCATTCCTCTACATTCATAATCCTTAAGCACATCTTAATGAGATACACTAATCATTCGGGATAGAGGTGAGGTTTTGGGAGAATATTAAGCTCTACTACAAAGTTGCCTCCACCCTGGTTTAAAACCCAGTCACAGTGCGAATGCATGCTCCTACACAGCCATAATCTACTTGTTCAAAATCTACAGCGACATCCTTTTTATTCAATCACTAAGATGATTGACATCCCCTTCCTTAGCCACTGACAACATAAAAGCCAGCCTGCCAGTAAATCGGCCAACACTCCTAATTCCTTGAAAAAAACACAACAAACATCCCTCCACATTGCCCTTCTAAATGCCCGCCGTCCATCCCCCAGGATTTAAGCGGCCCTAATAACAAGAAAACCAAGGCCATGAGCCCCGCGATTATTCCATCCCTTAATTAGAATTCTCATTATTTACAGAGTGAAGGGAAAGACTTCGCAGTCACATTCACATCAAAGGCGTCATCCGAAGGCAAAGATGATAATTAGATAGTCTAATCTGTTCTCTGAAGTGTCTGTTCCAAATCAACATTTCTGAAGTGTTTGTTTTTCCTTCCCCCCTCTGCCTTTGCTTTGCTAAGAGACTGATCAATTAAAAAAGATTCACTGGTGACTCATTTCCATTCTGCCATATGCAGCTCTTTTTCTTTGCCCCATTATAGCTGACGAATGTGATTTTCCTATGTATTTCTCTCCAATTTGTTTTCAGAAAGGAAGCCTGAGAATAAATGAGCTTCAGTTGTGATTGTGTAAAAATTTATAAGTGTGTGTTTCACAGTATCCACATTCATGCATAAAAGTTGTCCTTAAATTCCTGTGTTTGCTGCTGTGTATCCTCCCTCGCCAGTATCAACAGATGGCACTGTTTCCCTGCTAAGTGAAACACCATCTCTCTCTCTCTGTCTCTCTCTCTCTCTTTCCCCCCCCTCTGTGTCTCTGACTCTTTGTCTGTCTCATTCCCCTTTTCCCATTTACTTAAGCAGAATGAGGGCACCGGAGAATCATTAAGTGTAACCGCTACCTGAGATTAGTGAGAGGGGCTCAAATGAAGTGTCACTAATATGAGGATTACAACGGCAAAGCCACCTGAAGTCCTCCCGGATCTGCTTCTAAACATGAGACGGAGGACGTGGTGGTGACAGACGTGGGGGTGAAAATGTTTACAACGCTTTTGTCTTTTGAAGAGACAACATTTGTTTCCTGTTTGTTTCTATTCTTGTACTGCAATAACTGCACCTAATGCCAAAACATTGCATAATGAAATATAAGAAAACCTCAAAGTAATAACCTTCTGTGATGTAATAAAAAAGCTGAGCGTATTTAGCTACAAATAAAATCTCACGTTCACGACTCACACTCACAATTTCTCCACAATTTTAAATGTGCATGTGAAAGCAAGGACACTAGGTTTATACATCTATTACTGTGTTAGAGAAAAGTCCAGGTAGTTCACCACTGTTCACGATTGGGAAGCCAGTGAGGGATAATCCTGTTTTGTTTTTTTTGCAATGGAGACTGCACCTGTGTTCAGGTATAGTCCCAGGTTGTGTCAGTTTCCTGTCTTGTCCATCCGCACATTTTCACAAACAAACTTTTTGGTTTGAACACCAAAACGAAAGTACAAAATTGTGCATCATCACCTGCTGGCGTCCCACCAGTAAACACTGCCAGTAATGTTAGACCAAAACCAGATGCTCCACTGATGGGAACTAAATCCAGGTCTCTGCTGGAACACCTGTACTTTTTAAATGACACTGCATTTTTTAAAACATTATAACCGGCACAGATTGTAATAACTTTCATTTTGTTATAAGTGAAAATGTATTACTTTATGATATTACACACTGTTTGGTAAAAACATTGTGCTCCTCTGTAGCTCTGAAAAATAGTGTGACAGGGCAAGGAATACAAACACAGAGACGATCAGACAGGATTCAAACAAACCTCTGGGTTAACTTATCTGGAAGAGAAAGCTAAAGCAAACAGTAAAAAGCATGACCCCAACTGCCTGTTGTAAACACTGACACAATTTACCAAGGTTCAACTCTGACCTACAATAACATAGTTTTCCTGTGCAATGACGACTTATCGCTGACTTTTTGGTTGTGCTCATTTTCAGCTTGACCTCCAAAAAGTGGTTTAAATAATCTGATTTCTTGCCTCGTCAAACTTGTAGTTGCCATTTCCAGATCTCAGCAATCAGTTTGGTTTATAAATTGTTATCAGAAAATAAGTCGTGAAAAAGCAGAATGATCCTTTACAGAAGTGAGACACCTCTTCACTGTGAATCTGGAGTACTACAAACTATTCTAGATGTGCAGCGGTTGACCTGTTTTTTGTCTTTATTTGCTCCTCCAGTCACGCTTCAGCTTATCCTACAAATTTGTTAACCGTTCAGTATCTGCCCAGCCACCGCCCAGATACCTCCCTGAATCAGTTAGTGGCAGTGCTTTGCTGAGTCCTGGGAAAATAAAAAAGCACTGAAAAGAAACATGTGTTGGAACTAAAACTGAGTTCTTATTCTTAAATCATGAGCTCTTGTCCTTGCTCTGCTTGGAGAGGGAATGCTTTAGTGAGATGATCAATAAGTGTAGGCTGCATCAGTTGGAGAGCACTAGAAAGAGAGAGACAGAGACTTGGAGATCTTCAAAAACTAACCGAAAACAATGTTTTATTTGCAAAGGATATTAAAAGAGAATTTTTGATGGCTGCACGCACACAACAGGGTACTGAGAGTGTGGATCCTCAGTTACCACAGTCCACATAACAGAGTATCGAGGGCTGAGCATTGCTTTCAAGTAAATAAAGCTTTTCAGGCCCAAGATTTCATCAAAACAGAGAAATATTTCTGAATAATGATGCTGACTGAGGATTGGGAATGTTCTTGTTTTTCTTTTTTCAGATTATTTTTTTGCTGCGTTTTGCCTTCGTTAGAGATGTAGAGAGACGGGACGGAGAAGGAAAATGCCGTTTCGCTGCGGCTGGATTTTAAACCGGGATGTTGTGGTTGTTCGTGCTAGAGCAATCTGAGCTACCAGGAAACATCCTGCTGTGAGATTTATGTGTGTTTCTCGTGAATTTCAGGAGCATAACTCATATAAAAAAATGCAATATACAACATGTATGTATATAAAAAAACCCCATCTCATTAGCTCAGTGTTGAGATTTATATATGATATATGATGCTGCACATTGCTGTGAGAAATACCAGCTGAAAGTGAAGTCCTGCAAAGTTACCTCACACTGAGAAAGTCCAGTTTGCAGGTACCGCAGCGAGGATCAAAGTCAACACATATACTGAGTTTTTTTCCCCCTCCATTTGCCTGCACAGGTAGAATCGCCCAAATAGAATTTAGGGCTGCCTATTCTCTTGCTCTTTCAATAGCGACTTTGCCATCTTTCCTTGGGTAGAAAGTGTTCAGAGTGCTCATTGATTGGTTCTATCAAAGGGAATTCCTCATATCAGAGAACATAAATAATGGAAAGGTGCACAACGAATGGCTGGAAGGAATGTGAACTTTTCCCTGTGTCCAATTAATGTTTGAGCTGACTTCAGCTGGGGGCAGGTTCACACAATCAAGATAACAAGGTGTTGAAGTGAAAAAGGGACAGCTGCGTCGCACAGAGGGAAGCAGGCACAGTAACAATAGGCAATAGTTATATATGGATCTACTTCAGTGTATGACTGTGGAGCTGAACAATCAATACAATTATAGATTTCTGTGAATGGGCATTTTTTAGACTCCATCAATGGGTACAAAAGCAATAAGGCATATAGACTAATTTTTTATTGCGTGTTTTGATATAATATATAAAATGTATCCTATTACCTGCAAAAATGAATTTAATGACCAACCAGCAGCTTTTACTCTGGTCCACTGTTGAGAGTAGAACACAGACACTATACGTCATCACAACCACAGCTGTGATCATGAACAGCAATACAATCCATTTGCATAAAATACATAATTTACATAAGCCATTGTACGAGCTATTTACTTGAAGTCACATACTGTGCAATCTAACTCTAACCTACTTTTGCTCAAACAGCCACAACTTTGGTGTGCTTTGTTTATTCTAAATTGTAGGCACATTAGAAAGGCTATGACAACATAATACACCAGAGCCATTATACAAAACTCTAATTGGGCAATATACGACTCTCAGCAGTTGGGCTCCTTTAGAGATGCATCATCCTCATAAAACAAGAATTACATACAAAGTAGGGGAAGTAAAAACAAAATAAAAACTGTTGTTTGGAGCTCGTGTTCTAACAGTTATGTATCTCTACATCTCTAGAGTGTACTGGCCACTAAGCACTTGGTTCAGGGTCTAGAGGCTTATTTTAGAGTCTCTTCCTTCCTCTGTATTTGTCTCCATCAGTGTCTTAGGCCATGTCTTCATGTTCATGTATTGCCACACTTCCTGTTTTATTTTGTATCACTCAACTCTCATTTCAGATCCCCACTTTCAGATCCCCCACTTCCTGTCCCGTCGTAATTGATTTTCACCTGCGTGTTCTAGCATTCCTCGTCTCAGTGTTCCTATTTTAATCATTTTTGACCTTTGACATTGCCATGTTTTTGGATTTTGATCGCCTGATCCAATGCCTGCCTGTGAACCGTATACCTCAGCCAAGTGAGGACTTTAATTTTTGAACACCTGATCTGTCCTGAGTCGTGATATTGAGCCCTTGTTTCTGTGGTTTACCAGTTGGGACGCCCACTAAGAAAATGTATGGTATTTCTGCCAAGGAATAGAATAGCCGAGCACGATTTGTGATAAAATTATAATGAAGACTTTAAATATTAAAGGAAAACAAAGACTGTTATTGGAACCGATAGAACCAATAGAAAAAGAAATCCAACTTGTAAGAAACTGCATTTTTCATTTAACAAGTTGTTCAAGTTTTTGAACAAAACAACCTTTACGATTTTGGTGTCCAGTGGAGATCGAAATTTTAGTTTCTGGAGCTGCAAATGACTGAAGTATTATACATAGATACTGTAAGTCATTTCCCATAAAAAATGCATGTGACCATCCCGCGATTAAAGCAAGAGAGATGGACTCAATTAATTTCATGTTCAATTAAGTTTATTGCACTTTCTAATGGTTTTGAGCACTGGCCGTCCTCTTTATGTTTCTTACTATAGCACAAATGTACAGTAACTCTGACTCGATGCACATACACTCATACATAAGAAATGTTTACTTGCCTGTATAGATACATTACAACGTCACGTCCAGTAAATCCTACAATTCCTAACTTATGCATGAAATGGCCATGTAGATTTTTATTAATTTATTCACTTTAGTAAACACATGCTTTACAAATTAGGTCTCATGAGACACCAACATTGCGTAGATGGGGGAAACACATGCACATGCAAATATATGCATGCAGGTAGATTGCACATGTGAGGTGATTAATCATTAATGATGCAATTTGAGCGTGTACTTTCCTTCACGTTTGTCTGGATCCGTGTTTGGACAAGCTCATAACCTTCATGAATCAATATGTAATTGCTTATTGCTGCTGACAGGAAAAACAAACAGTACTCAGATCAATAGATGAAAGTTAATGTTGACACTTTCTGCTGTGGCGTGATGATGCGTCTGTCACGTTTTCTCATATGCTGCACATGTTCCGCACCCTTAGTTTGAGGATTAAAAGTTTTGTAGAAGTAAACAAGTCAATGAGCTGAATTAACCAACGCTCTGGAACACGGCATCAAATTTTGCATGCTTTACATAAAAGTAAAACAAAAGACAAAAAAAATGGTTCCAGCAGAAGAAATCGTGGTTCCAGCACTGTCACCACATTTCCTAAACTTCCACATTGTTGTCAAGGAATTCAAATGACTTTAGCCTATAATCCTCAAGCTAGTGTACCCGACTGGTTCACACCATGTCACTCTTTAGCAGCAAACGAGACAGAAGTGAGGTCTGACAAAAAATAGTACAATCGCCTAACTGCTGGTGATTCTGATTTGTCACACCATCTTTGACAAGCAGGAATTGGTAGTAATTTACGGCCTATTACAGCAACTAAAAAAAAAAGGGGAATCTCACCTTTTATTTATTCCTGCTGCAACCACTTCTATGACTCCCATAAAACGTCAACCACAGAAAGAGGCAGTTGTCACTTCTTCGAGCATGTCTGGGTAACGAGGCACAGATCAATGTTCTCATCAAACGGGTGCCACAGTTTTATAAAAGCCTTACGGTTTCTGCCTCTTTCATCCCTCTATAGGCCACACGCACGGACATGCTGTCAACTAAACACAATCTGAGTGGTTGTAATGTTTACTGCTGCAAACCTCAGTCTGAGAACGCCTCTAGATGCAGCCGCTGTGATCCTTCCGACTGAATTTACCGCTGTAGGTGTGATGACAAAGTAATTCCTTGTCTTAAGATTATGTTATATTATCCCGGGTTTGAAGGGGAGGCTTAAGTATTGCTGAAACGGTGCAACATCTGTGGAAATGAATTCCCTGTGAGTGGTGCTTCTCCATCTACAGTATCCATTTTCAATGACACGAGTAAGTGATGCTCAGCTTAGAAGTCAATGTTTGACGCATTCATCATACGACAAAGTGAAACAAAGTGTCATCGCCGTAATCAGATTGTATCTCACTTAGTGCACCTACATGATATCATATTCTTCAGATGTTCCTCAGCATTTTATGGATATTGCCAGTGGATGGCCAACCTAATGCGCGCTGCCTCGAAAGCTACGATACTTTAAAATGCCACGCTGACAATTTATGTTTGAATGATCTGCAGAAGTGTAACAAATCTTTGCTTTTCCATGTGTGACAGCTTAAGGGGCGCAATCATTATCTAAGACATTGCCTTTAACTGACAAAGAATCTGAAGCTGCCCTGCGTATAATGGAATTCAGTTTTAGGAATGGGGCTGATGGTGGGGTGCTGCCTGATGGAAAATAAATAAATAAATCCCAAGTTCATCATGCAAATTCATCCTCCCAACCGTGGCACATTCTTCAAACAGACACCTCCTCTGGAGAGAGGGAGACACAGTCTGATAAAGAGACAAATGAGCTAGTGATCTCCATACCAGCCTCTTTCCTTGTGTGCTCCCTTTCTCCTTCTGTGTGTATGTGTGTGTGTGTGAGGGAGCGAGTGACAGAGGGGCGGTGTGGGGATGGCAGGGTGGGGGCTTCAATGACCTTTGCAATGATGACAAGCATGTCCAGGAACAAGACTGTGCATGTGGGCTTTATTTATCCCGAGTGATTACTGATGGCTGCTGTAAAAGGAAGGCACGCTCATACACACCGTGGTCGTACCTCTTCAAGAAATTCTGCAGCCATCATGTGTTACTGCAGCAGGAACCGTAATTATATAATTACGCAATGATTACACATAATAACATGATGGTATACTGCACAATAGAACATTTTCTGTTATTGGGACACATGTCTTGCACCTCTGCTATCTGAAATCTGACAACTCAACAACAGCAGGTATTCATTAGGGCTGCAGATAATGATCATTTTCACTATTGATTAGAATTAATTTTTTTTAGATTTATTGATGTGATGTTAAATGTCAGTCCCTCATAGGTCTGGGTGAAGTCTTTAGATTGCTTGTTTTGTCCACTGAACATCAACAATCATTTGAAAGGCTGAGATTAGCAATTGCTTATCGTAAAGGCTCTATACAGTCACAATACAGCCGGACTGCCACAAGCAATTGCTCACTGAACGCCAACAGATGCTATGTCTAACATGTCTCCCCTCTCCTCTCCTCTCTTCTCCTCTCCTCCTCTCCTCTCGGCAGATAATGTATTCAGATATTCCAACAAGGTGATAACAAAATTGCCTGACATTTCCAGATTTATTGCTGTATTTTCTTATTATCGCCAAAGAAATATACAGAGATTCTGTCCCATAAATCATAGTGAGAGAGCAATGCAGACACTATTGTGTTTAGCCCATTGCTACCATTTTTGGATTAGAAATAAATTGCTGGCTCATTTTCACAAATGGAAACGAAACACCACTGCAGGAGCCACAGCGTGACTTTCTCAAGAAAGTGTTTATCAATGGATGGATTTCCTGAGTGTTGCTGCTACATGACGATCAATTCCGATTAGCTCTTACTGGTTTTGACAATGTACTTAGATGCTTCTGCATTTTGTAATATTTGTTTCCTCTCTTCTCTCTCCCTGCATGGGCCCGAGTGCCTCACGCTAGTTTTAGATTAGAATACACAAATGCCTTGACAGAAAAATACACTTTAATGTGATATAAAAGAGGAGGATTTATGTATACGTGTCATGACAATGAATGACATACGTTTGTGATTTATGGGCCATCTTGCAATACATATGCTTATAGCTACATACAGCTGATGCTCTGAGAGGGAGTCCCCTCTTTCTTTCCCTCCAGTAAACATAATAAGACATGATGCACGAAAACAAACACGAGCAGATTTTTATATGAAATGCTTTAAATAAATATTACTCAATGTTTATCCTATGTTATTTTACAAGTAATCCTTTTGCTGCTCTCGTAATGCAGTTGGGCGGCCTGGGTCGCTGTGATACACAGTTATTTTGCACGGAATGATGATGATAACATTCCTCAAGCAGAGACCTTACACACTATACACAAGGTGTCATTTTTGGTGTTAGAAAACAGATTTAGACTCGATTGGGCTGTGACCTTTCCCAGCACTGTTGAGGGCAAAGGATCTGACACAGACTTTTTTAATATTTATGGGCTTTTTGATGCCACACAAGGTCAAAGCAGATGTTCTTCCTACACTTCCTAGATAGTTCTACCCTTTGAATCCACGGAGATGTTTTTCTGTTTAGAAATCACTTTTTCATGCTCAAAGTCAGCACATCACTGAGAAGGGTACTGAAAAGGATTTTAGGCAGTTTACTTTCAACTCGGGGGACAAGAATGTTGGCCCTAAGTTTAGGATCTGCCTGCCTGGTTTCTCTGCTATTCCACAGCTCACATCTGATATTACCATTTCTGCAAGGTTAAAAGCTTTTGTGCTCTTTTGACCGAACCCCCGGTGATAGACCGATGAACACATCAGCTCAACATTGGTGGAAATTCTCCGTCTCCTTTTGATTATTTCTATTTTAATTCAAATGTTGGCAAAAATATGTCCATAGGTTTTTTTTTTTCTAATTCCAGTACAGAACTGATAATTCCTTCTCTTTACTGTGAGGAATATAAAATCTAATAGTCACTTGAAGTGAAGCTTTATAGTTGCACATCAGATTAAAGATCTCACGTTTTCATCATAGTTAATGCACAGATGTCAAACAATCAATTACTTTGGTAATTTTATACTGAACCTATAACAGACTGCAGCCTCTCATCAACACAACAGTAATGGCAGTTGCTTTATGAGAGATTTACAACTATTGTGACAACTCTCTGAGAAAGATGAGCCTAAAATGACATATGAGGAACAGATGACTCATTTTCACACAGACAACATTAAGTATCGTAGTGATAACATTTAAAACCCGTCTAACAAATTACAACACAGAAACAGGCAAATGGCGTTGGTGAGTCTCGCAGATGTGCTCGTGTTCAAAAGCCCCTGATCACAAAGCGGTAAAGCAGCAGAGGTCTGTAATAGCAGCTCCAGACCTCTGCTGCAGCTATAAAAATGAATTCGGGCTCATCATTTGGAAAAGCCACAGCATGACCAGGACCCTGGAGCTTAGTGCGTAGACACAGTAATTTTACATATAAATAAATACAATAAACATAAACAGCAATGTTACACATCAAATATACATTTCATGGTTGACAAATATAAGACTCACATATAGAGCCACAGCACCTATTGAGCCAGGATATTACCTGCAGGACTTGAATATGTCCCTCAGTAAACATAAAGCAGTAAATTTCATTTTCCTTCATTTCCTTAGCTTTAGTTTAAAATGTATTCTGTCAAATAATGCAATGGCTCAGGGAGCGAAGTAGATACCCTGCCATGCACTGAATAACATCATGACAACACAGCCAAAGGGAACAGTTTTAAGAACGTATTTAATCTCAGATAATTTATTTCAGAATACTTTTTTTGTCCTCTATCCACAGTATGAAGAGTAAAATTAGAGCCGTAGAAATCATCTCATTCCATTTCATGTCAGACCCTGTAGGACAGTGGCACTTTATATGTGACACTCTGCCTGAATAGAAAATTTTAAACACACATTTGGAGGGGATTAGATTGAATTAGCTGTTTCTGGTAATACACACTTTATCAAACCTCCAATTCCTCCTATCTTGTCTCCATACATTACATCTATCAATATTGCAACAAAGTACCAGAATGGGGGAATTCACGTCTATGCAACCACAAGAAAAAGTTAAATGCAGTGTAAGACATTTGATTATAGACATAGATATTAGCTTTGCTTGGAAGCTGGTTTGCGTTGACGTTCTCCTTCATTAAATGTAGCTATTTCTATCAAGCAGCTGAGTAATACCTGATTGAGCAAATTAACATGACTGTTCATCTATTTTAGTGTACAGCAGAAATATGTCCATCTTCCTCCCACTTTCCTCTGGTGTCAGACCTGATAACTGTCTATTGTCCGTATGGCTGTAACGTTGAACCCCGCAGACACCATGAACTTAACCATCCTGAATAACTGGGTTTGTCAGAGATTTGCTCAATTCAACTTGTTTAATTCATATTTTAAATTAAAAAAAACAAAAAATAAAATATAATTGTTCTCCTTTTTCACTAACATATAAAATGGAGCATTTGTTGGAACCCCCCCATCCATTTGCAGCAGCTATGGGGATTTAGTGCATCAGGGCCAATATCACATTTTTGAGAAAGTTTAGTGGCCACAGGTCGGCGCGTAACGGCAAGAGGCCACGGCAAAAAAAAAAAATTGAAGATAAGATATGAATTCAGGCTGGTTACAAATTCACTTGCTACAGTTGTAAAAGAGCAGCAGTGCCAGTTATTCCTTCTTTCGCCCTCATTGAGCTTTAAGTCGTTGTAGTTTATCTGCAGGGAACTAGAAACTGCTGGACTGTCTAATCTCTAATTCTGAAAATCCCATTGCCAGTAGATGAGTTTGCCTTTCAATTTTTTTTTTTCTAGTGTGACACATTCAATGTTAAAAATGTGCTGGAGAGAAAGCAGCAAGTGACAATATTTTCTTTTGTGTTTTCTTTTTGTTTGTTTGTTTGTTTTTTTTAAAGATTTTTTACTTCAGTCTTTTAAACTCAAGGCCAACTGAATGATGTCAACTGTAAAAATCAGTTCACCCATCACTGCCAATCGGGGCTGGAGCCGATAAATACCTGTGACTACTGAGGAGTCATTTGACCCAGGAATGAATGCCAATGGTTTCCTTTCCCTCTCACGACAAAAGCCATATTTCAGTGGCTGTATAAAAAGTGTAAAAACTGCCGTCGCTGTTTTATGTGTCGGACTATTTCTTGGCTGGAGGCAGTTGCCAGGCAGCCAGCAGCTACTTCAGGAAGCTTCTCTTTCTGGTCTATATAAAAATAGTCTGTCACATAAAGAGCAAGCAAGATATGACATCTTTCTAGTGTTCATGCTAAGCTAAACTAACTGGCTGCTGGTTGTAGCATCATATTTGCCTTGGAAGTCGATAAAAACATTTCCCAAAATGTCAAACTATTGCATTATTTACCCAGGTGTAAATCTTTTCCAAATCTTAACCGAATAAGGTTGTAGAGTCAAGTTTTGCTTTAGAGGCAAAAACTTTGACTTTCACTCACTCTCAGGTGATTGACAGGTGAAAACAGCATGCACTCTATCTCATTATCCAGGCCAGAGGGATTGGATAATGCCTGGAAGGAAATTATTTCCTTCATTTCTTTTGTTGAATCCACTTATGCTGCAGTGAAGTTTTGAACCTATATAGAACTGAAAATAAAGAAACAGACTTGTCACTAAATAAAAGTTTGGACAATATTTACATTCAGGGTTAGAAGCAAGCAAGCAAATTGCAAAAACTCCCATTACCCATATGTGTGAGGACAAATTCTTCTTTTTATGTAGGAAACAAGCAAATTAATGAGAGTCAAGCAGTTTGTATACTGTATCATATACTGTTCCATGTGAAGGTCAAGCATCTCTGTGAGAAAGCAGCGCTGTCCTGAGAGATAAAGTCTAATTATTTTTGATTAATTCTGCCTTGTTTAGCCGCAAACTCTGCAGAATAAAAACAGTATTTAAATTGTTAGGATGCTGAAATGGAAATTATTCAGAAATGGAAGTTACTGTGGTGTCTGCACCAAAAAGAGAACAAGAAAACTCCTGGATTGAATCACAAATTGGTGCCTTGAAATGGGGTTATATAGGCTGGAGTCTTTTCTTTAAAGTCCAAATTGCTTGACCATTATTCAAACGATGGTCGACGTAACACAAGTTGAGAGGTATTTGTTTGCGTCCGAGGGAATTTTACAGTTTCCACTGCTTGTTTATAAGACATGACAGCCATTTGCAAGTCTTGTTTTCTAGATTTATGTGCTATTGAAACAAATCTGACCTCATCTGTCTCCCTGTGATATTCATTCTTTTGACTTTGCTTGTTTGACCCTGTGGTTTAAAACAATGGAATACTAAGGAAGTATTATTGCAGATGACAATTTACGCCCTCGGTTCAGAGAGCCACTTACCGTAAATTCACCTTTCTTCCATCAGTCTCTGTCTGATCTGTTTCTCCAAAAAAATCTCTCGCTCCCTCTTACTGTCGTTTTCCCCACACAGCAGAAAAAGACCGAAAAAACTGCAGTCATGATACATCTGTTTAAAACAACAACAAGGGAAATTTTAAAAATAGTCATTATCAAGTATTACCAGATTACAGTGCAGATTACTTTATTACTTTGCATGTTGAAAAAGCATTGCCCCCCAGTCAAAAGCATTTGATCTAAATACCTGGAAATTACAAATCAGTGATGCTTCTTTTATTCCCCTCTGTTTCACATTTCCCTGAGTGACTATAGTGTTTTAAAAAACATCAGTCATCAAGCAGTGATAAATGAAACACACAAGCACATTACTGATACAAGGAGAGAGTTTATGGGAAAGTTTGTGATTATCATTCGTGGCTCAGGGCGCGTTCATAATCTGGCACTCTAAACGCTCAAACATGCCAAGCTGGACTGTGTAACTTCAGCCATAAACCCATTTGTTTACTTCGGAAAATCGTCTAGAGTAATTATTCAGTCAAGTCACTGTATAATTAAAAAAAAGTCAGTCCACTCAAAAAACTTGGCCCCGCTACTGAGAGTCTGCCTCCTCGCCTCCTGGAGTAGCTGAAAATGCAGCTGAAATCAAGTTTTTGAGTCAAGTAATGGTGTACCTAATGTAGGGAAAATGATTGATTTTGGATCCCAGATATCCCAGAAGAAAAGCTTATGATGAGTCAAAGTCCTCCATTCGCACATCAGTAGCTGAGGCTGCTGGAGCCTTAAACAGAAAGGACAATTTATCTAAGTTTCAAACACTGGAGTCGAGGAGTAGACTCTGTTGTCAACTCCCATGGTGTGAGGTTTATTAAATCCCATCCATGCACTGAAAAAAAAAAGGATCAAGCCATCAAATGTAGCTCATGTGTTAAAATATAGGACATGCACACATTTACAGCACAGTGCTGAAAATTGTGTTTTTGAAAATCTATTTATTTTGGTTGGTGTACATGTGTGATTGCCAGTGTCTGACTTTTTTTATAACATGAATCTGATGTTGTAATCACTGCCCCTAGAAAAACCAAATCTCTCGTTTGTAGATGCACCAGCTTTCACTGTATTTACAAAACTCTGTGACCTTGGCTGCTTGTTACTGTGTAATTTTCATCTGTTGAAAACGGTATGATGCTCTCATGCATGTCATGGTGCACTATCAATCTTATCAAATTCTGAAGCATTATGACTAATAGCTGGTTTGATCTAATAAGGCCAAAAAAGAACCAAAAAAAAAAAAGCTCGTTATATTCATTAGTCCCTGGAATGCGCTGTAATTGCTTTAGAGATACATTAGGGGCAGCGTTTTAGGTCCTGGTGATGAAGTCCGGAGCTGCATGACAAATAACTGAGGGGCTGAAACAGTGTTGTTGTGTCCGTGCTTCTAAAATAACTTCATTTTCGACGACACATCCATTTCCATGATGTCAGATCACATTTAAATCACTGCAAATATAAATGTGACCTAAAGAGTATTTCTTTAAAGCCACTGGTTCTTTGGCTGGGCTTGGTTTGTGAGGAACATGATAACATGCATGTGGCTTACAAGGCAATGTTGACTAACGACCTGAATTAGATCTAAGTTTGTCTCATTCATACTTGTCTGTCATAATTGCTGTGATATTTCACTAAACTCAACTTAAAAAGAAATCTTTCATTGAGCATTCACTGTAAATCTTTATTGGATGTATATTAAAAAACAAGCTGATTGTGACTGTCCTCCCTTGAGCACAGAAAAAATAAAATCTATAAAGCACTGGCAACATCTCAAGCGAGCAGAACAGGAGTCTATTAAATGCAAAGCTCTATTAAGTAGTGCCATGAACCTTGACATAGATCCACTGGAAGAACTCGCTCTGTCGTCCACAACAATAATGGAAAGCGTGAATCATCCCACATCAATACAGTAAATACCTCAGACACTGCAGTTACGAAATCAGCGCTTAATGAAAAGATGAATGCTGTAGAGAGAGAAAAAAAAAGACTCACAAAAAGGCAAATAATCAAAATCCCAAAGGCAAGAAACAATATCGCAACTCGGTAATAACACCCTAAAATGTACGCGGAGACATAAAGTGAAACATCCCGGCTGCTTAGACAGACGTGTCAAAACTGTGAACTGTCTGGATCAGAGACAGAATTATCATCATTTCCTGTTTATTTGTTCTTGTTTGAATAGCAAAATGTGTGGCAATAAGGTACAAATGTTGCTCTGAATTTCCCAAATATATGCAATTAGTCCCCTCAGTGTCAGGAAACCTCCTGAAATACTTTGAAGAGAGAAATATTGTGCTGCTTGACAACTTGTTTCTGAAAGTTTTTTTTCCTATTAAATTTTTCATTATGTCAGTAAATAACAGATATTACAAGCTACTATTTTTTTTTTTAGTTTGTACTTCAGGATCTGCCTTCATTGCAGTAATAATCATTTGTTTTACAACAAAGTTTTAACAAAGACTTGTAAACTGTGTTAATAGGTAGGTGCAGTAATCGGGTCAATTACGTTGTAATAATATTATTCACTTGATTGGATATAGATGTATAAAAGTTATTGATCTGTTAAGTTTCTGCTACTGGAGAAATAACATGTTGTAAGGTCGTTCATTATCGCTTTTATATATCTTTATTGCCACATAATTCATTTTTGTGGTTCGAAGGTTTATTGCCTGTCCCAGAATACAACAGGAGGAGGTATTAAAACCCTGTGAACAGTTTTGGCCCAAGCCTTTTCAGGGGCCTGAGCGGGATTTGATGACCCCATTTTGATGAGAAAATGAGCACAACAGCTACATTTCACGATGAATCACTCAAAAAACCCTGTTAAAACCTAAACACCAGGCTCCCTGCTTTCCCAAGTGCTGACACTCAAGGTCCCTAGTTTGAGTCCTACTTCGCTTCATGTCACCCTCCATCTCTCTCTAACTCCTTATTTCCTGTCCTATCTAATATCAACTCTTTGATAAAGACATAAAATGACCCCAAACTTGCTTCATACAGTTTCACTGTTATGGAGAGTCCAATTTAAAAAGTACATTAAAACACTGAACTGTATGCAAAAAAGAATAAAAATATGTTTTAAGTCAACTCTTAAAAACATCAGCACATTAAACTGATCTGATGTTTTAGCTCTATTATCGGCCCTTTTTAGATGAGACTGTGGTACAGTTAACAGATCTTGGCTGGAGGATCTAAGGGGCCTAATGGTACTACAGGGTGTAAGTAGATCTGTATTGTATGTGAGTGCTAAGGCTCTAAAAACAAGTAATAAAACTTAGAATTTAATTCAATATCTAAAGGAGAACCAGCGCAAGGAGGCGAGAATTGGGATATTATGTTCTGTTTTTTTTTATGACCGGGCAATAATCTACCAGCAGCAAAAATTGCAGACAGACAATATCTGTCTGGCAAATTCCAAAATGAAATGAGATGCAAAAGTCATGTCTGGAGGATATTAGCATATGAACAATTACTCCAGGTCAGATGGGGGAAGGAAGTGCCCAATTTCAGATAGAGTCCTACACTGGAAAAAATTACATTTTACGACTGAATTAATTTCTCTCACAGAGGTTTAGAGCACTTTCAATTATCACTTTCAATTATTAGAGCAGGATCTGATGAATGGAGACGTGTGATCCATGATCGGTGATATGACGCCTTTGAAGGAGGTAAGAAAAAAAGAGAAGATAATTTGGGAGAAGCTGAAGGAAGCATACACATCATATCATAACCTTTGATAAACTTTATTTCATATCTGTTATCATTTGGAATCATATTTTAGCTAAATATATAAATACTCCCAATCTGATGGAGCTGTCAACAGGCAACTGTTGGATAATAATGGTCCCATAAGTATAATATTCTCTTTTAGCTCTGTTGTTGGTCGGCACCAATGTGTTCACGTCAGGTCACAATCAGTGGGTTTTACAAGCTTTGTCGCTGGAAATAGCGAAAATCTGTGAGGCCAAAAACAACCCTGGGAGAGATGATCAGTTACTGACATAACTAAAAAAAAATTTTCTCTGAGATATATTTTTACATTGTGCCAGAAAAAGGCACATGAAAATAAAGGAACTATCTATTTCCCCAAAAGCTCAAAGAAACGTGTATCACCATTATCTAAGGCTTCACCGAAGGTCAGCAAAAATAATACATGTAAAATCGCCTCAATGAGCTGCTGCATGGAGAAGATCATTAGTTTGTTAGTTGCTACTGCAATTTCCATGAGACTAACAATTATTTTTTCCAAAAATGATGACTCATTGAAATTTTCTGAAAGGTAGAATAAAAAGGATGGCTTACTCATTTATTTAGAGTGGTGGTGTTAAGTCTGGCTTTTCAAAGGCAATACTATGGCTTGTTAAAAACAAAGACCATTACTAGACCCCAAAATTGCAAAACCCCTTAAATTTTGCTATGAATCCAAACTTCAACACAGCTCTGAAAACACGTAAATGTCCTCTCAGTTCATCGTTGTCAACTTTAGGATTGAGAGGTGACCTTAAAAACCCAGTTTTACTTATTTAAAATGTTCAAACGCAGCCAAAGAGAGTTCACATCCTCTTTTCATGTGCGAGGTAGGTAGTGGCAAAGGGCCCTTAATCAACAGCTTATTGCTTATGTCTCGTGTCGACTTCTGCTTCCACGTTTAACATCCGGATCTGACAGGTGGTGAAATTGTTGCTATGGAGAAATCATGTGAAATACTGCATATTAACATCTGTAGAAACTCATTGCAGGAGCCTGAGCTCCCCTGCGATTGGTAATGAGGGCATGCATACATGCGAGGTGACGTAGAGCCGTCCCCGCCGGTGGCTACAGACGGAGATGGAGCGAGAGGAAAGAGGGGAGACTGGAGGGAAGCAAAGTTGTAGCTCGCTGTGCTTTTGTGCATTGCATTAATAGGTCCCTAATTTCTCTTTCTTTCAGCGTGGGTGGGCACTAAACTGCATTTTCCAAGCAAGCCATATGTGGTTGTTAGTCTTCAGGGAAGTGGAGGCATTAATAGAACCCCTGACCTGCATGGATTTCTATCTCTTAATGAAATATATTGTACACACAGTGGGGGATGCACTCAGACTGAAGTGCAACTTGCAGAGTAAAGTGCACCCTTTGGCCAGAGCTAAACTTTTTTTTTTTCCTATTTAGAGAACAGTCATTCACTAGTGGCAATTCTGCAACAATAAAACATATGTATTTATTTAATTTATTGAGATGTTCTCGAGGCTTAGCGACTTTTTCCGCCTCTGAATAATAGCAGGATTAAAAGCATGCTGTTAGTATATGGGCCGTGTAGTTTTAAGCTAACTGTAAATCCAGCGGAAGAAATAAGGTTTGAGTGGTTTGCTTGGAGTTCTGTCAAATGAATTAAATAAATAGCAGCGTGATGAAAATACTAATAGCTAATCCTCACATTGACACGAAATGTCCAGGGCAAGAGGTTTCGCTGTGATGTAGCCGCAACGCATCTGCACCACAAATCCAACATGGACTGTAAGTGATTCAGAAACAGCAAGTCTTTAAGACTGCTCATTAACATCCACATTTTCTGCTGCTCTGTTCACTTTCCTTATTTTATTCTCTCTGTCTTTCTCTATCTTCCTCTCTTCCTCTTATAAGTGGTAATATTCTTCTTCAAAAAAAAAAAGCTCATCAACACCCACCGATACTTTTTATAGTTAGAATGATATTAACAGAAATAAAAATGATGTGGACTTTGTAGTTTTCCTTTCATATAGGTCTTTAAAGTATATTGGCACATTGTAAGATGGCAGCCTTTCGATATGAATTTGAAAAAAAAAGATTTGAAAATATGTGCTTTAGATTAGAATCATATATTCTAATATAATATATATCATAAAATATATGTTAGTGCTTTATAATGTATATATGACAGTAGTAACAATTTTATAATGGTTACCTTTTTTACATCTATTACTTCAGTCTCTCTTCAAAATTATCACTGACTGAATGATGTCACCATTGCACATTGTTCCTTGACTGGAGGAAACGATAAATAATATTCCTGGATATTTATGTACCAATGTCTGGAACATCAATACAGACGTCATGTTTCCGTCACTGCCGGTCAGAGCTGGACCTCCATGTTTGATTTCTGTTGCTTTTTGATTGAACAAGTCAAGTAGTAAATCACAAATTAGCCTAAAAGCACAGTCATGTTCTGTTTCAGTGTTGACTCTGTCCTGATCTGGTAATGTAATCCAACTACTTTCCTATGGAGGCTCATGCAACTGAAAAAAAAAAAAAAAAAACTCAAGTCAAAATGTGAAAGCTAAAAACACTAATATTCCTGTTTGTAGTGCGCACTGTCCCCTGATTGGTCAGTATCACTGAAATCCGTGTGGGCGCAGTGAAATCTGTGCCCACCTCTGTCACACAGACTGAGCCGTCCCATGACTCCTCGTCTATTGTCTTTCATCATGTCACACTACATGGGATGAAACACCCGGTTATTATCTCCGACGCTCATTTTCGCTTCTGACACCCAACGTCCGTTAGATTACTACACTGATATTATGTAGGCTGGAGGCCACACCAGTGAAATGGGAAGGTCACCTTGACTGATGTTTGAACAAAATAATAAATAAATAAAAATGGGCACTCCACGCTGCGTAAGATAATGGACTGCTACTGGGCTAATTTCATCCTTAAAAAATCCAGTGCTATGGAACAGCATGTTACTCTATTCAGTCATTTAGTCTGAAATCATGGTACATGAATATTGCATTTTTCAGTGTAGTATGCTAATTTCTTCATGCCACTCTCCTTGCCTTTAGGTGTTAACTACACAGGAGACAGAGTGCTGGATGTCATGTCAGATAGGAAGGATAGATAGATAGATAGATAGATAGATAGATAGATAGATAGATAGACTTTCTTATGCCCTTGAATGAATCGATACGATCCTTCGTTTGGAAAGAGCAGTAATTCATATGCACATTTAATTGCTTGCCAATAAGAATGAAACAGCGTCCCAGAGATGTGCTGCCTCGAAACTTACAAGAATAAAGTGCACATCTCTCACAAAGCCTGCAAAGTTAAAAAAAAAAAAAAAAAAAAAAAAAAAGCTCCACAGAACCATAGCAATTATATGGCTTGGCAGTTTGACTAGGTATGCCCCTGTGAAATGGTGCTTTAAGATGATGCAATAAATGTCTTTTATTTCTTACACATGCCTACAGCCCCCATGGTAGTTGCAGAAACACAAAAGGACAGCTGCTCTCTCTATGTGTTGATCAATCATAATAAAGTATTGCAACAGTCCCTCTTACCATGCAAAATGCCAGCCAGTGCAAACAGGGCACAGGCAGAGTCTGGAAACTCTTCCAACGTTCACAAATGAATTATTTAACAGCTAGACATGAGACAAACAGTGGACATGCTGATCCTAAAGATCGGTATCAGGGGCCAATCTGGGCACATTTAAATGGGTTGGTATTGCGCAAAATCCAATCCTTTTTCTAGTTACGTCCACCTCAGCCTGCGAGTGTTCCAGCACTGCCCTCCTTTATGACAGCGGGGATCTACACTCCACGCATGTGCAAATGTGAAATATAATATGTGCGCACCTCGAGCGACTCTGAGTTCAGACACTGAGACTGGCAAAATGCATGGACTCGCTAAGCTCCTACGCTAATTATCATTGGCAAAGACCAGCGTTCAAAACATTCAGGCTGCAGCTTCTCATTTTATTCATATCATATTAATAATTTAAGCTCATAAAATTAATATTTTCGAATCAGGATCTTCAGTATTTGGATCAAGTAGCTCCTGACAAATAAGGTGTGTCAGATTTATGTGAATTGGCCGAGAAGAAGCCACAGCACCTCATCCAGAAAAGGGAAACCCAGGGCCCCCTCCTGGATCCAGACCAGGAAGGGGACATGTTTGAGCATAAGATGTTTCATGAGTATACTTGGTACCAGAACACCTTAGGCCAAAGGAACAGAGCTGCCAACCAGTCGCCACTACCACCAATTGTGTACTGTGAGTCTAAGGAGATCATCTCTCTAATGAGTGGCTTCATGATCAATAATGTTTTAATGGGTAAAGAAATGCACAGTTTAAAAGTCAATAGGTCAGGGAGAAGAACTGGAGTTGAATCTGTTGCAATACACAGGATGAATTAAACTACTTAATTACCACTACATCTATTGTCAAGTTACATGAGATAATATGTGTAATATTGCTTTACACAGAGAATGTGTGTTCTGGCCTGTTCTCATTGGTCCTCACTGGAAAGTAATAGGAGTTTTTCATGTTGACATCCCCTCGACATTAGTGAAACAACATATTGTCATTATGCAGATCCATTTGTTGCTTTATGCTTTCATGTTGGAACAATGTACATGTCTACTATATAAATGTCTTTGTCCTATGGACAAACAACAACTATGAAAGTAGACAAAAGTATAAAATAATACAATAAAAGCTGTATTTTGTTTAATTTCAGCTTTCATATACGTCACATACTGTACGTGTTGCCGAGCTGCTACATGAATCATGCAGGCATTTCCAGTCTGCATGAAGCAATCAGAAGCAGAAATTATCAGTGAACAAGCATAAAAGCAAATACACGCACGGCTTATCCCTTCCTCATGTTTACCCACTTCTCACTGCTCACATGAGAATCCATGTTTCTTAGCAACTCCAGGCTCCAGAAATCTTCCTGTGTGAGACACGTGGGCCTCTTCTTTCATGATAATTTCTGCCCCAGGCCGTCCCGCGTCCAGCACGTAATTGAGCTGCAAATAACAGCTATTAGTCAGATAATAGCGTGTGGCATGACAAAGAATGAATATTTGTACCAAGCTTACCAGTTGGTCCTGGATACGATTCTATTTCTCAGGGCTTAACTGTTGCTGTAACTTTGTTGGTTGGAAGAAAGTTAAGCCTCAGAATGGGAAGTGGAAGTCATTGCAACATGTGGTGTACTGGGCAAGGATCTCCAGTCTTGGATTGTTTGATGGTTCTTGATCATTGAAAACTATCTATCTATCTATTGCATTATACCCTTGGTGTGGTAGTCTACTCTGAGGGAATACATTTCCTTCTCAATAATCCAAGGTGGCACTTCAAAGAGGCAATAATAAATCTGTATTTGGAGAAAGAAAAACTTGAGATCATAAAGCAAATACTGCACAATGCCACCAAAATACTTCTGGCAATTCTCACCTTGTAAATGTCAAGACCTATAAATCTCAAATTAATGCAAACACCTCCAGCTCTCATAATTCAACAGGCTCGACACAGTGCAGGCTGCTGTCACAGACGTGGATTAATGTTACAAAACTGAATCAAAAAATCGACTGCAGCGATGAAATGCAACTGTATTTATCTTGTGGAGTTTGAGCTGCAGAGCTGCACCTTCTAGACTGTGCAGCACAAGATCAGCCACAGGTTTATAGTCACTAACGCTGTGTATTTCATTTCTGTAAAACCGGCTGCGTATTAATTTTTTCCACACCAAGGAGCCGACAGGATACTTGCTGTTAATTTCTCCAGAAAGCCTCTCTCAGCATCGTTTACATACATGTTGGATTAAGCCGCAGTATTTGACAGACAAATGACGACGACCTGAATCTGTCTCGCAGTATAAATTTGATTTGGCCTTGTCATCTTTTTGACTAAATGGTCATGAAAAAAATGTTGAGAAATTCAGGATATCTGTCATGACACCTGTCACACTCATCATTTGTCACCGGACAGATATCGACTTTGGATTTTTTTTTTTTTTTCATTTTCAGTGAAACAAGCTTTGCAGAATTGCGCCGTGCATCCAAAGTGGTTAATTAGGCGTCAATTAAAATCTGTTTTATTGATTAAAATGTGACAGCAATTTCTTTTAAACTGACATTTACATTTAATTGAGCAATTTAATTCATTATGGGTCTTGTTTAACATGCAAATTTAATGAGGTAAGTGAATGTACCATTGCATAAGATTTCGTTATTTAACTTTTATGTGAGTTATCGTGCATTGCACATACATAATATGCAGAACAGCATTTTCCATGTCTGCTTTTGATGACTGAACAGTATAATTTGCTTTCTGTGTATTATTGTGCTGTTGGGAATTCAGAAATTCTGCTACCAATGGAAAATAGGCATTAACATTTATTATTATAATGCGCTCCCTTTTGTAAAGACACAGGTGAAAAAGCCCCATTTTCCCCTTCAAATTGCGGTTCCCCTTTCTTTCTGCAGGGCTGTGGCCAACAGCTCATCGCCGAGTGTCCAGAGAAATGTCAGAATGCCGACAGGTTGTTATCATCAGTGCCCTTATCTTCCCTTTGCAGGTGCACCAGCACGACGAAAACAGCCTGCACATCCCACCAGTCAAGGTTTTATGGCCTACTGCAGCCGCCAGCCAACTCTATCAGGTGATCAACTTAAGACACATAAAAGAGCAGCATTTAGCATATTCAAAGCTAAATTAGAAATAGTACAAACCATTGCTTTTGTTTTCTAAAACAAAAAGCAAAAAGGGTATAGAAACACCGGATGTGAAATGAAGCTACTAAACCATCATGATCAAATTTCCCATAACAATATCTGTGGTCAAATTTGTCCAGGTTTTCAAAGATCTGTCAACAAAAACTCAACCTATAGGCTGTATTTAAACACTGTGGTGGTGTTAGAGTGCAACTATTGCAAATTAGAACAAAACAGTACAGCTGAGGCCAAATCGAATGTCCTTAATTTTTCAGATCATCAACCAAAGATTGGAGCAAAATCTGAATTTGATCTCATGACATTAGATGAAAAGTGGATAGATCAACCAAAGTTGTTACAGTTTATTCTGAGCGGGCCGTGAATGTCTGAAGCTGAATTTTTATGTTATTCCATCCAGTAGTCGTCCAGACATTTCACTCAAATCCACAACCTCATGCTGCTGTAGGAGGAAAGCCGAGGGGATCGCCAAAGTAATTAAGATACGTCGTCTGGAAAACAAGAATGTCTGCACAAGATTTCGTGGCGATCGATTCAGTAGTTGCTGAGATATTTCAGTCTGGACTAAAAAAATGGTGGACGGACTTACAGACAGCAATATCTCTCCTCAAAATCAGCACCTCCGTGACTCTGGGTAATCCACAGATCTCACTGTGGGCAGTTTTCACAGGAACTATTTCTTCTCTACAAAGTAGTCACTAAAAAAACTTTGTTTCTGGTGACACATTCTTTCTAATGCAATTTTTCAATGTTCCTTTTCAGAGATGAACGTCAATAAACCTGGGAAAATAAAACCTAAACTGTCTGCACACCAGAGGTACAGTATACAGTTTTTTTTTTTTTTGATGAACCAACACTTTCACTTTCATCAGTTGCAATATTTCCAAATATCAGTGTAATTTTAAAAAGTAAAAAGGACAGGCGAGTTGAGCGAGTTAAAAGAAATGTAAAGAACTTCCAGCGCAGCACTGGGCTAAGGGACTCCACTTACATTTTAAGCATCCAAATCAAAGCATCACCATTTGTAAAAGAGATCAAGCAATGTTTCGACATTAAAATTTAATTCAAACTTAATACAGGAAATGATGGGACCCTTTTTTCTTCTAAAGGTTTGTTTAATCTTCACACACATGCCAAAAAAAAAATCTCTTTGATCCTCCTCTCCCCTTTAATCAGGGTACATGCTCTCATGCCCCCTCCCTCTTCTGTCTCTCATTCAGACTTGTTCCTCCTCAACCCGTCTGTCTCCTTGTACTGGTTTCATTTCTGTTGACAAAGCATTGCAGAGCCCCCATGTCTTGTCTTGCCTAATTGGTCCACATGGACTAATTTAGCATCTAATTACCGAGCTAGTTTTCATGCTTCTGAATTTTCAGGGTCGTGTTTTGCCTTTAGATAACTTTTCCTCCCTCTCAAGGCTGTGTAGTTGCTCACATTTCGATGAACCGCATGAATAATTGTCTATTGTAATGGGCGTAAATAAAAGTTAAAATACAATAATGGCCGTGACTTGGAATCAAGACCTCAATGCTAGTGGCAACATGGGGGTTACGGGAGAAGTGGAGTGCTAGTTGCAGTTACTAAAGCCATGTTAATGCATGTTGACATTAAAATTGATTTTAGTCTGTAAATAAGCAAATAATTTCGGATGAAAGAAAAGAAAAAAGGCCTAAATCTTATCACATGTTCACATCATTACATATGGATATACAGGCTTATTAATGTTGGGCTTATTTATAGATGTGCATTACTGACATATGAGGCACATGTACCTCACCTGAAAAGTAATCTATTACTAGAGCAATTACTAGAGCCATTTATTAATTTTCTTATGATGAATCCCCTCTGTTGTGCCAATAAATGAAAAAATGAAAAGAAATATGAAAAAGTAGCTTATTGCATCAACATTTATACGATAAACAAAATATCTGACATGCACGATCTCTATCATACTAATGCCAACATACCATTCTGGTCATACACTTTTATTTATCCTGTCAGGTTTTTTTGGTTTTGTTTTCTTATTTCCTGTTTTATGCTGAAAGAGTCCTTGTTCTGGTGTGTTTAGGTTCTTTACTTCCTTTGAATTGTTGATTGGTTTCACCTGTGATCCTCCCCTCCAGGTGTGTGTTCCCCTGTTCTCCCAGTTTTGGATTTCCCTGGACCTTGCTTGTATTTTCGGACTTCTGATTCTTAGCTACTCCTTGTTGGATTTGTTTGCCTCTTTGGACTGTATCTGTTTTTCACCAGCCTGTAAGTCCTTGATTTTTTTGCCTCCCCACATTTTATCCACAAACTCCTACATATACATTAGTTTAGTCACTTTTTTAAGACTTACAAAGTCTGCTATACTTTCTGAACTGCTCCATAGTTGTGATACTTTATCAGAAATTATTTTAATTGCTTTATTAGAAGTTAGTCCTGACTATTTGTTTCTTAAACATGCTCATTCCCGTAAGGTCAAATTGACTTTCTCACATTATTAAACAAGTTTGGAAACTTTCAGGTAGTAATTTGTTTTGACCTTAAACATGATTTGCGATAAATGAAAGCATATCAGTCAATAAAGAAAATGAAAATTAGGGGAAAAAAACATGATATGACAAGTTTGAAAAAACATTTTGTTGTGAAGATATTTAATTACACATTTTTACCAAAATGTGTTAAGTAGTAATTTTGTTAATTAGGAGATGCACTTTATATGCTTAGTCAAATTAACATACAACTTTTAATTACAGCCCCTGCATGTAGTGTAATGTGGTGGGGAACTATGTAGAGGGAACTTTCTAACATATTTGATAGCAGATAGATGAACCCCATGAATGTGGGTGAAAAATCAGACCACACACCTTCATCAGTATTGACCTCAACAAATGTAGATTTATATCTTACCTGTCCCTCATTCAGGTTCTTACACATTTGATCAGTATAGAAAATCACTTTTCCTCAAGGACACACACTTGCTATTTTCCACATATATATTTTGTTGATGAAGTTGTACAAATTAAGCAAGAAAATATGTCATGTCGAGAGGCCATATTTGTTTGGTTGGTGATTTTTTTTTTCTTTAATTATGCAGCAGACAGAATATTTTCATCCAGATGTTTCGAAGAATCATTGAGACTCACAGCTGTGGTAAGTGTTTAAAACACCTTTTTGGGTTTTTCAGATTGTTGAGTGATTGACTGTGATTCTGTAATGTTTGTATTGACCTAAACATACTGCCTGTAAGTTCATCAAAGTGTGTTGTGCCACCATGGGGCGACTTTATTTTCTCACTATAGTTTGCTATGGACCTTTATGTTATGCTCGTCACATAATTGTGTCATCCTGGGATTAACATTTACAGCAGTGCTCACTTTTATTTTAGGCCTTTTTAATGATGGCCATATCATTATACAGCCTAAGCCGAACAGGCTTATATTTTATGTGGGTTTTAAGATTTTCAGCAGCACTGTTACTTCACAATTACCTTAATTACACCTACAGTCGATTGGTCTGCGGGAGCGAAGAGATTAAGAGTGCCGGGGAAATGTGAGTGTGGGTGGCAGTGGTGTCCTGGATATTTGAAGCAGTGGAGGCATCTGAGACTGACAACACCAGCATTTTGAGATTAATTCACTCTGGGGACCATTTTTTGAAAAGCATCAGCCATGTGTGAGAAAACCACCGGCCTGTTGTGGACATGGCCTCAGGCTGGAGTGTTTATTGCTAACTACAGCTAGATCAAGGACAGCAATATCTACTGTTGTTATTGGCTCTTGTCCTTATTACTCGCGGTCGTGTTTCCCTGCTGAACAGAAGCCAAATGTCTCCTCTGAAAATGCAATACTAGACAGTCTGTTCTGGTCATCAACAAAGCAAACATACAACACACGTTATAACTTGGAAAAGTAGTTTCATTTTGCAATTTTTTCACAGGCAACATAATTGAATGAAATAGATAACACTGTAAGAATTAGTTAAAGGACCTGTGTTTAGGATTTGGGGGATATACCGCTATTGACTTTTCATACTGCACCACTATGTTTCTACAGTAGCCCAGAATGGACAAACCAAAACCAACTTAGGTTCTCCTACATGCTTGGAAAAAGAGTTTTCAGTTGGTTGCAACTTCACCGCTAGATTCCACTAAATCCTATGGTGACACTGTGATAATGTCAGTCTCTGGCCTGAGGACTGTTCATTTCCTCTCCTCATGAGACGAGACATTTGACAACATGCATAAGTTCATTTGTCTGGCAGAGGAGGCGAAAAGCAATGTGTGTGTGTGTGTGTGGAGCATTGGAGCCGAAGTGTAACTTGACGAGACACACAGCCTACATCAGTAAAGTCATGTGGCACAAATTGTTGTTATTAATAGCTGTTACAGTCATTAGTTTCCAGTTAATCTTAATGAATTAGTTGTTAGTGATGTTGTGAATTTTTAGTAACTGAATTTATTTTTGTTAATAACAGGAACACTCTGAACTGAGTGTAAATCACCTTTGGTCATCTGCTGTTTTTCATATTGATTTGAGTATTTTCCCTGAGGCTGTGCTATTACTTGTCCGGTTAGTTATATCATGAAGGCCAGTGCTTTTATTTTGAAGGGCTAATGCCAGTAGAACAGTACTGGTGTGTCTTCTAAATTAAAAAAAAAAAAGTCTGACCTTTTGTCTGTTTAGCACCTGGCTGATAAGGGCATAAGGTTTGTCAGTATTTTGTTGCATATTGCGTGCAATATTTTGTAATATTACGGTTTTTTTGTAGTTTTTCTGAGTTTGATTATATGTGTGTATGCAATGTGATGTGTGTCATTTTCTTATGCTTGTTAACTGCAGCTAAAACGATGAACAAATACTTAATTTCAAAGTTAAATACCCTCACCTTGAGCACTAGATCGATATTATGTCAAGTTAAAGTGGTATTTCACGATTGTGTTAATTCATTTTCTGTCTGAGGTTTATAATATAGATGAAAAGATCTCAGAGTTGTGGTTGAATATTATTAGATGAGGCTATAGTGATTATATTCCATCAGGATTTTAAAAGACGCTCATATTTTGTTTTTTCCGTCGGAGCTCTTACAGCGAGGTTCACAGCATGCTTTTGGAGCTACAGTCCCGTTTATGATCATTAAAGCTTTTGTGAACCGTCGGTTGAAGAGTTAGACCATCATTCAGCCGGGGATGCAGCAGCGAGCGTCCAAAGTCGACTTTGAATTAAGGCTTCAGACGCATTCCTTAAGGATAGCCGTGCAGATTAGTGGCTTCAGCTGTTCAGTAGTTTTTTATTTAATGTTGCCACATTTTTTTTTCTGCATTATAGACTTAATTTGTGACTGTTTTTGTTGCTATTAATCTACACTCAACACCAAGGCAAAATATACTTGACCAGTGTTGCACAGAGGCATCGTATTTGTTGTGGTGTTTTCCATTTTTTCATTGCAAATCCTCTCAAGCTCTGCTGGATAGAGAGTGATCTATATGTATCTACAGATATTAAATTCAGAGGCTTGTACTGTGTTGTCTTGCCTGTGTTCTTGAGATTGCTATACTGAAAGGTGTATTGTCTGAAGTCTGAGTCCTGTGGCGAAGGTTTTTTTTTCCCCAACTCTTAATCCAACTCGGTTCTTTCTTCCCTCCGAGTCGACCAGTCTCCTTGATACAATCCTCACAGCGTGATCCTGTCGTCATGCTACGCTCTTTCTTAGGATGGTATCAGTATGGCGACAGATTTCTTCGGAGAAACTTACTCTTGAGCTCTTTGATGGAGTTGTTGGTCAAATCCATGCATTTTCTGTGGCAGAGCACTATGAGACTTCCCCAAAGACACACACACACGCACACTTAATCCTGTTTTTACCTCAAGCCATCAAATTTTTATTATGCACTAAACATGTTAAGCATGTTGTGTGACTGATGGGCTGCTATATTCATGGCAGCTGATGCTCTCAAGTTTTTTGTTAATTTTTAATAGGTGGGTTGGCCCAATGGAAACACCCCCCAACCTTACTCTGCACGAACACACACACACACACACACACACACACACACACACACACACACACACACACACACACACACACACACACACACACACAGCCATGTACACTTCCCAAAGGGCATTGTTGCAGGATGCCTTATAACACACATCTATAGTGAAAATTATATCAAGTCATGTAAGTCAGGCACTACTGAACAATCACAGAAATATTATAGGAACAGGATTTTTTAGGATTTAGAAAATAGGAATACTACAGGCAGCAGTGTGCCTATGATCCTCTTGCTCCTCTGCAACTCCTACGCAACTACTTGTCAATTTAATGATGAAGGTCACACAATCTATAGCGTATATATAGGCTACAACAATGAGTATTCATAGTATGTAGTTCAGAATATTATAGGTCCAAGATGAAACTGCCAGAAGAGCAGGACCGAAAGAACGAGGTGCTGTTAGAAAGTCGTCCACTATTTCAGCATCATGGAGAGCTTCATGGATTCATCAATACGCAGCACAGTTAGTCTGCTGATATTTGGTCGGAGCCGTGGAGTCTAACCTGCTCAAACCTCAGTCAGATAAAAGGATCAATGAGTCAGACTAGACGAACATATTCAACCTAACAAACCACTCTGCCACTGCACTCTCTGTGTGGAGAGATTGGATGTAGAGGGGGTGACAGGTTAACAAGGGGGATGCATTTTGGTCATTTTGCTAACAGGGTGGATGGTTCACCCCCCTCCTCAAATCACTTACTTGGTGCAAGGGATTGTCACATTATATCCTGTGTCCTGATTAACCACCAACACTGAATTTGTGTGTTAGACGAGTCCAATACTGGTTGATGTCCAAACCACTCTTGATGTTACCCAAACTGAGTTGCAGCTAAATGTCTTGTGTCTAAACTCGGATTTAAAGTGAGGACAGAAACTTTCCCTCTTCAGCAGATGAACGTGATAAGACGTGGCAAGTTATATAGCACTGCATTTAAAAGAGAGAGATATAAGAAACACAAGACAATTTAAAAAGACAACGCAAAGACACATAAATAGTTTTTTTTTTTGAAAGCTAAACAAAATAAAATGGAAGATAAAAATAAGCTAAAACAGAGATATCAAATAGGAGAATAAATATCACACTGCAGCGCAAGGTATCAATAAATGGCCCCTAGTTTAACTTGTTCCAATGGAGAAGTAGATCACAAATATATTTTGGCCCTAAAACTTTCAGTAGTATTTTAAAAATCAATTCTTTGACAAGCAGGAAGTCAGTGTAAAGATCTGAGAGCCAGAGTGACGTGATCCATTTTCCTGGTCTTAGTGAAGACTCTATCAGCTGCTTCCTGAATCCCTGTTAAGACAGTGTTATAGCAGTTGAGCCTAGTGAAGCTGATCCAGTTCTTCTAAGTCCTTGTAAGACATATATCCTTTAATTCTTCATATATTTTAAGGTGACATTAGACTGATTTTTGTAATGGACTTTAATTCCCTTCTTTTTATTGCTTTTTATTTGTATGTATTTGCTTTTATGGCATGTCATTTTATTGCTTATACTCTTCATTTGTATTTATTATATATTGACATTTTGCATCTCCATTTTTCTTCGTCTCTGCTACTGAAAGTTGGATCTTTATTAGTCAATAATTACAGACAAAATTCCAAATCATCGTTTTAATTCAAGGTGCTGGAAAAAATAATTTCAACCCATTCAATCTCATGAATCTTTATATTTGTAGTATTTTTTATTTTTTTTTTTAGAAATTTTCAGTCAGGCTTCAGAGCCACAGCGCTGAGAAAGCCCCTGTGAACGTCTCTAATGACCTGCTTTTACCAGAAGATAGAGGTGGCTGCTCCGTCCGCGTGCTTTCAGATTTGAGTGCTGCCTTCGACACACAATTGATCACACTGTTCTTTCGCGTCGTCAGAAAACCCTGGGTAGGCCTAAATACAAAGTCTGCCAGCGTGGCTCACAGCCAGCTCAGTGCCCTTACTCGAAACATAAAGCAGACTGTTTGAAAAGTAATATTAGATACAGATCTGTTTTGATGCTCAAGTGAAGGTTGTTCACTCGTCTTCTTTCAACTCAACAAAAGCCAGAATTTTTTATCTCTCTGATTTGCATAAGGTTATAGGTGCTTTTATTTTTTCTCGTCTAGACTATTGTAATGCACTTTATTGCTGGTAAACATAAGTCAAGTTTTATTGTCACATACAATCACACAGCACAATGTAGTAAAATTTGATATCTGCATTTAACCAATCCCTGAGGAGCAATGGGCTGTGCAGCACCGGGGCTTCGGTCGAGGCCACTGACAAGAGAATGAAACTAATATACTGCACGTGTTTTTCATATCACATGGTTTTTGGTATCAGTCAGAGCTCCCTCCTCTGACAGGCACAAAGAATATGAACACATGATTCCTGTGGTAGCTGACCTGGTGACCGGGTCTTTGCTTTTTTTGCCTCCAGACTGTGTAATATTCAACCCATAGAAATCAGAAAAGCCACATCACTGGCTTTAGTTCAGTCCATTCTTAAAACTTTCCTTACATATGTTTATGAATATTTAACATGCTCCAGGATTTTATCTTCCAACTCTTGGCATGTCACAGCTTTATTTCTTCCTCCAGTATTTTTATGGTTGATCCTTTGGTTGTTTGTGTTTGGTTTCATTGTCTTTTTTTTAATCTGCTGTTTCTTTTCTTTTCAGTTGTGACTTTGTTAAGAAACGTGTTACACAAATAAAGCCTATTATTATTATGGATGCCATAATACGCCTGGAGACATGTTTTTCCACCATTTGCTTTCAGCTTTCTTTTTTTAAACACTGTTAATTCTCACCACCGTGGTGTTTGTTTTTTTTCCATCCCAGTGACTGCCTTTACCATTGTGAAGGGAATGCCATCAGTAACATTTGTAATTTTAGAACTGAAATTATCTCCAAGATCATTGACTGAGACCCAATCAAGGGCGGGCGTGGAAGAGAAAGCCTGAATGAATAATTCACCAGCGTTTTCAGTGATAGGCCATTTTCTGATCACCTCTGATTGAGCATCTGTGTGCACAAAGTCATCTCCAAGAAAACACAAAGGTAATCAGAAGTCACCACAACCTCAGAAAATGATTATCCCTTGTGTTCCCCTTATTGTGTGTGGGCTCCGAGTCAGTCCAAAGGTATCCAAAAGACAACACACTCATTTAGTGCTGCAGCTCTGTTTTTAACGTGAATGTTGAAATCAATAAGCAGAGTCAAAGTCAATGTAGACAGTAGACAGCAGTCTAGCAAAACAGCTGCATTTATGTGGCCTGTGGATGTTCCAGGATGCAGCTCGATACGAGGAATTGAACTGTAGAACAATCAGAAGTTCTCTGCAATCATATATAGAATAACTCGACGTTGTCTTGCCACTTGTGCGTCTCGGACAACAAGGGAATTACAGGCTGAATCGTCTCTTGAGATGCCCCCCTCTCCCCCCCGTTTGCTCCATGTGAATTTATTTGCCTTTGTCTGGCGCTCTTCACAATGCCCCCATGTCCACGCTTATCAGTAGTCATCTCCACTTCCGTCCCACTGAGATTTATTAATGGTTCAAACCTGTTTTGCAGTTGTAATGTCGGGGTTGACTGGTCTGTGTTTATTCCCTCCTCTGGTTGAGACGTCCGGCGGCGTCGACTGTGCTGAATCCATTTTTGTCCTCTGTGGGAAGTACAGTCCAGCACTTGTCTTTAGGTTTAGCACCCAGATTATCCCGGCAGGTAGAAATCCTGTTTGCAGCACCTGACCTCACTGGTTTTTGTTTCAGCGAGTGTTCGCAAAGTTATGGTGTCATTTAGAGATATAACCGTCCATTTAAATCTTGTCGAGTTCAATTCTGGTGAACCAACTCGCCGACAGCTGGCAGACTGTCGCGGACTTGTCTCGCGTAAAAGTCAAGTCTTCTGCAGCAATTTATGACTGTCTGCGCACTTCATCAATTATGATGAGAAGTGAGCTATGGTTCAGTCCACAGCCCACTTCTGGTAGTCGACTCAGTTACTGCTTGGGTCTGTTAATGTTGAGGGTAGCAGAAGGTAGACGTAAATAATAGTGACCCACGACTTGTCATAAATTATCCTCCGAGTGATTTAGTTGTTTTAGGAAACCTTCGTAAATGTGCTGTGGTTTGATACAAGTAGAAAAAAGTAGTTGAAATAACTCTAGCAAAGCACGAAGCAAACGTCCAAGTGAAGCGACAATAAAAGCACATTTATGACTGGAAGGGGACTTTAAAACAAGATCTGTTGTAATATAACTGAAGTGTCATGTCATGGAGAGGAACACAAGCAAACCACATTAACATATAGTGTTTTCTGTACTGGAGATGCATTTGCTGCTCTATAACAAATATATATCTTGTTTTACTAGTAATTGCATTACTAAAACAAGAAAACAGTAACTGTGCACAAAAAAAAATTACAGCGTGACAAAAAGACTTGGGCTCAAGCTGTTGGCCCACCCTCCCTGCCTGCCACAGAGTTAATAGCTGAAGGTCGAGGTGTTCCAGTGCCAGAAAGACTCTTACATCAGAAAATACAATGTGCTATTTATTACCTTTTTTTTTTTAAAAGAGAGAGGTAACTTGTTCTTTTATTTATGTGAGCATTTCTTTGCAGAATTTGGAAAAGCTGCTCTGTTTCTGACTCAACATTACACGTATACGCTCCTAGTTGTGCTAATAAAACATCCCTTGTGCGCAACACCGTATATTTAGTTTTATTGAAACTGAAATGAGACTGCGATAACTTTATTGTCATAGATTTGCTGTAAAACTCTGCACAGATCTCAAAGCACTCTGAATAAACACATCTGAAATGTTTTCGCAGCAAAGACGCCTTGTGTCTCTCTAGCAATTATGATATAGAATCCGAGGTAAATTATTAATCACTAAGATGTAAGACCATAATTACCTTTATTCAGTTGCAGGGAATAGAGTGGCTTTCAATTTGACTCTTTTGCTAAATGGAATATGGAAAGTCAATCCCCAGTAAAATGTTAATTCAGTCTGAAGGTACACAGGCACGATTATGTTTTCTCTGCATGAACTTGGGAACAATAGTGATGAGCAAATGTAAAATAAGGAGTTGACTGCACACCCTGTGTCTGGCGTGCCTTCAGCCAGTGTCTGCTTCAATATTAGTTTAACTGCTCCCCACATACAATTAATTAATTAGAGTATTAAATGCACCCATGGGTGCTCTCAGCCAATATGGGAACGAGCTCAACTCGCTTTTTCTTCTATGGATTTAGGAGAAGAGGAGAAAGGAGGGAGAAAGGATGTGTGTTTATCTGTAGCCTACCTAAAAATTCACACGCACCCTAGTTTTTAATTCTATTAAGGACATCAGTGTTATACTATATTTGGATAGAACTGGTGCAGAATGAAGCCGTGTTATGACACTGACAATTTCCAGGTTATTGTGCTTTTATCAACCCGACTGGAGATAAATTGAACAAAAGTTTACAATACACGATTAAACTGCATAAAAAGCAAACATACTATATGTGCAATTGTCAAAGGACTGGCCAGCGTCTTCCTGATAATGTGTGCAATAAGAAAAGCATCCACCTCCAGACAGCTGAGCCTCATTTCACAATAGTTTGTGAAGTTATCATGATGTCTGGAACAGCAAGTGAGATTTTCCCAATTACGGCACAGCAAGGAGAAAGCCTGACTGAAACAGCCATACAGTAGCTGGACAATTAAATAAGAAAGGGCAGGAGGTGTATGAGTATTGACTCAACTGATGAATATTCAAATCAAATTACGTAAACAATCGTACTCCTGCCAAAACTCGCTTTAACATGAGTTTAATCATCAAAAACCAAACTGTGATCAAAATCGTTTAAGGATGTCTAAACTCAACTTTTAGCTTTGTCAGTTTATCCGTGTGGAACAGTTATCACATAATCCTAAATATATAGACACACATCATCTTCGCATCATTCATTTTCACAGTCTAAAGTCTGTTTCGGATGGATGGATGGATAGATAGATTTGAATCGAGTTTGCTTTTGCAGGAGAGACTTGAGAACAAATTACAGTGTGTATACACCAGGTCACAGACACGTTATTGATCTACACAATGTAAATCTGAAAACAGCTTGAAGATACAAGAAAATTTAATCTATGTATCTTAAAGAGAACCTTGTTGTTATGTTCAATAAAATCAAAGCAAATGTGCGCTTTGTAGTTACAGCTTCATTGTAAATGATCCCCTTGTATTGTTTTCTTCCCTTTGTACCCAGGCATGATCTCCTACATTGTAAATGCAAAACCTCATACTTCTGAGTGTTTGCTGTATTTTTTTAATAGAAAAATGTCTCTGGTCCAGGAAGACCCTTGTTTTCTCTTCCATTTTCTCTCCTGTCGCTCCCAGCAGTCTCGTCATTTAACTGTTTTGCCTGCACACTCTGTGATGTCTAGCACTCTCATATCCACTCACACCATCTGCGTTTACAGCTGCAGTCTCTCTTTCTCACACACACACACAGATACACAATTTTAAATTAGTCACATGCCTGCTCATATCTTGTTTTTTTTTTTAAGTTATTGGTCTCTGAAACATTTGGAACCTGTTTGTTAAATGCCCTCTATAAATACATGTGACTCGATGACTGTGAATGATGTGATGACGAGGCAGAACTTCAGAACATCTGCTTTTTTTTTTTTTTTATTTCACAGCATCAAACACAATTATGATTGCCGTCATAATTAGACAGGGAAATATGAACATGTCTGACATCAGCAGCATTGCTTAAAATGAGCTGATTATGTCGATTATGTGGTGGTTTAGGGTTTTCTCCTCAGGTCTGTTCGCTTGTCTTTTCTTCCTGTCGTTGTCTCGCCCTCAGGATTGTTGATGGTCTTCACCTGTGTTTGTTTTTCACCTTGTGTATTCAGTCTTTGCCAGTTTGTCCTTGTACCTTGTGTTAATTTCTCGTGTACATGTTTTGGATGTTTATGCTTAGTGTTACTGGACCTAACCTGTTTATCTGACTTTTGATTCTTGCCTGCTCCATTTTGGATTTGTTGCCTGTTTGAACTGCTGTATCTGTTTTTGGTCCTTGCCAGTAAGTCATTTGATTCTGCTCATAACTTTCATTGAACTTTCAATGTAGTTACTGTTTTATATTAATGTAAAACAAATCCACGTATTTATTTCAAAAAGGTTAAACATTCAAAAGTGAATGTAGTATCCAGAAATCCAGAAATGTATGTATTTAAAGGTATTTATTTTCATCAAACATAATTGGATGTTACATTTTTTTCTACAACCTGTTGAACCTCCATGTACAAACTGCTCCTTCCGCTTCAGCCAATCACGTGAGCTTAGATTTGAGGATATCATTTCTTTCAATGCAACTGTATCTCGTAGTTCATATAATACTAACTTGTCTACTAACCATACTAACCATATGGTACAAGAAATCTTCCCATGAAACATAATCCTGGCCACACTATGTTTCCCTCAAAACTGAAGATTGAATTGGAGATGTGGTTGCAGGTTTTCATTTTTTTTTTTTAAACTGACACCAAATTCTGCAGTGGCACTCTTTGTGTTGCTTTTTACTTCCATTTTTAATACAAATGTCATTACTCAATAATGTGCAATACATTATAATAATGCACACATAGTTTGATTATTAACCACAAAGAGAGTGAAGAATATTTGATATTTAGTAAACAGGAAAATCTCCAACCTGATCTTTATTCCACATTCTAATTATCTTAATATTAAAGTCAGAGTAAGTCAAATACAGGACCTGGACCTGCAAGCGAATTTGACTGAGACAGAAGATACTGTATAGCTACACATATACATATACTGTCTAGTACGGAACAGCAGTGCATTTGATAAAAATCTAATTACAGTTCTATAAGATTTACTCAAATATCCTTCTGCATAATGATGTAAGATTAGATCAGGCACTAAACAAACATATTCACAGCTTCCCAAGGGCACGACGCAATCTGTTCCAGAGCTGTAATGATGAGGTGGAGGAAGACCCAGAAAAACACAAGGCTGCAGTTTACAATTTAAAATACTGATGAATTACAGGTCAACAACCTCTCAGCGCTTGTATGGGTGGACACATGGAGGGTAGGACAGGAGAATGGGCAGGGGCAGTTGTGCTGTAGACCGTAATCTGTGCTTACCAGTGCAGCTCTCTGTGGCGGGGAGCAAATAAATCTGCCAAGCAGCAGCAGATTCATAAAATCCCTCAGGTGGCTCTGTTCATTTATCTACATTTGCCAGGGCTTCCAGCTGCCAAAAGCAGGTGGCACACTTTGGCTTGAAAATTGACTGTTTTTAAGATGTAGAGCTCTTTAAAGGGGTGGGAGAGCAGACGGGGAGAGGCTGGTGGGGGGGTTTAAAGGGTTGGCGGTGGGGTATAGGTGACAAGGTGAAGGGTAAGTGTGGGAGTTCCATATTGTAGCCTTGTAAGACCTTACATCAAAACTGTCTCATCGGAAAGATAAATTGAAATGAAAATGCCCTCATTTCTAATTTCCTCCCCTCAAATTCAATTTCTAGATTGGTGGCACACCCAGGGAGTAAAAAGCAGGGCCTGTGGGGGGAGGGGGTGGGGGGTTCATAGGAGGAGAGGCAGAAGGAACCACACCAGATAAGAAATTATAGATGGAAATAATCGGGGGATCTATTTCCTCTCTCCCCTTCCCTGGCCTGCTGCAAATATGATGTGGTGAAGAGGGAAATTAAAAGTCACTATGACGCACCTCATTGCAGCTAGCACTTGTTAGGGACCGAGGTGCTGCTTGGGATTGCACTTGGGGCCCCAAACAGCTGCTAGCCAGCACACACTGGCTGCTTGATTCATATTAATGCACCGCTAATCTGAAACAAAAACAACACCCAGGCCTAACACACCTGCACCCGACCACATAATTGTATTTAATTTTTAGACACGGTGAACAAACAAATGCATCTATTACAGTTTCAAGTAGCTATCCTGTTATTTACTGCTTGCATGCTAACATTGATTAATTACTATGAAACCCAAAGTACAGCTGAGGATAATGGGAATGTCATCAGCTTTGCATGTATTTGAATCAGAAATCAAAATACTGGACAAATTAAAATTTTAGCCTGATAATCGTGCTAGATGAAATGTCAGATGATCACTAAAATATTACAACTCATCCCGCAGGGACCATGGATATCTGAAACTAATTTCACGATAAGCCATCCAATCGAAGTTGAGAAATTATAGTAAAGACCACAAATGTGAACTTTGGGATACCCAGGAAAAGTCAGAGGAACACTGAAATCATGGGGATCATCTGGGAACCATGAATGTCTGTACAAAATATGGGCCAAAATAGGCAAGATGAGATATGTGAAAACTTTGGCCTACTGCTGGCTCTAGATAGAAAGTCAGGGACTCATCTAAGTAATGTGGAATCCCCCTCTGTGGACCATGAGTGCATGTGTCAAATTTCATGGCGATCCATTGAGTCATTGCTGAGATATTTAGGTCTGGACTAAAGCTGTGAATCAACCAACACACACATATTGGTAATGATAAAACTCCTAAGCTCATGTTTTGGTGACTTCTCACAAAGAAACTGTATTATTGCGGATGAAGCATCGTGTCACACATCAGATTAGGAGCTTTTTTTAATTGGCAATTTTACCCTGTTTCAGGAGGATCCTGTGTATTTAGCAAGTTCCAGATCACATCTGCTATAACAGTCGCTTATAGAGACTCTTCAAAAGTCTTTGCAATGACAGAGTCTGTAATGCATAAACATCCCCATAGTCAAATTCTCTCCCAGTCTTTTTGCATTTAATTGCATCTCCATTTAAATTCAACTGTGGCTCTACTTTGCTCTCAGTTGCTTTGAAATAGAATGGCGTACAAGGCGGAATGAAATGAGCATAAGCAAACATGGATATGAGTTTTCAAACAGCCTTGCTCGCCATTATTTTTTTCTAAAGAGCTTAAAGATTGACATGAATAACTTTGATGTTTCTCTCTCCCTGCTCTCAGCAAAATGACGGGAATACATACAGCACATAAGGAGAAACATCAATCAAAGCCATTCACCGTTTTCAACATACAGTATGGCATAAAACCATCAAGAAATTAGGCAAATTCATGATCTTCTATTCCAAATGTGAATGTATTCAATGGTGTATTTATTGAGGCTTGAAAATATGTCTTATCTTGCTTTCTCTGCTAAGTGAAGTAGAGTATCACCATCTGCCTAAAATGTCCCTGGATATCTGTGGTGCTTGATGGTCTCCCCCAACATTGAGGGCATTATGCAGGAAACCACTGTGATTACACATCATTAGAGGCAGTGCAGTGCTGCTGACTATATTTTTTTTAAGAGCAGGTCAGGGGTAAGTAACAAGGAGAAAAGTGCAGGAGTGGCAGATTTCTTCCTATGCATGTGGTCAAGTCTTGCAGCATCACATCATGCCCACTTTGACACTGCTGCATTTTTACAGAAAAATGCCTTCAAAGCAGTATCATCACTTTGGCGGAGAGAAGGCTTGAGAAAGTTTACAAAAAAACACCACAGTAACTGAGATATTATCTGCTATTAAACATGAAGGATTGTTAAGAATCGCAGCATTGTGTTTAATAGTTTACATTACAGCGCATTGGCCTCCATTTATAAATTCATTGTGCTTTTTTGAGCTTATTAGAAAAGCAGCATGAGCCACTGCTCTGATTGGCTGCCTGCACGAGGGGGGTCACTGCTCGTCTTTAGCCCCAATTAGTTAATTTCCATATGCAGGCAGTAGTGCGATTACTAATATTATATGAAAGGCATACTGACATTTTTAGAGAGCTGGAAGAGACCAACATATAGATTTGATTATAAAATAAAGGAATAGTTCAAGATTTAAATATGCATGTTTGTTTCCTTGCAGAGTGAGATGAGAGAATTGATCCCACTCTCATTTCTGGATGTGACCCTACAGCCAGTAGCTGCTCACCAAAGCATAAAGACTGGAAACAGGGGGAACCTGGCTCTTCCCAAAGGTAACAGCATTTGTAGTAATTTATTAATTTACCGCTGGACGCCTGGCAAGATGACAAGATTCCTAGAAGCACTGAGTCAAAGAATAGCCCACCCATAAAACCACAAAGTGTTGTCTTGCATTTCAGCTTTTGTGCAAAATAAATAAAAGGGATATAATGTGTTAAGATGACACATTCAATCCCTGCAGGTTTGTAAAATCCCGACATGGGAAGCTCAATGGCTGCTGGTGCTAAATTTCTATTTAGAATACGGACATGAGAGTTGTATCGAGCTTCTCATCTAATGCTTGGCAAGAAAATGAATGAGTTTATTTTCCTAAATGTCAAACTATTCCTTTAACCAAATGGTTTACTTGATTAACCTCAACGTACATATGATCTTTATCTAACAGAACCTCATCTCAAGTAAAGTAAAGTTGAGCTTATACATAGCTATAAAAATCTTCTGTTACTGATCTGATGTTACAGCTATCCAAGCAAAACAATGTTTCCTCTGAATTATTTGGTGCAAATGAAGTGAATGTGAATGTAAATCACCGAGAACATGGCTGCAATACTCACTGACACTGGAACCGTTGTTGGTACACAATTTGTTTCAGACTATTTTAAGCGGGACAGAGTTGATTAACGTTGCAGTAAATTCTATTTAATTCCAGCTGACGCTCCAGTTGCTTAAGCTGACCACTCACACACACACATACACACGGACATTCAGGGGGGCTTTCCCATACAACACACGCACTTTTCTGATTCTTATTAAATTAGAATGTTTGCAATAATTCAATCATGACATGGCTGAGCCACTCGGGTCCTCTCGGACGTCTGCCTGATTTGTGCCAGACATGATATAATCTGCTTGCCCCCTTGTCGTCTCCGTATTATCACATTTGTATTATCAGTGTCTTTCTTTCTTTTCGCTGCCACCAAGCAGTGAGAGCTAAAAACTACTATATATTGTATCAGTTCACTCAATTCATTTAGTTAATTTGACTCTGAATTACTCAGTGATTCACTTAATGATCTATTAAAAACAGTGTCACACCATTCAATATAAAATGCTCCTCTTTCATATCACACAACCTTCAGGCTGTTGTCTAGCTTCTGTACTTGTGAAATGTACAAACCACACTCGGCTCCTTTTGCAATCACGGCTACCTCCAGATCTTTTTGTTTGCCTTTTTTTCCTTCAGTAAATAGCTGTGCACACACACAGTGAGTGGCAGGACAGTAGTGTTGCAGGATCATTTAAGTTGGAGTAAAATCTCAGGCTTGGAGTTCAGACTTTCATTATAGGGTAGCGTATGATGCCAATTCTTTGTCGAAATAAGTTACACTCTGGCTTCAACATTTTAAAAAAGAGTATTATATGCAAGGTTTCACACAATTGCAAATTGAAAAATCATCTGTAAAGTGTTTCAGACTCTAACTAAACAGTATTTGATCTGTAGTTTTTGTGCATGAGTACTGTCGATACGCAGGCTGTGCGTGTGCTTGCTCGTGTGATGGATGTGGGGAAAAGCAGATTTGATAGCTCTTTTCATGATGGTCTTTTTTGAGTTTTAAAGTCCCTTTGAATTCATATTTGCATAGCGCCTCCTGTTGCTGTCCGTGGCTCTGATCAGGACATTCTGCCAGACACAGGGAGGACATGCTCTGGGCATCAAAGTCCCACCAAGACACTTAGCCATGTGCTGCAATTTGGGAATAACAAATTATCCAGAAATTAAACCACGTCTATGTTAATAACCCTGTGGCTGCATGGCTGAAGAGAGAAATTAATTCACTCCAGTCTATTTTTAGGCTCCTGTCTTCAGGTCCTTTTCCAGAGGACCTTTTGTGTAATAAGTTAAAATGATCAGAATTTGATTGCTGAATTTCAGGAAAGAATATCTTTCTCTTCTCTTTCTAGCTCATTGAAAATCTTCTATAAATCTAGCAATTTAATATATGCTCTTTTGTTCACTCGCTCTTAATTTGAAGATGTTTATGATTTGAACAGTATGAATTCTTATTTAGAGATTAAAAAACCCATTTCTCCGCCTCTCCTGTTCCCGACGGTGCCAGCAGTGTAGAGAAGCGGCTACATGCGGCGTGTCAGAATTTCCACGGGAAACCGATTAAGCTAAATGACTGCCTGGATGTCCAATTATTTTTTGAACTCTGCAATCTTAGGGAGGAATTTGCAATATCATGCCTAGCTGTTACAATATCTTGAACTGAGTTATTTATGAAAATGTGCTCTGACCTGTAGATTATTGCATGGCAGCCTATGAGAAAATAAAATCGACAGCCATGGAAGTCATCTGTTGAACACTCAATCTGCATCTTTAAACATGCCTCCCAGGATATGAGTGGATGTAATTACAGAGTGTACAGTGCACGCTTTCCAGCTTTACTACGCTGCTTTTCCATGTATATGTAATACTATTATCTTTTTATAGAAAAACGTGGGAGAAAAAAACATCTGCGTGGTTCAAACAAGAGGTCTGCTGTGGTGATATTATACAGTTTTCCACTCAAATATTAAAGGTCTTATAAAATAGATATATGCATATTGTTTGTTGGCTGCAAATGATTTAACCATGGTTCCTAATTTTCCAATTAATTCTCCTCTGCATGCGCAAATGTTCCAATCTGTCATCATCAATCATAATCAGTTTTATAGTGTCTCCCATTGACCCCGTCATCTGGTCTACCTGCTGCCGCCCTTTCACATTCTTTTCATCTCATTAATTTAACAAATTTCAATTGTGTACATTTTTGACAGGTTTCATTTTCTGTCTGAAGTTTTTAAATGGTTTTTATCAGTGTGGAATTAAGCACTGCCAACTCATGCATGTGTGTAAGGCTGAGTAAACAATGCAAGGTTAATAACACTCTCAGACATCCCCTCACTCATTCGCTCACTCGCTCATGGACGTGGGCGCACACGTTCAACCCGCATCGGTAAAGACGTGGATATTTAAAGAGGAATTAGGAAAAAGAAGAAATGGAATGAGAAGGAGAGTGACATACAACTGTGTTCGACAAAGTTGTTGGCAAGGCAAACAAGTCGGAGTCGCAGAGGTTTTGAACTATGCAAAGACGGATTAATCACCTCAGTATGAGCAATACAATATGCCAGCAATCAATCAAGCCATGAAATTACCAACTGTGACAGCAATCTATTCTCCCGTTTAGCCCCTTTTTGTATATATTAATTCTTGCGGTCAAACCACCTCCACTTCAATCTGCTCCACTGCGGGAATCCATTTGAGCATTAAAATGGCTCCTGGCAGATATCCTTTCACTGAAATGTCTTTTGAATGCCCTCTGTTTATAACTTTACATAGAACAGACAGGCAGGCCGTCATCACTGAACGCTCTGCAGGATCAAGAAACAACATACATTGTCCACAGTGTCCTCCAAACTAAACGCCCAAACACATTGACATTAGCTTCCCAAACAACCCATATGTGTGTTTTCTGATCCGATGGTCCTGTTGGCAGGGCGACATCATTTGTCTTGTTCCAAAGGTTAGAAAAAAAGTTACAACTCACTAATGACGACAATTCAGATTATATGACCAATTTCTGACACCACTAATCTTAATGTTTAGTTTGACTTAGACACACAAACTACCTTGGTGAAGGGTCAGACTATAAGGTTAAATGAGGTGTTTTTACCAACACAAGATTGTTTGTTGCAAAAATTTTTAATCCCATGTTGAGCATTAAGATTCAATTTAATCAGAAAAGTATGGTTAAAATAATGGGTAAAGGCTTTCATCATTGTCATTCATTTAACAAAACAGCAGCTTCAATCTGTGAGACCAATGTTTGTTTCCCATTTCCAACCAATATTCAGTTTTATATTTTTCAATGTGTGTCTCTAACTTTAATTACCTATTTTAACCCAAAATATGTTCTTTCCCTAAACCTAATCAAGTAGTTTCACCAGTGATTTTTTTTTTTTTTTTTTTTTTTTTTGTAAGGCACCAATGCATGATGTCGTCCTGCTGATTTGACCGTCAGATCAGAAAACGCTGCTCAAAAGGTCACAGACAAACAACCTGTTTTGTCATTTAATTTGGAGGACTTGACACATTTTGTGCCCAACAAAGCCGACTTCCACTTCATTCGTGTCAGAGTTCTGTCATGAATTTGTCGACCGTACTTGACCAATCCAAAAAACACTTCCAGCTCAACTTTGACTTTAACACCAGTGGCTTATGACTTCACTTGAACTTGAAGTCTTTTGATTGGAAGAACAAAGACAAACAGTGAGGATTAGAAATTTTGATGTAAAACAGTGAATCAACTTTTCATGTGTCTGACCAGATCATCACAAAAAATTTGCTTTTATATGTTTGTTTATATGAAGTTTATTTGAAAGTAATAAACACCTTTTTTAATGCATTATTTCTGTTGACAGTAATTACTTGTTTAGGACTAAATAAAACAAAGGTCGTGACCTTGATTTTGGACTTGTTGACCTTGATTTCGGACATGACTTCATAGCCAAGACTTGCTTGAGGTTAAATCACAAAACACTTGTCTGCCATTATTGGCAAGAAAAATATTCCTCAGTTTTTTGTGTGAAGTTGCCCATGTTGTTTTCATCGCCAGCAAACAGATGCAGGAGAAAACACAAGCAGCCCAAGTTGACCAATTACAGTTATTGTGGTGTCCCCCTAGTATCTCCACCGCCCCTTATGTGTAGTTACATTTTTGAGGAGGTGTACGTCAGCGGGAGCCTCAGCAGCTCTCTGACGCATGAAGCCAGAATATGACTTTACAGAAGGTCAGTGTTATGGGTGTTTTTTATTCACAGATACACACTTTGAAATGATAGAATCGACAAGCATCTTGACACAATCAGGGTGGTATCGAGAATATACAGTATAGCAAACACGGTTTAAAGTGTTGTAGTTTAAATAATGTATGATTCTTCTCTCCTGTATATCTCAGATGGAAAATATCAAACAGAGAATTTCTGATGGACGCAAATAGCACATTTCTCTTATTCATAAGTAAACAAGTCGAATCCATTGATTTTCAAAGCGAGCTGCTTGATTATGTCTTCATTTTTAAAGCATGGTTGATTTTTAAATGAGGTAAGGGAATTTGAAATACAACAGGGAGTCTTAGGCTTGTCAAGGTTGCTTGCATGTACACATATATTTGCAGGCTGTGCTTAATGTGGCAAATGGCTTTTGATGCACATTTTGATTTACATAACTTCGGAGGAGGGATGCGGTAAAGGATTCCCTCAGCACCCAAAGACATGGAAGATATTGCGGTGTATTAATGACTGCCTCTTCTCCCCAGCGAAGAATCAAACAGAAATTTCAAGCAGGACACACAGAGAGTGAGACCGGGCAGGGAGATCTGACAGATTTCAGCATCACACACAGTCTGCCATATTCTATTACTGAATGTGTATGTGTAATACCATGACCTTCTTTTTTTCCTCAACTGCGCTCCCCTGTTCTCCTTACCCACATTCTAAAACGTCCACATATGTGCACAAACACACACACACACACACACACACACACACACACACACACACAAGCACACACACACACACACCACAACTTGTTTTTATCAATAGAACATTTCTGTAGTATTTGAGGAACAGCTGCTGAGAAATCCTGAACATACATCAAGTCTTTCAGGGTCGGACTGGGATTGTTTCTGTCATCACGCGGTCATGTATGCAGACGCTTGACTCAGAAACACTCAGAGGATCAATAAGAAATGTTTGCCTATTCGCTCTCGTGTCTCGCGGCGGCACAAAGCCCCCATCATTTACCCAGACTGCATTAGCAGTGAGATAAGGGGCTATGTGTTTTCTTGCTTAGCCATTTGAAACACAGGGGGAATGTATTTATATTGCCCCCATTAATATCAAACATAACTAATGAGGCGTGATTATCCTGTGAGCTCATTGTAATAATGATGTGGATCGCACGATAATAAAGAGCCGGCTCCGTGAGCGAGGAAGTCTTGGCTCGCTTTCCAGCCACGGTGACATTCTTAGCTTGAATCTATTTCAATACCTGTGAGCATTTGTTACTTCCATAAAGCAGTAAATCAAGTGGAGCGCAGAGGAAAATCTAACCACGAAATAGCTCCCACTGGAGCAAATCCAACACAGACTTTGCAGTGCTTTATGATGATGATGAGACTTATCTATCCAGCTAACATAAACATGACACAATGCTCCATTATCAGCCGTAAGGATCTCGCAGCACAAATGCCTGTATGTGATTGTAATTAATGTCTGATCATTTAGACGCTACCTCTTCACATTAAAGCACATAACACACACGTTTTTTTTTTCTCTCTTCCTCTCCCTCTCTCCATCTCTTTCTCTGCCTCTGCCGCCATATGTTTGCAGGTAGATCAATACTCGTATGTTCAGGTCATAGCCAGGTCCCACATTTAGCGTGAATGGGTCACCGGGTGTTATCTGACCCGGCTTTCCGACCTGCTCCTGTTTTAACATTGGCCTTGATGTAACACAGTAAACATGGGTTTCTATAGTAATCATAGGATTACTACAGGGTTACTGCGGTGGGATAAGTACTCAGATGTTTTACTACTAAGTAACTGTACCAATACACTGATGTAGAAGTACACCATTACATGTAAAAGTCCTGCATTCAAACTCCTACTAAAGTAAAAGTATAGAAGTACTCTTATGCAGTATTTCATTCTAGAAAAAAGGCCTCTGTGACTCTATTTGTATTTTTTATATATGACATTAGATTGTTACTGATGCTACAGTTGTAAGTAGGATTTTACTGTTGTAGCTGATTAAAGTCAATTAATGGAGTTAAAAAGAAGAAACAAACAACTTGTGATACACGCATTTGTATTAATTATATTAGACTTAGGGAAACATGTTTGTGCCTCAAACAGTTATTTAAACGAAACCAACTAAGATACTTAGACAGGAAATCTCTCTGTTGTGGAACAACTCATAGACATCTGAATGTGACACAGGGCCCCAACAACATAATTTTTTTTTCACATAAGTGGCAAGCCAGCAAGATTGGGATTCATTATCTAACAATGTATTTTATTTTAAATACGTTTTGTATGTGTTTTTTTAAATGCAACATTTCAATCTGAAACATAACTTTAGGTGTCAGAAAAATGTTGTGGAGCAACAAAATCAATTCTTGCTCTGTGGCCTTTGTTGACAAATGGAAGACCAGTCAATCATAGGCTGAAGACCTTGAAAGACTGTCCTCGTTTAAAAAATGACCAAATCATGAATTTGTTGAAATGTCTAAAACAAGAAATGCTGTTTTCTAACAAGCAACCATTCGTGGTTGTGCACAGTGGTAGAAGTATACATTATTGTACCACAAAGCCTCTTATGCAGTAGGTCAGGATGGATCGTGGGCACACTGAGTGGCTTTTGAACATTTGAAACCACCCACAAAACGGTCGGTGGTGGTGGCCACAAGCTCTCTCTAATGTTAACCAAGCAGCTTGTTGTTAACCCAAACCATCATCTTTCTCTACACATAACAGAAATGTCATGGTTTTTAGTTTAGTTATTTTCTCCTTTATTTTAATAGAGCATGTTTTCAGGCATCTTTACTTCCTGTCTTTGTATTTTTCCCACCTTTAGGATTGTTGATCATCCCTTCTCTCTTTGCACCTTGTGTCCAGCCTATCCAGTTTTATTGCTCATGTTCTTTGGGGTCTTTTCTATTTCGTTTCTTAGATTTCTTGTATCTTGTTTGTGTGATTCTTGGCTGCTCTTATTTGGATGCGTTTGCCTATTTGGTGTTTTTGACCCTTGCCTGTCCAACCATCCAGTCAGTCTTTTGACTCTAATAAATAATTGAACTACACCAGCTCTGCCTTGGTGTCTGCATTTTTAGTCCTATCCCTCTCTTCCTGCTACCCCATTGCCATAAACTGCAACAAGAGTAGTTTTAACTTGCATTACTATCCTTCATAATATGTACAGCTTGCGTGTGAAAGTGGTATTAATGACTATTAGATGATGCTGGTGATGCATTAACAATGGCTGACTGAATATAAATGGAAGGTTTGGTATTAAAAATTGCTTCCTTTCATCGTATAATTTCTTCAGAGTTTGCCTCTTAACTCAGTCCATTTTGTAAAACTGCTCTTTATTTCGCTGTGCTCTTCCCAACTCGGCTTCCCCCCACAGCCATTTTCTGCTCCTGTCTGCTACAGTCAGGTGGTTTGATGCTTTATTCAGCGTTGGCCTGCCATTCCTTTTGCGACTGATGAGGCCTTGACACCGGTCACAGCTCTGTACCCAGCCTCTCTGCACTCCACTGTCAATTTCAAGCATTTCGACCTTTTCATTTTTTTTTTGTTTGCCTTCTTATCCCGACTTTTGTGGCAGGGCTAATTTGATGCTGCTCCTTTTTCCCCCCCGTCTGTGTTTGATTTTTACTAATGACGAGATGTCTTCATGAACATTTTAAAGAGATTAACCATGAACAATGTTTTTCATTGTTTTTGCAGTTATAGCGCGAGACAGACTAAGTGCCGTGCAGTCACACTGGGTTGCCTCACATTTATCATCATTGCTTTTGTGACCTTAATAATATCTGTGTGATGGTGTGGTGTGTAATGTGTGCAGTGATTAATAGTATGTGATTATCTATTCAGTCAGTTTTTCGTCACAGCAGTGAAAAGATTTGTTGAGATAGTGGTTGAAATGTGACTCATTCTACATAATTAAATGCGTTCGGTTCTGGATTTGCAGAAAGAAAATGCTGAAGTCAAAAATGAAATTTAAAAGGAAAGAGCTTTTTGTAACATCGGTGCAATGTTTCACAGATGTGTTCCTCCCAATTGTCCACCACTTGCTCAATCGTAGGTGCTCCTTCGCTGAATAGCCATCAGTGGTCATGATGGACACAGTTGTAATAGGACTCTCTGCAGTCCAGATGAAAGCACAGGCTGAACACTTTGCAGCTCTTATAAGAAATGATTTTGAACCTGGTTAGTTCCTGGGCAGGACCTGGTAAAGAGCCTGAAGGGTTGCTCTAGTGGCTCTTGATTGTGTCCTGCACATATAACCTTTTATTGTCTTTTGTCCGTGTTGTTCATCACCGGCCTCATCCGCTTCACATTAGTTGTAGATGTCAAGCTTTTCTTTTCCTGATGTCAGTTATGTTGTTCAACCTGGCCATCACTCCCTTTTCACAAACACGCTGTCCTCCAGCCCTGTTTGACATTCTTGTCGCATGTCAAATAAACAGTGGGGGGATTTTGAAAGGATGTGAATTACTTCAATTGATGATGTATATAACAAGATCAACCACTTTCTCTCCTTATCTTGTCAATCAATAGAACTCTGCGGTGCTTTTCAGGGCCTCCTTTCCTCAGGATGCCATTTCATCGACTTGTTTTTTCTCTGTGTACTTCTGTCAGCTAAATGGTATTGTGGCATGAGCAATCGCTCACGAGCGGGCTTAACGAACATCAGGCACAGAGTGCATGCTGGAAAAAATCGTTCTATTAATTAATGGTGTAATTAAGGTTTTGTCATTGACATGCCACTAGCTGACAGGGATGGATGGGGTACTTGGTCCTGCACCAGGCAGTCGCACATTCGATAATGAATGGCAGCTATTACCAGCACGTTTGGGTGGTGATGGGGCCACCTGCAAAGGCTCGGCTTCCCCACCTCTCCGTGCTCTCATTCCTCCCCAAGCCCTTTATCTGTTCCCAACACTTTGGTTTCCCATTTCTGACCTTATCCTTCATTTAGCATCCTCCTAATTTAACACAGCCTCTCTTCCCGTTGTGCTCGCACAGATTTACTAAACCCTGCTGCTCTAACTGTCTAAAATTAATGTCGGGTAATTTAACCGGAGAAAATCCCTTTTTCCCCTAATATGTTTGCTGGCAATTATCGTCACCTTTCCACATCCTTTGCTTAATTCAACCTGGCAAAAATCTTCATGTTGTGTTAATGCAGAGTCCATCTGGGTTGTTGCTGTTTCTGAATAAGACAATCTGTCCCACAGTTTCACACTGAAGTGCCTCAGAAAAACGCATTTTCCGTTAATTTCTTTTTTTAGCTGGATACAACTTTTAAACCCAGTCCAGCTGTGTCACTTTGCCCCTGCAGGAAACCATAGATGACAACATTACCATTAATGGTAATTCCAGCCCTGGACATTTTTATGAAAGAGTAGCTGTAATTTAGGCTGTGATTGAAGAAAAAACACATGCTTTACATAGCTGCCATAAGGAGGGTTATTGTAAGGTACAAGGTTTTGAGCTGTCGTTCTGCAGCCCTAAGACCGAGACAAGTTATTTTCTCCCTCTTTGAAAGTGTACATGAACAGCTTGCTTCAGTGCAGTGCTGAAGTGCATGGAGAATTTGTCTTCGATGGAATCATATTGAAAGTAACGAGAAAGTGGTGCTTTTTTTTTTTTTTTTTTTTTACATGCAGCTGTTTTCCCTTATAAGCCAAGTGAAAGCTTCTAATCAACATCAATGGTTCAGCCTTTAATTATTAAAGCCAAAAGGATGGCATGTAATATTAAAACATCTTCAGGCACTCCACAGTTGTAGGATGGGAGGATGATGGTGATGTGATGATGACGGGAGGGAGTGATTCTAATTCTGAGATAAGGTGATATTTTCATTTCCTATCAGGGGCGACACTGGATGGATTTGGAGCAATACGTTTGAGGCCGGTGTCAAAAAAATGTCAGTTCTCGTGATTTATTAGAAGGCTAATTTTATTTGCCTGCTAATGAAGTCCTAAAGAGCTCCCAGCGTGAACGCTCATCGCCCAGAAATGTTGGTATTAGTCAACACAGATGTGTACAGTCACACTCCCAGTCACATGTGTGAGATTAGTTTTCAGTTAACTGGAGCAGCGTGTTTGTGCAGTGTGAAAAACCGGAGCACAAACATGGGGAGAGGATGCAAATGCCACACAGTAAGAACAAGGGCTGAAATTTAAACTTGCGCTGCGAGGTGACTGTGAGCTGGAGACGGATAATACCGAGCCACCGCCGCTGCCAAATATGGCATCACGTGCAAAAGAAGAAAAAATAACAGTAAAGAAAATGAATGCAGCTTCGCCTTAAAAAATGTACAAGCGTCTGGTACAGTACATCCTGATGAAAGCTGCCATGCTTCAATACCCCGCTGCAATAACCTTGTAGATTCAATGGCCAGTTCAATAAAAGTTTTAAAGGCTTTTCCTGAAGTCGTCTTGGGTAGTTTCGAGTTGCTTTTTGAATATAATTGCAGAAAGAGTTTCATTATAGATTCGCACACAAACCTGATTTAATGGCTCCTTCCATTGGAAAAAATGTCGCGTAAATGCTCAGACGTGAAGATGTAAAAACATACTCTGAAGGAATGGTTTGACATTTGGGAAATATGCTTGTTTGCTTTCTCGCTGTAAATTAGATGAGAAGATGGATCTGTGCTATAAATATGATGCTACTGCCACCAGCCAGACTGGAATCAGAGGGAAAGCCAGCTTCTGTCCAGAGACCACAAATCTGTCCGCCAGCACATTTAAAGCTCACATGTTAATTAACACTCTATATCTTGTTTGTTACAGATGCTTAAGTGTTAAAATTGCAACAGTAACTTAACATTACCTCCACATTAAACATTTTCACACCTTCGACAAATGACATATAATATGTTAATTAGTGAGTTTTAAAGCGGCTAGTAGGCACATTTTGCTACCTTAGGACAGAGCCAGGCTAAATGTTTACAGTCTTTATGCCAACCTGCATGAACCGTCTATAAATTGAAAGTTAATTCATTAGACAGTGAATCAAACAGGAATTAACATTTCGATTCCTTAATAAACATGTGTTCAACTGTTTTAAGTAAGCTGCTACCTACAAAGGCCAGAAGTAAGATATTTTTTGGTCATGTGATCTACTGAATGCGACTTTCTTCAAAATGGACATTTTCATCTCAGGTGGACGAATAAAACCTCCTCAGTGCAGCTAAATGTGTATTTCACTATCTCATTCTGAAATATCTCACGCGATTGTTTCTGCTTTCTTCCCCGTATCTTTCGGTCTTCCTGTGTATGAAGCCCCATTGTGGCGGCACTGTTACCACATTATTTTAAAATTACCTGAAAACCTATTACGGCCCTTTATCACGAAATGCGGAGAGCAATTTGCATGGAAGCAGATTTTGTGCGGAGACAGATAGTGAGCTGCTTTTCCTCTCGAGAGAAGAGACAGAGAGACACTTGTCCTATAGTAATTTAAGCTCTTATTGCCTGGCTGCGGTGAAGGTTTATCAGTCATAGAAATTAATCATTTCATCTCCGTGCCATCAGAGGTTATTCACGGTTATTCAGCCACATAGATCAGATCAGTCACATGCATGGCGCGCAGTCCCCCCCCCATCTGTCAGGCAGGCTTTTGCATCAGATACTGCCTGTTTGTCAACATATATCCCTATTTTCTGATTGTTCAGTCAAGGTTACCCGCTGCTTGGGATTCCTGACAGGTTAACCTGCCATGTGACCTTTTCCTGCATCTTATTCTCCCCAAGTACCCAATTCTCTCCAATGTAATATCAACTCACTGATACCAGCTGCACAAAGGAAATTAGTCATTTCAGGAAATCAATCATCCTCATACAAATTCCTTTATCAAGTTGACCTGTTTCCAGATGAAATATTATAGGCAAGTGATGGGACTTTTGATTCCCTGCTCAAGGGCTTAGCTATTTCCCTTTTTGAAGGTTGAACAAATTTGCTTATTTGGTTGGTTAGTTTTTCTTCCAGCATTCACACGACGTGCGAAATTTAATTTCACTCGAGATGTTGGATCTGGTCAAAAGCTTAAACATGCATTAAAATATGGGAGGGGGATGTAAACCTCAGAAAAGTAATACCGCAACTTTATGGAATATATTTCCGATTGTGTGCGGCGAGTGGCTTTAGTGAGCTAAGTAGAAATGCAGGAAAAACGAAGGTACGATTGTGTCAAAAACGAGTCAAACACAGGGCCGAAGCTGTACAAATTTCAATTACCCCGTAGGAGGTAAGAGGAGGAGAGGAGAGAAGGATGAAGCGGAATGAGAAAAGAGAAGGAAGGGGGGGTTGTCACTGAAATTCGAGAGAAGCTATATCAGTCTGATCAGTCATCCGTCCTCCTCCAATCTCCTGATAAAGCAGGTACTGCAGGAGGTGAAACGATGTGTATCAAAACCTCATGAAGATCGATGGCATCCTTCTGCCAGCTTTGAGAGAGACAAAAGAGAATGAGTGCAAGAAATAAAAAACAAAAGAAGGCTATCTAAATTGGTCAAAAAAAAAAAAAAAAACGACAACGGAAGACGAAGACGAAGGAGATTGTTGGCTATTAAAACCTACAAGCAGGAATAAGGTTTTACTTCTCTTTTCCTTCTCTGCAGCCTGTTAACACAATGTCAGGAGATGTGGTAAATAAGTCCCAGAGAAACGATGGAGGGCTATAATCAGAATTCAGTGGGATCTTAAGCCAGGTGTGTTTATGTACACAGCGCTTAGGCAAACAGCAGAGCGACAGGTGATATCAGCTTTAAGAGCTTAACAGGCCTACAGATGTAGAGGTCATGTCTTGGTTTCACAAACACACTTGGGCTTTGGGAGAGCCATGATTTCCATTTTTCGTTCCTCCCTCTTGCCATTTTTTTTTTTTTTACAGAATTTACTCAGGCATCCTTCCATTAGATCCACAATAACATTAACATCAAGGGGAGGTTTGCAGAGCTGCAGTTTGGATTGCGAATGCAAACTGACCACAATCTGAAATCTGCTCAGGTCTCGAACAGACATTTTAAGAACACCTCTAATACAAAATTTAAAAAAAGCTCTATTAAATCCAGCAGAGGATTAATTAAATAACAAAATGCTATAATAAAAACAACAGCGAAACACATGCAAATTACGTCCCTGGAAATCTTTTTAAATAGATGTAAATGAATTTATTTTTAGCCAACAGCCGCTCTTATCTTGCAATATTGTAATCATGAGTAAGAACAAAGAAAACAAGTTTATTCCAACATATCTTTCGCATGTGCATCATTCCATAAATAGATCACAACTGACTTTAATCATGTGGTTGTCTTTGTCATCATACGAGTGCAGAACATTTACACTGTGTATGAAGAGAGTGTGAATTTTCTTTTGCCCCTTTTTGAGTCCTTTTTATTCCACAGCGGGAAAAAAACCATGAACCTATTACAACTGGTGTCAAAACAAATGCGGGTTAGTCTGTATAGTGCAGAGACTAATGTACTGCAAACTGAGGAAATAGAGGCAAATAAAAGAAAAATAAAAGAAAATAATCATCGTGAACTGATGATTTAGCGAGATGCGAAATACTTGTGGACGTCATTTAAGTCTGCTCATATTCAAACGTGTCTTTCGAGTGGCGGATTAGCAGAGGATCTTTCTTCACTGACGCTGTCGTGCCGTTGGCCTTTTCTCACCGAGGACATTTTGACATGTCTCGGTAAGAAAAGCACAGGTTGAAATAATAAAATGGATGACGGTTGAATTCCATTTAAGTCCTGCTATTGTGCGTGTTGGCTCACTGTCACACAGCCACGGCCTAATGAGACACTTGAATAGAGCGGAGCCACTGTTAATGTTATTAGCAACACCTGTGATTTCGCCGCTATGACAAGTCAAAATGTCTGCTGCGAAGGACTTCTTTGTTTATGGATCTGCCTCAATTTGAACTGTCCCGAAGCTGTGAGCTGACAACCACGTTGATGCCTCAGTGTCTGTGGTCACTTTGAAGAACAATGTGTCACTTTGTGTGAGTCTGTTAAGCGGAATGCCTGAATGACATAAGAAAGGTTGTAAAAGAAAATCAGAGGTAATTTGGTCATTATGCGTACTTACAATGCTTCCTCTCACCATCCAATTTTGTCTAGACTAATCTTGGACATTTGGCAGGAAATGACTAATGCGCCTGCAATGTAAATAGAAAGATTTATGTAACATTTACACAACGCTGTTTCTGTCCATTTCAAGCAAACCGGCGAGTAAACGGAAAAAGGAACTGGCAGAAATAGCCGAACAATTAGGTCATTATTAATTCCGGCAACAAGCTGTGCTTTGTCACAGTCGGGTTTCACCTTATTTTGCTATTTATTTTGTCATTGCACATTAAAGGTCTTGCTTTTAATGTATTTCCTATTGCTGGCAGAGGCAATGAAGTCGCGCGGTCCCTGCTGGATTTGCTGAAGCTCACATCTAAGACAGTTATTAGTTTTTTGTTTAAAGAAGAATTAATCAATGTTCCTTATTGTGTGAGTAAACAAGCCTTTGCAGTGTATTTACAGGATGTTGCAGATAGGCTATATGCATCACATCGTAACAGCGGAACTTAATATGGTGATAAATCTCTATAAGCAAAGCACAGTGCAGTATCTTCATTTATCTGTCTCTTAGATTGACTCAGGACACTCCCTCTATATTGGTTTGCAGCATTTAATTTGAGGGGATCAGCACTGTCTTATAAAAATAATCATATATTAGGACTCAGATCACATTATATTTACATTTTCCAGTTCAGTGCTGCGACACATGAGTCACGCACCTGCTTCCCTGTTGAGGCTGAACGGCGATCGTAGGTGGGAGGGGCATGCAGCTGGAGGGGAGGGGCTTGATAACAGCTCATGAATCATGAACTCAGCTGGATACAAAGAGACGGAGAACAAAAGAGGCAAAAAGTCATGGCAGAGACGTTCGGATTTGATGCTGTGTTTACATCATCATTATGTGATAATTTGGCGCCACAATCTGCAAACTTTGAGTTCTGCTGAAAACACGTCTTTTCTAAACCTGTGAAACCCATTTTGCAAAACTTGTGAAATCATTTGTGAACGAATGTAAAGGAGGGAGGAATAGTTGTTAATTCTTTTGGGAAATTATTGAAAACACTTGCTGTCATTTTGGCAGCATCCGCCCACAGAATAAGGTTGGAAATTTTAATGTGTGTGTTTTAAGTACAAGGGACTTTTGTTGTCTGAGTGATGACTGGAGGGCCACCAAATCCGGGCCTGCCCACTCCTCACGTAGCCAGGCACAAGTGATGTTCTGTTGTTCATTTCCCTCAGCCAATAATGGCGCTTCAGTATATCTACTTTTATAGCTGCTGACTTTTTTTTTTTTTTTGTACTGAAACAAACAGAATGTTAATTGTCTTTGCCCAAACTCTGCAGGCATGACTGACCGCAGACAATGAATGTGGACACAGATGATCATCAGCCACTGCAGGAGCGGCACATTAGAGCTTTATAAAAAGGTGAGTTATCAGACGCCCTGTCTAATAATCATTATGTGCAACATCAAGTCTTTCCCCGATGATTTGGAGTGAACAAATTTATGACTGCAATAACAAAAATCTGTGGAAACAATCACAGGCAATTGAGAATGATTTTATGGCTTTGCACCATCAAACCAAATCCCAGAATATGAATGAAACCAGCAAACTAGTATTGCCACAGCATTTTCAGTTTTCTTGATGGGGTTGTGTTCTCCAGTCACATTTGCTGTGGCTGATAAGTGGACAAGCTTCTCTTTGAACAATAAGACACCAAACTTCACATTGTGGTCTCATCAGATTCTAAACTTCACTATTGCATATGTTACTCTGCTACAGTAAAATGACAAGTAGCAACTAATTACTGAGCCAAGGGAGCATAAATAAGCTCTGATAGACAGTTAATGACAGTTATTATTGATGTAATAATGATAATAATAGACCTTAATACTATTATTATATGTATAATATATAATATCAAAACAGATGGAAATGATAATGTATGTTTATACTTTTATTGTACATGTACTGATGTGATATTTATATTATTCAATTTATATTTTATTTAATTATAACCATACTGAAATATGTTCTTTACCACATTGTATTGTACTTATGTAATGCACACAGTGACTAAGGTACAATACAGCCCACAAGCATCCCAACATCTATCACCTGATTGGAATATTTCTTGTGAAGCCCATTTTACAGCATGTGTGATATCACATCAGAGCGAAGCATCCGCCGCAGCACATGTTTGCTCATGCAGATGAACATTTGATTAGAAATTCACTATAAATCGTACCGCTCAACAAATCTCACGGTGTCATTTAAAAATCCTGAACACAAGCATTGATTATTACCAGAGGACGCTGTCTGCGCGTGCAGTGATTGCTGTCTGCACCACAGACGCTGACATGTGCTGTTACATTCACTATTTATGTAATAATGGCAGGTTTCCCAGTTATGAAACATGACATGAAAGGAGCTCAGAATTAAATGACTGATATATAGATGGAGCCCACAAATATCGAGTAACGATTTAATAGATGAGACTTTAATATATCATGGCCTCTGATGGATTATGAAGTAATTACTTGCCCTCGTCTAAGTGATTGGAGTCTAGCGGTGAACTGGGACAATGTGCACTCTTTGCATTTTGTGTTGCACAGGAAGTTCGATGGAAGCAGTACTCAGATCTTTTAGGTAAAAGCAATACAGGAAAGAAGTACAGTGTTAGAAGTAAAAGTCATGCATTACAAATTTTCGGCAAAAACATGACTGTCAAAATTAGTCAATTTTGTGGAAAAGCCCATTTCAGAAGAACGTATATTACTGAAGCATGAATGTGGATCTTACTTCAGTGTTGTTGGTAATAGTTAGAATTGGTATTTTTTTTTATTTGTTTCTAGAGGTTCTATCACTTCATATACTGCTGGCTAGCTTCTATCTATCGTCAGATGCTCCCTGGTAATCAATATAGCCTTATCACTGTAAGGATATATATATATAGCATTTGTTGATCTTATTTAGTAAGATTCATCTCAATTTATAAAGTAGCTAGTAACTAAAAGTATAAAATAAATGTAGTAGATTTAAAAAATAACATTTGCCTCTGAATTGCAGTGGAGTAGAAGTATAAAGTAGTAGAAAATGACAATACTCAAGAAAAGTTTAAGTACCTGAGTAAATGTTCTTAGTTATTTTCCACCACTGGTGTTATGTAAATTTGAATTTGTATTAAAAAGTATCTTCATGGGTGGCAAGTTTGCCTGGGCAGGTTGCCCAGGTAAGGCCTATGTATTGGAAGCACTGATCTGGAATACACAAGCTGTTTGGGCTGTATCCAAGGCACCTCGTACTCTCGCTCTTCACGCCTTCCCTCTGCTGCTGTGAAAGCCACATTCAAAGTGTTCTCCAAACATAACCACAGAGAGCCGGGGCTGTGATGCCGGTCGTGTAGAACGACTGATATGTTAACGCGCGTCTGATGCTGTATTAATATTGAATGTTAACAATTCCTGATAGGATTATACTATATGAAATTTACAATGTTTATATGCAAAAGCAAACATGTATTTAAAGACATGCATGATATTTTTTAGCAATATAATTAAGAAAAGGTTTTATGAGAAAGTTGCTGACTAGTATAGGCTTCAGTGCAAGTCCAACATTCCTGGCTATCTTTGCCTTCATTTCAATTTCTGGCGAGTAATGGGTTCGATAAGTTACAGTTAAATATTACATGCTTTGTGTTTCTGGTTATATTTCTTCAATTTTTATCCATTGAAATAACAGTGGTATTTTGTTAAGAGAATATGTTTTGTAAAAAGAATGATGATGATGTTTTGTACACTTGGTATTTATGGTGATGTTTCGGTCACATGACTGATCAGTGTGTATAAGGGAACCAGACACCAGGCTGATGAAGGCGAGATACCCTGAAAACGTTTGGTGAATAAAACATGGTGCACTGAAGAAGTTGTGCAACAGTCTGAACATCTGCGAAATCTTCACTGACAATGCATTTTATCAGATTTCTCTAATCTGCTCTCAGCCACTAAAGCATATATAAATAGGCAACTCAGACCACTTGGTTACGATTAGGAAAAGATCATAGTGCTGGTCATCCAGTCAGTCCAACATATCCCATCAAACATTTATGTTTCCTCCAAAACTTATTTAAACCATTTAGTCAAACATATTTTTTAGGAGACAGACTTGGTTAGAATTTTCTGTTTTCTTTATCGGGAATGAAAATCTTACTCCCTTAAAAGTGGTATCAAGGTTTTAATTCAAACCAACCTAGTGGTTATTGGTATTATTGTGATGCTTATTTGATCCTACACGGCATGAGAAAATATTCTTAAAATCGTAACTCCTCTATTCATCTGATCACCACAAATAAACTCACATCTGCCCGTGTACAGCTGGATATCACTGCAGTCTTAAACCTGTTGTGTACCAGGGAGATGAAAGGGGGGATGTTTGTCTGCTCAATATTGCAGCAGACCAGTCAGCCACAACACGGATCTGTGTGCAAACACTTCTGTAATAAGAAATTTGTATCTAAGTATACCTCTGCCTTTTCCGACAACAGTCTAATTTCATGGTGTGTCGTGTTTATTCTCGCAAGATGTTTGACCCCTTATGGAACAATTCAAATTTAATTTGTGGCAGAAAGATCCAAAACACCACAGACAGCGAGTCACAGAGTTAAGCCTTCCATACACGGAAAATCAGTGTGAGGGCACAGGGGTGTGATTGTTGGAAAAGCAGTTTATTTATAAGGGGATTTGTGCTGATCTGCACATGAACACAAACAATAGAGAGGCTATTATCCTATCACAAACCTTAGCACAATAACGTGTTTTTAATTACAGTATTTGGTCCCCCTGTTGTATACACCATTTAATGGGTATTCATAAGATCAACTTGGCGTTTCAATAGTAGAACATATGTTGTGTTTGATCACCTCATTTTCCATGCCTGCTTGTTCCAGAATGAGGCTTTAACACTGGCTTAAATGCAATACGAACGGTGAACACAGTGGTGGGAGGCATTGACCGGCGTTTTCCCTGAAGTTTCATAAATGGAATGGGTGATGCCTGAGATATAAAACTGGACGGTGGACCAACAAACGGTGCAATGACCCTTGGGCTGCTCACTGTAATTCTGATAATACCAGGACTCAGTGGTATGATCCATCACGCTGGGTTACAGTGGTGAGACCCTGCATTTCCTATATTGTTAAAACCACAACAGTGTGCAATAAAATCAAATAAACCCACGGAGTATACAAAAATTATTCTTGGAATTATACTTGGAGCTTCCTGCTTCGTCTGACCCACAAAAATAAACCAAACCCTTGAACACAGTTGATGCATCTCTGCAGGTTTAAACCTGTTGTATAGGGAGATGAGAGGGGGAACCAGGGGGGTGTTTAGCTCCCCATTATTGTCGGCAATCAGGGTTATCTCTCTGACCTCTTTATGCTGTATAACAACTGTCATTAACATGTCCTAGGTGATTACTTTGTGATTGGATAGTTGCGAAAACACATAAAATCCAGAAGGAAATGCCTCCAGGAGGAATTAAAGACCTGATTACCTAAGCAACCTCTGGAAGTTCATTATGATACAGTCCAATACAGGAAACAGCCTCAAAAATTACCATAGAGGTGAAACAACAGCCCACCCACCAACCACAAAAGTATTATTCATCGAGGGACTTTTGTAATGGCCCGTTAAAAGCAACACTCAATTTTTCAGGATTGTACACCAATGTTCTATTTCACAGTGAAAACAGGTGAAAACATAGTGTTATTACATTTGCTAGCCAGATTGTAGAGATGGAAATAATCCTCTATTTATCAGTTAGTCATTTGACACAAAATTCATCTGTTGATTATTTGTATTAAATTAACTTTTCTAATAATCAAGATCAAGGAGAAAATCACTTGTTTCAGTCTCTGAGATGTGAGAGTTTTTTCTTTGTCACATAACACTGAAGACTGAATGTCTCTGGGTTTGGGAAAAAGAAGAAACTATATTGGATTCTGAGATATTATAATAAAGAATATTTCACTCTTCCATTTTCAGAACAAAACGATCAATTGAGAAAATAATCGTTGCAGCTCGACCAAATTATCTCTTTCCAGCTTTGCACATCTGCTGTGTACTATCTAGGCTTCAAATGCACTTTATATTCTCCAGACGCTGCTGCTGATCTATGTGTATAGGAATATGTGGGAGGAACCTCAGTAATATGAGGAGAATACGCTGAGGTGGAGGGCAGTGTCGCGTGTCAAGTTTACACTCACTCACCAACATTTCAGCACAATTAAAGGGAACCGTTAACCTCGCGTTCTGCTTTATCCAGAGGAAGATGCCCTGTACTCTCTTAGTGTCACACTGTGATCGGTTTTAAAACTCCTGCTCTGAAAATAATGCCTCTCTGGAACAACATATTTCATGAGCTGCTCTTTGAGAATATGTACTCTCTCTGTCATATCTGCCTTCTTATCTCAAGCAGGAGATGGTTGAATATACTAGGGTAAATGGGAATGACAGAAAATGTAAATTATATCCACCAATTATCCACTATTTTTACCAAGTTGTACAGCATTCACAGTCCACATATGCTCAAGTTTGCAAAGTGATATGTAGAGCACAGAGCTTACTATCACAATATCTTAAAGCATATACCCGATTCAAGAAAAAAAGCATACCAACTCAGAGCTACTCGGAACTGAGGACGCATGCATTATTTACAATAATTGACTATCTGACGAGTCACAGCGCGAGGCAGCCGAACAGACCACAGTAATCAGTTCCTTATCGAGGTGAGTGAATAGTTTTAACAGTTCTGTCAGGAGCACTCGTGTCATTTATTGCGGATCATTTGGCTGTGACAAAGTTGGCAGCAAAGACACAAACAGGAAGTGAGCCATATCAATGCTGCGAGGCTCCAATCGTGATCAGATTTGCTCAGTAGACAAGAAGACAGGTCCTCATTGTACCTGTTTGCGGTACACTCTGTTTGATGGGCTTCTGCCTGGGCCCTGCAATTGCTGCTTGCATCAATATCTCCTGTTTAATGTGTCAAACAGACTGGGGATATGCGGGTCAATTGAAGCAGACTTTAAACTCTTGACGCAGACTTTAAACTCCTGTATCTGGCTACAACTTTGACATTTGGCTGGGGTTGCTGCTGCCATGGAGGGGAAAAAACAGGTTGTATCCAAAGCTATAATGTCAAATCCACTGTCTAAATATGCCTTGGCTATGAGAACAGTTTTTTTTTTGTTTCCCCATCCATTTTTGTGCACTACCATAGATTTAATGTTGAAAATAAAGTCAGCAAAGTCAAGTGTTCCTATAGGCAAAATATGTTGTTTTTGAGGAGCAGCTGTGAAACGTGTTCCAGACCAGTTAGAAAATAATTCCTCACCTAATGTGATAGCTTTATTTATAGAGGACATGTGTTGGTTAGTGCTCAGCTTGGCAGAATGAACCACATGTCCTAACTTTGCGTGGTTAAGTCCTCACACTCTGTAGAAATCTGAGCAAACTGGGATTGCTGCTGATTAAACCTCCAAACACAGTAATTACCAATACAATTATGTAAAGCATCTTTAAAGGAGTGGGATGGAAACAAACACCCTCTGAGACACATTTATTCACACTGAGAGCTACACACTACAACGGGGAAAAGAAAAAGTGCACACCCACCAACTCTTTCCTCCATCTCTGCTTCGCTTCATCACTTTTAATTGACAGTGTATATTTTTCTGGTACAAGATTTCATTACAGACTTAGTATTATAGCATTATTACATCGAATGCAACATTCATTTGTACTTAGCAAGAAATACTCCCCTTTATCTCGTCGGGGCAAGTGAAATGGGAACATATTGATTCCCTCTGCCACAAAGAGGCCGTACGCCTGTATATCAGACATACTGTACATCTTTACTGGCCTTGAAAATTGTATAGCTGTGTTCTCAATTATGACACAACAGGGCACAGCTTTCCAAAGTTATCTGATGGGCTCACGGCACACACTCATTTAAACTAACAGCATGTCATAATGCACTACATAAAACTGTGGCACTATCATGTCCAAATTTCCTATTTTGAGCTGAATCTTTCCTGCCAACCTGATTACTGCATTTTCTCTTGCTACAATTGCGCCCTATATTTTTTTTATTTCTGCTGTACTGTGGAGTGCACATTTTGTACATTTTTGCAGTGAACAGTTTGCAAATTGAAAGGAAAAAAAAAGAAAAAGTAGAGGGGAAAAGGGAAAGGAAAGTAGTGCATGTAACCGTAATTACAGTATACCAATTATGCGTGAGTCAGACAGAGGGCAGAGATGTGTGTGTGTGTGTATGTGAGATTTGAAATCTTGCCACATCCATTCAGTGATTGTTATACATCTAATGTGTTTATCCCAATTTGAAAGTAGTAAAATAATAGTAATAGAGGCAATTGCTTTTTTAATGCACAACCTGCTATGATGATAGATCAAATCGTCATTATTGTACACAAAGTAACTCTCAAAAGGTATTTTTTATCAATCAAAAATGAAACTACAAAATGTTTTGAGTAAGTTCGCTAACACAATTAATTTGCCAATAGAATAGAATAAATCGCATACTGCATGTCTCTTTGAAGAAGCCTACAAGCAATACAAAGCAATTTGTTAAAAGTTGGGAGGTACATGGAGATAACAATTGGAAATGAAAATAAATTAATAAATAAATTGAGCACACCAACAAGAAACATACCGGAGAAGCAACACATCATTTTAAAAAAAGTTGTCCACTTGTAACACTTGCCTTGATTTCTCCTCATTGAAAATCATAGTAAGAAAACAATCAGAAGAAGACTCATCAATCAGATGTTTGTGTTAACTATGAGATTGAAGGACATATTGGACAGCCAGACAACCATCTGTTTTCTTTTTTTTTGCTTGAATTATCTGAGCAATTTTTTTTTATCATGCTTGTTTACGCTTGCTCGCCTAGAAATAGACATACCTCATAAAGAAATGCAGGTCGGAGAAGCACAGCGGTAGACTGGCAGAAAACCAGCAGACTGATATCCCACTGAATGAACGGGTCATGTAATTCACCGCTTATGAGCTTATTATGGATGTTTCATGGGAAGAACACAATTCATTAGTCGACAGTTGCGGTTGCTTTTTGCTGATGGTGGTACGTGTAAAGCGTAGATTGTAATAGACAATGTGATCCTCAATTAGTGGGGAGCGGAAACTCATTAGGAAACAATTACAGTCACACATTCCTGTGAATCCCCCACAGAGCAGTCTCTCTGGCTGTCCCAGTCCACACAGTAAAAAACCTGGAAAAGGAAGAAATTTCATTCCTCCGCACCTGTGATTCCTCGTCCAGACGTCTCCGCCAGCTGCAGCCCCTTAAAGGCCGAAGGTAGGAGTTAAATTTAAGTATCTATTATGGATAAAACAGCAAATGGTTTTGTGTGAAAGGTACCTTGTTTTGCCTGTTGCCACCTTGACCCGGACATAGATGAGAGGTGGGAGTTGGATGGATGGATTGATGGATGGTTGGGATATTTGGGATATTTGTTGCTCTTTTCTGGAAAGAATTGTGTTCACACTTAATGGGGTCACCAGAAATGAAAATCATATTTATGCTGCTTCGGTCCAAACATGTGCTTTTCCAACTCAGATGTTTATACACAACATGGGATAAGTGAAATGTACAGACATGAACATAGTGCTCGCAAGCTCCATGCTAAAGATTTGCTGCACTTACTGTCATTAAAAATCCCTCAGACAACATAATATTAGGCCTGCCTCCAAAAAACACACCTCTGCAGATCCTTACAATTGACTACTATTCATGAATGAGTGAGACCTCAGAGATTAGAAACATCCCTATATGACAAGCAACTCTCAGGAGCAAAGAACCGACAGCATATAAATAAACGCACTGTGTGAAAAGAGCAGACTTTAAGTGGCCTTGAAGTGGTCAGTCACGTGGCCTTGTTTGCTGTATTCACCATGCAAACACGATTATTGGCAGCTCCTGCATCAGACATCACACCACACAAAATGAAGCGACAACAACACATGACACTATTTTCTCAGCCGGATCTGTGCTTTTTTGGAAACGCAGCCATGGGGGAGAGTGACATTTTCTATTCTGCGTCTCATTTGCTAAATATAAATTGTATGTTGTCATCTGATAATACCTTATCACTCTGGGCAGTGATTTGAATGCTAAAAGCTTGTGTTGCCTCTAAAATGATGTGTGGTGTCACCCTGGCATTTCTTTAAAAAAAAAAAGTAAATTACTGGTATGCATTAGTATAGAGCAAGACAGAACAATTTCCTGCAACTTAAACTGAATTATCCAACAAGGTGGCTTCATTTCTGGTGATGCAGATTTTTTAAACGTATGTATGCCTTTAAATGTCACATATCTTTTTCTAACTCAAGGCTACATAATGTTTCCAGCATTGTGCAGGTAAAGAAAAATCTTACAAAAATAGAGTTGAATACACCGTATATACAGTTGAGCTGTGGTTGTATGATGGAAGGAGTTAGTCATATAAGGGACAGCAAAGTGTGCATTTACCAAATAGCATTAGCACATATTATTTAGCTTCAACTCAGATATATCGGCTCTTTCAGAAAAATACAGAGTAACCTTTTATAATTACTACATTATGTGTATTTACAAGTTAGAAACTAAATAACTCGATGTGAAAGCAGTATTATAAACACAAGGAGACTGAGGGTCAGGGACGTTGAAGAGTCACATTCGCTTAAGTTTAAAAGACACTTTCCCATTTTCAGTTGTTTCTTTCACTGTTTTCTCACCAGCGACTATATCCAACACCAGAATTAATACTTGTAATTACAGGACACATCGATGGCACCTCAATCTGAGGGAATGACTCACTCTCTGTTGTAGACCAATGATTAAAACTGATAAGTGGGTGTATTTTACATAAAAGTGTAGCTGCAACAATGACTGCACACCTACAGAGCGATCTTAGTGTTTTGACAGTGTAAATCAGTGTAATTCTGCAGAGAGGTCTTTGTTTTCTTCCTCTCTGTGTCTTTGTCGGATGCGATGAAATGCATTTGGTGGAAGACTCAGTTTATTACGCTATTATGGTGTTAGCCAGGCTGCACAAGAGGCTCAAGCTTTTTAATGTAGCACCTAGTCTGGTCTGGTCACCTGGTTTATTAACTCAGACTGTCTGTGTTTGGAAATCTGTTTCAATGCATCCAGTAGAGAAATACACAAGTTACATGCAACATGGATTTTGCTTCAAGCTTTATAGCCAAGTATAACACAAATAAGACAACACAGACATAATTGAGATGCATAAGATAAAAGTGTAAGGTTTTTAAATTGTGGCTATGAGACACGACAAAGCACATTATTCCTTAGCTACCGTGCCTCAGTTAAATCCTGTATGTGAATGCTGTAAGCAAGATTACATGCACTGCTTATAAAGAGGAAAACCAGGCACAAAACAGTGAAATAATGCATTTTCTAATTTGGATTTGTTGGCTCACTGGATGGTTTTAGCATTGCACAGGGATCTGAGACTAGAAGCCTGAGTATATGAACAATATCTAAGTAGGATTTGAACAAAATGTTCTGCAGGAGACTTGTAGATTTAACTGCCTTTTACCTGAATCTTACAGTCTCATGTGGCAGAGAATGAGCAAAGTAGTCCGGTAACTTGTGAAAATGACTAATTAGCCACATCCTCTTAATAAATGTGAAGCCGCTTGGCTAATGCGTGACAGAAACTGCCATGTCGGAGTTTGACCTTTAGGATGACACATTAGAGTCTCTGTATATATATGTAGGCATTTTCTTGCCATCGTCCCTCTTGTCACGGGCTGTCTTCATGGCTAGAGTCATAATTACCAGTAAAAATAAATGAGGTAAATGTGTGTTACGTTCAATGGTTGATATCTTTTTAAAAAGATCCGGTCACTAGAAGCAGCTGCACATCCAGCTCCGTATAGAATCTCTATGAATCTCACACTTGACTGGAGGATCTTTTAGAAATCTTACAGCCTGATAAAAGATAAGTAGAGAAGTAAGAACACCTCTGAGGTAATGGTGTCTAATTGTGTGGTAGTTATTAAAAAATAGTAATCTTAGTTAATAAGCAAACTCTTCATAGCTGTGGAGTCAAGCATTTATATATGTTGACCAGTTGCCATGCACAATAATAGAACAGCCGTAAAGAGGAAAGAGATACTGTGAAAAGGAACCAATCAGAAGTAGCTGAGACATAAAACAGATTCAAAATGAAGTTCAGATGCTGTGTAAAACATTAATGTGCCTTTCCGACATATTGAAAACATTATCAAGACCATATATGTAATGTTTCACCTCATCAACAAGTTGGTAGTATCATGACTTGGTATGATAGGGGCATCGTTCACAAGCAAGGATGAGGCGGGCATGACTGCATAAAGGAGATTACTACATGAGCTTTGGAAAACCATTTTCAGTAAATACGGTTCATTTGAAAATTGCATTCTGTTTTTATTTACATTCAATACAGCTTCTCAACTTTTTTTTGGGAATCAGGGTCGCATGTGTACTTTAAAGGTTCTTCCGAGCTGCTACGAAGATGAACGTTGAGTACATATATTTCCTGTCAAACGTATACCGCTCAGTTTGACAGGGTCTGAAAAAGTACTGGTGTCGGAGTGCATGTCAAGTATCTCATAACTTGCTATAGCTTGCACAAGGTCAAATCAGCCTGTGCACTGAGCAGAAAAAGATCTCGCTCAACTATCTCACCCCGGTTTGCAGCAGTCTTTGACCAGGATCCATTTCAGCCGCTACAGGCAGCCGGCCCGCTTCTGCCTTTCACATCAGTAAGAAAAGAGAATGGGAGGGAATGTTTGACCTTTTTCGGTGCACGGCCTGGAAAGTGATATGTAATTCAAATGTGTCGGGGAGAAGAAGGGAAAAAATGAGGAGAGAAGGAATGCAAAGGGAGCGAGCAAATTAGAGTCAGAGGGAAGGTATGAAGACAGTAGAAGCATTTCTTATAAGGGATATCTTGCACTTTTGGCATCTTGAAACTATAATCCACCTCGGATATCTTCTTTAATCAAACAGTGTGTCAATCAATGTTCAGAGGATTATCATGAATGGCATTGTACCTCTCAAATGCCAACCGCCAGGCAGCACACGATGCGCTGGGTGCATGCAAAATATCTTTAAAATGGTGGTGCAGTAATTAGGAAAGCTCAGCGGTGACCATGAGTTGTCCATCCAGTTACCATATGGCGAATCAAAAAATTACCTTCGGCAAGCATTTACATTTAACTAATAAGCCCAAGGCTGTAAAACGCTGTCCCTGAACGTATCAAAGCACCTTGTTACTACCTTGTTAAGTGATATAACATCAGCTCCTGAAGGGAATTCAAAGTTTTGATTTCACTGAAACCCCTTTCAAAGAAAATGAAAAAAACATTTCCCATCCAAATTTTCACTCCCATGTATCTAAACTTTCTAAGTTGGAGATGCCTGATTAGAAGCTCTGATTAGTATTCAGGGTCCACAGCATGTGTGATGCCAATTATCCACTGTGTCATTACCACTCTTGAGAGAAGTCGCGATGGCAAAAGGGTTTTAAGGGAAAAGGCCTAAATTTTCATCAGCAGTTGCAGTGGCTCTTTTGTGGTATTGACAAGGAACAAATGAAACCAATGCACTCAGTGGGACAAGAAAAGAGCGAGCTAAGCCATAGAAATAGAAAATGGCTCCTTTCGATTTATACGTCGCCAAAACATTATGAGCAGGTGATGAAAGAAAGCGTCTCTCTTTTAGCATCTTACATGTCTTATTCGAAATGAAGCTAAAAGGAACAGTAGCCGCAAGAGTTCTGATCACGAGTTAAACAACTCAGACGACTCTATTGTGGCACAAGTCCGATGTTGAACGCTAACACTTGCTTAGCTGGCAGGTGGTTCAGTATCACAAGCAGCAGGATTCAGCTCATGTGATAATAGCTCCACTGATGTTTTTCTGTGTGAGTCAGCTGATTGCAGGAACTGAGGTGGGAAGCAAAGGGTAAAAATATCATTACATGTATTGTGTCTTTTAACAGCACATGCAGCATGTTATTTAATCTTTTTTTAGATATTACAAGTGATTTGGATAATTAGTGTTCTTCATGGCTGAAATACTTCTTCATACTTTTCTTTTAAAACATGCATGCACAGTGGAAAGAGACAGCACAGGAATTTAAACGCTCACATGCAAGAGGCTTTCTCACATGTACCAGTGAAGGCCATCACAGAGAATAATCACAATTTTGTTAAAGCAATAAAATTGAATTAATACAATTAATTAAATTGGATTCCTCAAACTTGTTCTTCTGACCAAAATCTGTCATTTAAAAACCTCCATTACAACTGTCAACAGTATTCTCACTGAGAATATCCTCATAATTTAAACTCACCGGGAAATACAACATCATGTCTCAGTAATGACAATAATCTCTGTGTGATGTTCTTATAACATAATCTTTCCCTAAATCCAAGTATGAGCAAATAGTTTCTTTGTTACAAAAAGAAAAAACTTTCAAATTAAAATGCTGGCTGATTACTGTTTTATTAAGGGAATAATGACTCTCATACAAACTGCATTGCAAAGTTCTTCCGCACTGTTTTCTGCTTCTCGGCTGAGTATTAACACCAAAAAATTGTGACACCAACTCTTAAAATTTTCCAGCACCGGCTCCTCAGACCTTGCTTAAGTTCAAAAATACTTAAATTACCTGTTTGACCTTGTAGTTTAATGGACACGAAAGATAAACATATTTGTTACTTGTATTATTCATGAAGCCAATTCAACAGCACGAACCAGCCAATAAGGCAGTGTGAGAATCAAACCAAGGTGAATGGTGTGATTGACTGCGCCTGGCATATGGGGAATCATAAGGCCTTAGGTTTGGACCCTTCCCTTAGGCTCTGTCGTCGATGCGAGATTGTAGGAGGTGCACCACAAGACCTAGAGCATATATTAGCATGCTACATTATTCATCACTTGTCAGTAACTTGACTGGCAGAAACATTAGCTGGAGCCAGTTCAAAACAGACTAAATAAGGAGATAACAAACCTGAGAGACGGGGAAAATTTGGAATTAGGAGCTGTGCAGTTGCTGCACTCACTGATTTCAGTCTTTTCTGGTGTCTGAGTCAAGGTCATGTGACACATAATCACAGCAGAGACCAATAATAAGAATAAAGAAGTTCAACTCATCTTTAAGGTCACACAAATAAGATTTTACAGACCCGTGCCCATAATGCATCTGTGCAGGTTTCGATAGAGGCGGTGATCAATACCAGGGTGTTAACAATCACTTCACACAAGATGTGGAGAGTTCTGGCTTTCAAAGTGTACTTTCTGTCCAATGCTCCCAATCACTGTGCAGCCGTCCCTGCGCTAACACACACACACACACACACACATACACACACGAACACCTCAGAGACCCGGCGATGTGGGAAAATTCTATTAAATCCAAACATAATTCTTGTTTTGCAGAAAAACTGAATGCACACACATACACACACACTCACAGTGAGCAAGTAAAAGCAAGCGATGAGTTCCTAATGACTCTAGTTGGCTAGCAGAGCAAGAAAGTGTTTCACCACTGTAGACAGTTATGTTGTCACTTTTTCCTCCACATCAGGGTGTCAGACTTGAAACTGAAGTGACAGATCACTCCTTTAGCTGCTCTCTCTCCCAGCGAAGGGACATTGACGGCTGGATCCAGAGGCAGAGAGTTCAGGCCACCAGGTTGGTTGCGCTAATGGACTGCTGACCAGGCAATAAGCCAGCCTCTCAGGAGACATTTGCAGCCTAGTTCTCACCTCAGCGCCGTGGCTCCCATGTCCTTCGCATCACTCTCATCACCAGTTGCCAACACCAGGGCTTATTCTCACTTTTACCTTGTCTTCGTTCACACTTTGCTTCTTACTGAGTCACTCGTCATGTCATTTATTCTGTGGTCACTCATCTCTGTGCATGAACCCGAGGCTTGGTTCAGAAATGTGCAGCTGGCTGTTTTTCCTCCCTAAAGCTTTTGAAGCCCGGCTCAGGCATTTGTGTAGGAGCACCTCAAGATGGCAGTGTTCACCATGGCAGGCTCAGTCAGCCTCTGAGCTCAACAGCTTGCATCCTCAGCAGAGGCAGAGAGACTTGCATGAAATTGAGGGTTATCTACTGCATTGAAATTAAGTAATGATCGGATGGAAGTCGGTATAAAATGATGTCTGGGTTTTTATGTCTAGCTCTGATTTCCATTTGATTAAATCAGCTGTTTTTCTAGTTACCTCTTGTCACTTCTGACTCCACTTCCACAGTCTCCTCTTGTTGCTTTGAAACTTGCCAAGTAAGATCATCTGCAGTTATGGGCAATTCCAAAGTCACATCACAGCCTCCTCAGATCATCACAGATCTAGCAGGAGGCAGTAAAAAACTTAGAAAAAAAAATTGCAATTCACCCATTATGCAAAGAGCTCCCACCACATGCTGCTGTGTGGCTTTGATGGCAGGGATAACTGTCAAGGTTATTTCTTCTGGACAAATGCTGATGACTGGCTGCAAGTGTGAATATGCACCCCTTTGCAAGCATGCTCAGACAAAGGCTTCTCTGTGTGGAGTGCAATTATTAGTGACTCTCAACACAAGGCTTGCACTGTTGCTCTACATGCATGGCACATAAACCGTTGCACTGCATCTTTTTTTTTTTTTTTTTAAATGTGCATCACTCTTTTGGCTTTTTGTGTCCAGCCCAATTAGTGCAAACCTACCTGACAACAGCCTAACAGGTTATGCGTCCCTTTAAAAGCCAATGAATGCCTTTTATATAATCACCCACAGTGCAAAAACTAGAGGACACACACTCTTTTTTTTTCAACATTATCATGAGCACTTGCAGCTTCATCATCATCATCATCATCATCACCATCGTCATCATCATCCCCCCCTCCAGCCTCGGGTTTTTTTTTTTTTTTTTTTGCGTCTCCGCAGCCTGCAGCATCTTCACGGAGCATCTCAGCGCCCTCCGGTCCGCGCTGAGTGACGTGGCTGCCGGCCAATCGCGACGCCGCTCCGGCTGACGACGCCACCGGAGGAGAGGGGCGGTGTCCAATGACGAGGGTCGGAGGGGGGCGGGGGGTGGCGGTGGTGTACTTCACCACCCCTCCTGTGGGTTTACACAGAGTTAGTGCAAGATATTCTGCTCCGGGAGCGCGAGGATAAACGGCACATCCACGGTGCCACACTCACCAGCCTCCGTGTTGAGATACTGAGTCGTGCATCTGCAATTTGGATCCACTCTGAGATTTTTGCATGAATGCATTCGTGTCTTTTTTCCTTTTTTTCCTCTTTAACCTTGTGTCTGATTATTGATGCTGCTCCGTGAACTTGAAACATGACGGGACACGAGCGTCTCCTCCTGCGTTCACCTCGTCGGCGCATGCACCTTAACAGGTAGCCGGGGAGAGGACACACACACTCTCTCACACACACACAAAAAGGTTTTCTCGGGACGTGCACAGGAGATGAGATTTGATTTCTGGAGCCGCTTTAATGGACCCGCTGACCACCTGGTTGCGCCTGCAGGATCACCGCAATCACCGCAGGGCGCACAATTAGATCCTGTGCGCTCCTGAAGTTCAATGTGGGCAAACGGAACTGCGACATATGCAGCCTCTCATTTACCCCAGTTTGTGCGACCAGATGCTCTTAACCTGCTCCTAGAGTCTGATCACTCCTGCAGGACCATCACGCATATATTTTTCATCTCTCTTTTTTTTGTCCTGGACCCAAACCCCGATCTGCCCGTGAAGGATATCTGTACCAGACTGAGCTCGGAGGCAGACTATGAGCTGACACACTCCAGTTTTTATTCTCCTGCGCTCTGACGGATTTGGGTATGTACTCATCCAGTTTGCCCACTAAGAATTAGAAGAAAAAAAAATCTGCTTATGTACCAGGCTTCATTCATGCATCAAGGAGCCCACACGCAGCTCTTTCATTCTGGCAATTTGCTTGTAAAATTAATAAGTGTGTGATGAAGTTTTGTGGCCATTTTTAGGAGCTGGAAATTCTTAGTGGCTGAAAAAATGTGGGGGATTTAGAAAGCGAGCAACAGACATGAATGGCTGCCTAAATGGTTGCTGCAGTGTATTTGTTGATTTTCTTTCTTCTGTGAATTTATGAGGGCCTTAAGATTTATTTAATTTTTTTTAATAAGAAATGGACAAAGCAGCTGATTGAAGGGTTGTTTAAGTGCATTTAATTCCTGTGCATGGCAAAGTTATTTCACTGAAGAGAAACTCTGTCATGTATTTGTAGGTTTGAAGATTCAAGGGAGTCACTGCCTGTGACAACGCTGCATAGAAAGAAACCTTTGAGCTGTGAAGGCTGGGAACACATTTACACTGTCATGGATCTAAAAGACTATTACCTGTTGGGTGCCCTGCTTGCCTGTGTGTGGCTAGATCCCTCAATAGCCCAAGAGCTAATCTACCCCATCAGAGAGGAGTTGCAAGAAAACGTCCTCATTGGAAACATACCAAAGGACCTAAACATTTCCCACACAAATGCTGCCACTGGAGCAAGTGCTAATCTGGTGTACCGGCTCGTCTCCAAGGCGGGAGACAACCCACTGGTCCGCGTTCTGAGCAGCACTGGCGAGATATTCACGACATCAAACCGAATCGACAGGGAGAAGCTGTGCCCCGGTCCCTCGTTTGAGGACAGCGAGTGCTCCTTTGAAATTGAAGTGGTCATCCTGCCTAATGATTATTTCAGGCTGATTAAGATCAAAATAATCGTCAAAGACACAAACGATAATGCCCCCATGTTCCCGTCCCCTGTGATCAACATCTCCATCCCGGAGAACACGCTCATTAACAGCCGCTTTGCCATCCCTTCCGCCACCGACCCAGACACTGGCCCCAACAGCGTCCACAAATACGAGCTGATCAACGGGCAGAGTGCCTTTGGCTTAGACATAGTAGAGACGCCTGAGGGGGAGAAGTGGCCCCAGCTCATCGTGCAGCAGAATCTGGACAGAGAGCAGAAGGATACGTATGTGATGAAGATCAAAGTGGAGGATGGTGGAAGCCCACAGAAATCCAGCACCGCCATCCTCCAAGTGACAGTAACAGATGTCAATGACAACAGGCCGGTGTTTAAAGAGGGCCAGATAGAGGTGCATATACCGGAGAACTCCCCTATTGGCACGTCTGTTGTGCAGCTTCAGGCCACAGATGCAGACATAGGGGCTAATGCAGAGATACGCTATGTATTTGGGACTCAGGTGTCACCTGCTACAAAAAGACTCTTTGCACTGAACACAACATCTGGCCTAATTACAGTGCAGAGGCCTCTGGACAGAGAGGAGACTGCTATTCATAAGCTCTCTGTTTTGGCCAGTGATGGCAGCTCGAGTCCTGCCAGAGCTACTGTTACTATAAATGTGACTGATGTTAATGACAATCCACCTAATATAGACCTGAGATACATAATCAGTCCCATTAATGGCACTGTTTTCCTGTCAGAGAAGGATCCCATCAATACCAAGATCGCTCTCATCACTGTGTCGGACAAAGACACTGACATCAACGGCAAGGTCATTTGTTTTATAGAGAAGGATGTGCCCTTCCATCTCAAAGCCGTCTACGATAACCAGTATCTGTTAGAGACATCTGCGCTGCTCGACTATGAAGGTACCAAGGAATACAACTTTAAAATCGTAGCGTCTGACTCTGGAAAACCAAGCTTGAATCAGACTGCTTTGGTAAGAGTGAGGCTGGAGGATGAGAATGACAACCCGCCTATTTTCACTCAGCCAGTTATTGAGCTGGCTGTTATGGAAAACAACAAACGCGACCTGTTCCTCACCACTCTCACCGCCACCGATGAGGACAGCGGGAAAAACGCGGAGATCGTTTATCAGCTGGGACCAAATGCATCGTTCTTCGATCTCGACCGTAAAACGGGGGTCCTGACGGCATCCAGGGTTTTTGACCGGGAGGATCAGGATAGGTTTCTGTTCACCGTGACGGCGAGAGATAATGGGACCCCCCCTCTGCAAACGCAGGCGGCTGTTATTGTAACTGTGCTGGATGAAAATGACAACAACCCCAAGTTCACACACAATCACTTTCAGTTCTTTGTGTCTGAGAATCTTCCTAAATACAGCACGGTGGGGGTGATAACTGTGACAGATTCAGATGCTGGAGAAAATGCTGCTGTTTCTCTTTCCATATTGAATGACAATGAGAACTTTATACTGGATCCTTACTCTGGGGTGATAAAATCCAACGTGTCGTTCGATCGGGAGCAACAGAGCTCCTACACTTTCGATGTCAGGGCTGTGGACAGCGGCAGGCCTCCTTGCTCCTCAGCTGCCAAGGTGACCATCAATGTCATCGACGTGAACGATAACACCCCCATCGTCATCTACCCCCCCTCCAACACATCTTTCAAGCTTGTCCCTCTCTCCTCCATCCCAGGATCTGTGGTAGCGGAGGTGTTTGCTGTAGATGGTGATACAGGGATGAATGCAGAGCTGAAATATACGATTGTGAGTGGGAACAATAAAGGTCTGTTCCGAATTGACCCCGTCACAGGGAATATTACCCTGGAGGAAAAGCCAGCAGTGACTGATATAGGCTTACACAGATTAGTGGTCAATATCAGTGATCTGGGATATCCCAAATCTCTCCATACACTGGTGCTGGTATTTCTGTACGTCAATGACACTGTGGGCAACTCAACACTCATCTATGATCTCATCCGACGCACCATGGAGACCCCAATTGACCGAAATATTGGTGAAAGCAGTGAAACTTATCAAAGTGGTGACTATTTAACCATAATGATAGCCTTTGTTACTGGCGCCTTAGTGGTGATTATTGTCATCTTTGTCACTGTGCTGCTGCGCTGCCGCCACGCTTCGAGGTTCAAAGCTGCACAGAGGAAAAAACAGGGGGCTGAGTGGATGTCGCCCAACACTGAGAACAAGCAGAACAAGAAGAAAAAGCGTAAGAAAAGGAAATCCCCCAAAAGCTCCTTGCTCAACTTTGTCACCATCGAGGGGAACAAACCTGACGATCCTGCACACGAGCCAATCAATGGAACCATCAGCCTGCCCACCGAGCTGGAGGAGCAAGGGATTGGACGCTTTGATTGGAATGCCACACCTACCACAACCTTCAAACCCAGCAGCCCAGACCTGGCCCGGCACTACAAGTCCGCCTCGCCGCAATCGGCCTTCCATCTCAAGGCCGACACGCCGGTCTCAGTGAAGAAGCATCACGTGATTCAGGAGCTCCCATTGGATAACACATTTGTCGGGGGCTGCGACACCCTTTCCAAGAGGTCCTCCACGAGCTCCGACCACTTCAGTGCCTCAGAGTGCAGTTCCCAAGGAGGGTTCAAGACGAAGGCGCCCATGCACACCAGACAGCAGGTAAAAGAGCACTTTTACTGGTCTATAAGTACTGCCTATAACTGCCCTGTTCCACAGTGCTAAAGTGCCAGTCTAGATTAGAGACTCACTCTAAGTTACTGTGAAGCAACAGAAAAGAGTGCAGGAGACTGCTTCAGCAAGTTCCACTGTTTCTCAAACTTAAAAAAAGAAAGAAAAAAAAGTCACTTGAACAACTGCTAAGTAATGGAGTTGATGACGGACTCAACAATCACATGCATACTTTTGGGAGAATAATTATAGACTGATGTTTTGTCATTAATATCTATTTAAGTCATATTTAACGAAATGCAAGTGGGTGAGTGATTGCCTTGCCTTATTTTGTCTATTCAGCACCCAGGTTAGATCACTGGTAAAAATGTACCAACATAACATTAATTGTGACTCAATGTTCTCTGTGAAAGAAACATTTTTTTCTTGCCTATCTACTCCGATTACTGTTCTCATCCCAGATAAATGCTGCACACGTTTCTCAAAAAAAAAAAAGAAAAAAAACTTAGCTGACTTTTCACCTCTCTCCTCATAAAACTCTTGAGTGTATTCATGTTTTTTTGTTTGTTTCTTTGTTTTTTGGTGTGTATTGTAATATCACAAAAAGACCTTTTCAACACCTGCAGCAATAACAACAGTCAATAATTAGTCTGCTGCGGTGGTATTGTGAATGTCACTGTAGGCTTTGCCACATCATCTAAGCTTGAATTAAATGCCTCCTCTCAAAGCACACTAGCGAACTGAGTGAAGCTTGTCTGGAACTTGATACACATCCAATTCAAAAAGGATTAGCCAATAATGAGCCTCAAATTTCAACGTAATCCGTGCTGCTTTTTATCAAAGCCTTATTAATTTTTCTGCTAATAAAGCAGCACTACACAACACACAGTTCTAATCTAATGGAACACACGTGGACAAATACAGGGAGCAGCAGAGAAGAGGGAAGAGAGAGCGAGAGAGAGAGCGCAGAGGGAGGAAGGGAGGCAAAGTGAGAGTGTTGTCAGTGGGTCAGGCTTGACAGGTGGTGGTACTGAACCTTTAGGTGGCAGTGTTGCGCTGCATGGCACAGCCTGGCACGACGCCAACCTGCAGTGGACTTATAAATGCAAGGGAGGAGAAGAAAGGAGTGAAACCCGTGTTGGTGTTCTTAGTGAAATACTCTTGCCTAATGATGTAGAGGCTGCACAGGGAAGATTGATAATGGCAGTTAGAGATGTGAGTGATAAGATCTATCCGGAAGAGAGAGTGGAATTACAGGGGTGACACTGTGCGACTCCTATCGATGCATACCTCCGGGTCACTGCGTCTGGGGTTGCATTTAATGTGTTTCTGTGTGAGAGGTAGCAGTCAAAAGAGGTATTCAGTTTGGCGTCATTTGCCAGGGTGCTGCTGGTGTGTGTGTGTGTGTGTGTGTGTGTGTGTGTGTGTGTGAGACAGTGTGTGTATGGTTGGTGAAGTGTGTGCCAGAGAGACAAGACAAGACGTTGAAATGGGTGATGGTGGCGGCACGCTAGGGAGGAAGGGGGGGCTCAACCCCAGAGCAGGACACATGAGATATGACACTATACTGTAAGCACAACTTCATTGATTCGCTCAGTCATCCCACAATCCCATACATGATTTATTGCAATCAATAATTCTGACAAACGATTCAAAGACGCACACAAACACAGCCAGTGTGTTCTATATAGTGCCATCGATAACATAAATAATGCACTGTTGCAGACACTTTAGCTCACGGATGTCTCTCTGAAATGTTGTGTACAATCTGACTAATATTTTTCTATGTGCTTGTGTATAGCATACATGTAATCCATAGAGAAGCTGAAGGGTGAAATTGACCTCAAGTTGTGCCTCAATCTAATTCTTTCTCTTCACTCCTTAATGAGCTGAAGCAGTTCAGTTGAGTTTTTTGCCAATCTGACCATCTTCGTTCTCCTATTTTTTTTTTTTTTAGGACTGGAACATGAAACATAAGCATCACATCAAAAAATTCACTAATTCATTATAAAATCTGTGTTTGTTCATGTATTGATCAAACAATATTATTTAGATCCAAACAAAACCCACTGCCATGAAGTCCCAGGGAATATCCTTCCCTCTAGCAATACCTGTGAATTGCTCAAATACATATGCACTAATATATTTGACTGCACACAAGGGTACACTTTCTTATCTCAATTTCCTTATTATTAGAAGAAAAAGTAATTTTCTACCTTTCCGCTATTAGCTGGATATCTGTCTTTGGTGATTTATAATGAAGACTCTTAAGGCGTATCTGGTTGGTTCTTAGCCGTAATTATTCCAAAACATCTCGCTGATAAGGATCCCACTTCAGATTTGAGGTTAAATGGCAGGTATTGATTGTGGTTAAAATGATTAGACTGCGCCGACTGTCTTGCTGGATGAAGCAGGGTATGTTATCAGTTACATCCGTATTTTGATTTGTTTTTCACAGTGCAACCGTTTCTATTGACATGTGAATGCCATCTCCATTTCATGAGCACTGATGAGTAGATGCTCGTCCATTATGTCCCTTTCCTTTTCTGAATTCTGCCTGAGCATGAAATAAAAATAGAGAGGGGATTAGTTGTAATTTGAAAAAAAAAGTAAAAGCCAAAAAATACCAATTACCTTTGAGTGAATCTTTAAACAGACAGTATATCCAAAAGGCAATATCACCGGATTATCATATCATATTTCCTGCAGAGTAGGGCCGCTTTGGGAAAAGATAAGAACTGCATTATTAAAAGATTTCTTATACATACATAGATAATAAAAATAAGTCAATATCATTTAAAGTTATAACCAATTACTTTTGCAGTTTTTTTTGAAGCACTATGTTGAAAGTAAGTTCAGTACACCATGTAAATGCATTGCAAAGGTAAATGATAAACACATGAAGCTTAGCAGTTAAATTGTCGCCTCTTGAGTAACAAACCATCATCAATCATCCATTGTTGCTTGAAGTTGATGTGAAATGAGCAATTAAGTGAAAAAAAATAGGAAATTCAAGAGAAAGAAGTGATTAAAGCTCAAGGGAACAGCTTTTTTTTTTTTTTTTTTTTTAAACTGACCTTCTCTCAAAGAATTGAAAAGCCATTTGTTCCAGTTCTCAAGAGTCACTTCTATGCAACGTCAGCACAGATCAATAAATCTGAGAGGGAATTGATAAACAAGTTGGCAAAGAGGAAGAGCGACAAATGGAGGTTTCGGCTGTGTCTTCCTACCGAATAGAATTTAGAGCACGGGGGGGGATGGAAATAGACATCTACAGCAGTGTCATCACAGACAAATACTGAGTGGAATCAGCTTTATAGAGACCCCAAACTTTGCTGATAGCGATAGGAGCAATCCTTTCCTTTCCTTTCTCTCCCCCCCCCCCCTTATTATTTACCCTCCAGGGACCAACATTAGTGTAAACAACACTGAGGAAAAAAAGCATGAAAACACTGTCCTAGTTTCACAAGGCAACACAAGCGTCTAAGAAACCCAATTTTAATCATAGCCGTTTCACCATCACTCTCACTTTCTTCCTTACGGTAGTCTGACAGGGGGGAGACGTACAGTAGAAGTGGTTCACTAACATAACATGAGCCCCGTGGCGACGCTTTAACCATGCACTGCACATCAGATTCCAAAGGCTCATGTTATGGACACATTAACATGGTTTACTGAGGGTGCAGGGTTTAAAAGCAGTCGCCACGATGGTGCCTGGAACACCATGCTTAATCGATTACAATCCACATTTTAATTTTCACACTTCACCATTATCATCAAATACATGCCACGGTGAATGTGAAAATATGGCTGGGGACTGTCTGCCGAGTTAGTGAGTGCACACAGATCCTTTGTATCATATGTTGCAGATGCACAAGATGCAGCCTCCTTCCCTTTCGTTTTGTTATGGTGATAAACATTATATGTAAGGATGCACAATTATGGGCCTTATATCGGGCTTTTAGTTGTGCAGTCATGTGGCCTGAACACCTCTTGTGCAAAAAGGCTTAATTGCTGTGGGTTATTAGTGTTTTTCTTGCATGGCAGAAAAGATGCAAGCACCGAAAGGAAGTGTGTACCTACAGTTCAATTATCCCACACTGCTCTGATGTGTTTTTCTGCAGCACAAATCCTGCCTTAGCTCTGGGGAAACAGTATAACAGCTCCCTTTCATGCCGCTTCACCATAGCTACAGCACATATAGAACAACAACATATGCATATTAGTTTGATTTAATCTAAGTGATGCAGGAGATTTTCTTATCTGTCCACTTTTTCCGTCTGCGTCCGACTCACATATCATTTTCCTTCTTGTTGTGACCGCTGCAATGCAAACACACTTGTATTACAGTATCAGTCACGAGAAACGAGCTGTGCATTAAACAGTACAGTAGATGCGGTACTCAGTTTGAAGTGCAGGATAAGAGAAAGGCCTGTGAGGAAGAACAGGGAATCTTTCACCGAGAATTCCCGGTGTTGTCAGTACATTTAATGAATGGACATTCTATGCAAACAGGAGTTTGTACAGACCATTGTAATTATGGAGCCTTGGGGGAGTCGTCCTTCTTGTGCAGGTTCATTTGCCACATTAATAAGGGGATTAGTAGTACGTACGGGGGCTGATGGCAGCAGGAGAAGTTTGAGAAGATTAATGAACTATGACAATGTTGCACCTGAGGGGAAAAGTCTGTTGCAATATCTTCTGGGTTGTGCTGACACAGAGTTTGGCGGTATGAAAGAGGAAGATGGAGAGAGGCCAGTGATTGTTGCCGACTGTGATCATACATCCTTCTCCTCAGCTATCCTGTCACTTCGTCGGGATACTGCATTTGTGATCTCTCACACTGTACATGCCCGTGAACCTTTTGACTGAAGACGTTCCAGTGGATTTAACTTTCCTTCTTCACAACAAATGCCTAAACTAAAGACGTCAATTAACCAAATCTTTGAGCAAACTCTCTGTTGTCTACATTTGGGTCTGTTGCCAACATCAGTTTAATGATGAAGCAAGTCGAACCTGTGCTGCATTCTCTCTTTGAGTAAGATGTAGCAGATCCTCAAAACAAATGTAGCTATCAGGAGATCGTAAGCCAATAAGTCTGTGAGTGAAGTTTCTATCAAAGCTTTAAATCATCAGTGGAGGATTTGCGGGGATCTTTACGGAGACAACTTTGTATTTCTTTTAAAAAAAAACAAAAAAAACTTGTCATGTCCTCTATGTGGGTAAAAGGAAATGAAATGGATTGTGGGCTATACTAAGGTAGTGGGTGTGAGTACTACCAGAGTAGATTATTACCCCAAGGGGGATCCAGTTTTGTCTGCACAAAACAACAAAATAAATCAAAGCTCCCTGTTGGTACACTGGCTGAACTGTGGAGTTCATTTATATGTTTTTATTTTCAGCTGTTGAGAAAAATGAAGTGCTACTGATTTTTAATATATTTATATATTTATTTATTTATAGCCTTTTATTTTTGTTTGTTTTTTGCTTTGTTGTCTATAACTGCCAGGAACAGGACTGCCAAAACACAGATGATGGCAAATTACCAGGAATTACATTTAATTTTTTTTTTTGTCAACATTTTATTAATTTGCCTTTCTGTTGAAGCCATTTTCATGCATATGTCGAGCAACATTTCCTCATCACTACACCGTTGTACTCTGTGAAACTTATACAATACAGTTTTGATAATGACAGATATTGTCATATATCAAATAGGTCTTATGTGTGTGTGCATATGTGATTTATTTGTTTGTTCTTTGTCCATCACTTCGGGGCTGGCGACCCATTCATCTCAAATTCATCATCCATGTCTGCAATTTCTCAAAGCAAATTGATTGATGATCAATCTTCAGGGGGTTTGCTTTGTGAAGTTTAATGTTTCGCATGCACAAAAACCCAAAGTCATTGTGGCTTTTGTGGTACTGTCATTACTTAATTCATCTCCATGTTTTCACTAATCCACAAAACGCATTTCCCATATTTCTAAGGCAATCAATCAAGTTGACATACTAGCTTCATATTTTTTCAAACACTGCATGATGAGAAAAAGACAAACTGCAGCTGAAAACACTTGCGGTATCGACGCCTCAACTGAATTCTCTCAAATTTACCTTAAACATAAGAGTAGAGGGTGGAAGAAAATGTTTCTTGACTACTTGCTTGTCTACAAAAATATGATATAAAAAGATGAAGTTATGATGCTACTTCATTGTTTGAATGCCCCCCCTCTTCCCCCCTGACCCCACCCCCACCCTAACAACCCATCTCTCCTCACTTGGCCCCTCCACCCACTCCTTATCTTCCCTGTCTCCAGCCCACACCTTTCACCCATGTTTTATCGGGGTCAATGCCGTTACATGCAATGTTAAATCACCAAGGGTGTGTTCACCTTTGTGTTCTGATCATTTGTGACAGATGAGGGTGCTTTGTGTTCCGCACGTAGCCTCACTTTCTTCCTGTTTCCATCCTCTCTCCCTTTATCATCAGAGAGAGATTGGGGTGGGGGGGAGGGTGTGGTGTAAAAGATGGGCAAAGTGGTGCTGTATGTCCTGACATGACAAACCCAGAGGGAGACGCGTCCTTGTCACTGGGTTGTTGTGTCAAGTGACACACAGGCCGCTGCTCTGTCACTAGCGTGTGCCAGTGTCTAGACTAATAGTTGTGATAATGGCATTGCCAGCCAACCCCC